>CAWUDS030002219.1:7383585-7496106 GCA_963859935.3 Lathyrus sativus | reverse complement strand
AAAAACCTGACGAAAAAGGTATAAGACAAGGTCATCGCAACCGTTGTCTGGGTTCGGGAGTCGGTTACGCAAGGGGAAGGTATTAGCACCCCTCACGTCCGTCGTACTCAACGGGATCCACGCTTGTTGTGTTTATTGGACGAGTTGGTTTATCTATCTACCTATCAAGGCTGGCTTAAACAGAAAAGAAAAATGACTCGGCAAAGCGTCGCGCTTATGCCTACGTATTCTCATCAGAGAATGAGGAATCAGAGTCAACGTAGTTCGACCTACGACGGGTTATAGGGGAAGGTGGCTCGCCAATACGTCAGTACTGTGCCTACGTACTCTCAACGGATATGAGAGATCAGAGCTTACGTAGTTCGGGATACTAAGGATTACGGGGGTTCAGATTCATCTGTTTTATCGAGTAGGGTTAAATAGCAGTTCCAGCAGTTAGGGACAAAGCCTGTTTGCGGTGGCGCTGAAGTTTAACGACACTTTTTTCTTTAGAAAAGCTTCCTTTGAATTACGGGCCCACGGGGCAAAAAGGTTTGAAGTTTGTTTTCTGTCTTTTACGGAAGAACTGTTTTTTGTCGTGTTTGCAATTTCAATCGCACTAAAGACTATGACCTGAGAGTGAATGCGTCGCATGTCACCCAAAGGGTGCCATACTAAACATCCAGACTGTTGAAAAGAAGCTCTCCAACCATCCTTTCTCAGATAGGCTTAAGGCTCGTAACGTACGAAAGAAAACATTCATGATTACTATATCTTAAGCTGTTTTGAGATGAGAAGAGAGCAGGCTCAACTAAGGGGAGACTATCAAGTCCTAATGTTGTCATGCCAAGGATTCATCCTATGGTTGAGTTTGAACCAGGGAACTCCTAGAAGTTATCATGCATAGGTTTCAACCTAAAGTTCTATCATCACTTCCTTATCAAAGGGAGTGAGATTCCTAAGGGATCATGTCAATGATAAACATATAAAGCAGATAAAGCATCAACTTAAATAGTAAACAGATAAACAGATAAACAGTAAACGACTGTAAAATGCATGCAATGCAAGTGAGGGAGGAAATGTGTGTGGGGCACCAGCCTCCACAAGCTCATCTCAACCTCAAGCCAGATATGAATAACTGCAATCATACAGAGGAAATAAAATAAAATGCTATCAAGCAAGATAGAATAAACTGCAATCATACAGAAGAAATGAAATAAAATGCCATCAGGCAAACACAAACCACATGGGCAAGGGAGCTGGGCTCTACCGAATACCCGCAAGCAAAGCCATACAGTAACAATACAAGCAGAGGGAGCAACTCAACCTCTAGTGCAATCATGCTCCTAGCTTACATCAGTCTAGATATCGACTTATTCTAATGCATCAAGCAAATCAAACAAGGCACAACAAACAGACAAGAGAGAAAGCAGATCAACAGCTCCCCTTTCAATTCCAAGCTTCAGCTCTTCTGACAGCAATCCAGTCTTCAGACTTCAACCACCCTTCAGGGCTATCATCTTTCATGACAAGTATCAACTTGCTTCTCCAGGGTTTCAATCCATCAAACATAAGTATCAACTTATCCTCTCTTCTCCAAGCTTCAGCTCTCTAGTCAATTCCACCTTCAGGCTTCACTCCTAACTACAAGTATCAACTTGATTCCTTCAGGCTCTCAATGCATCAATGTAAGTGTCAACTCATCCTTTATTCCTCAAGCCTCAGCTCTACACTCAATCTCAATTGGATCTTCTTCACAAGTATCAACTTGTTCTTCAAGCTTCAGCTCTCTTTGCTTCACCAGTATCAACTTGGTCTTCTTCTCCTACAAGCTTCAGCTTCTCAGAGTAGTCTTCAATCACCTGGAAGTGTCAACTTCATCCTTCAATTCTTTAAGCCTCAGCTCTTCACTCAATCTCCATTGGATCTTCAAGTATCAACTTGGTCTTCTTGATCTTCAAGCTTCAGCTCCAATGGCAATGCTCAAGGAATCATCCTCTTCACACTCTTCAATGAAGTCCTCATCTTCAAGCTCAAGTCCAACATCTTTCAAGATACTCAAACCAGAAGACAATTAATTTAACAGAATGAGTGGAAATGATAAACAGCTTATTGACAACCAAAGGAAGCCTGTAAGGGTTCATCATTATGAGAGACTGGTTCCCTCAAAGTTCTACTTCCCAGATAAAGCCACTCATCCCTCAAAGGAGGGATGTGTATATCTTAGAAGGACTTTTAGTCATTGGGAGGAATGGAAGCACAAGATGCTTTCCATATTTGTGAAAGAAGTCATTCTAATTATAAGGCTCTCCCTATGTCTCCTACCTCCTAAATCTTCATCAGACACCTTCAGGCACAAGCAATTCCAAGCTCCAAGCAACTTCAAGCAACTTCAAGCATCCTCGCGTTGTCTTCAACTTGTCTTCAATCTCAACCAAAGGCAAACAAAGCAAAACCCTAATCTAAGGGGACTAAGAAGTTAATCTATTAGGATCACCTAAAACCTAGTACTAAAGTTAATCCAAACTAAAATACTAAAAACCAATTGTAAAATCCTACAAAAATAACTATGGGAACCTAGATCAATCATGACTCTACCATATTAATTCCAGAGATCAAATCATCAAATAAGACCTAGAAATAAATTCTACACTATAAGGTACTAAACCTAAACCCTAAAAGGAAGCACCTAAAGGTTTCAACCTAAACTACCACCTATGTTCATTACAAAAATGTGAGAAAAATGCTATGGGAGCATACATGTCTAAACTAATCACACACAAAAAATCAGGATCAAAGTCATCACCACATGATCACACAAAATTCCACAAAATTAAGTATCAAACATAACTATTTTAATATCAATTAAAGTATAAAATTCCCATAAAATCAGAAAATGCATGAACTAAAAATATTTTTTTTTCTAAAAAATACTAGACTCAATCATGAATATAATGCAAAAAGATTGGGGTTAATGGATCATTTTTCCAATTTTATATGATTTTATCAAGAACCATGTATAAAATGAAAAAATAAAAGAAAATGATAATAAAATAACAAAACCACGGTGCAGGTAGCAATGAAGATCAGTTCAATATGACAATTGGTCCATCAGGGGGGTGTGATATCAATCTTTGCATTGAGCCCAAAACCACAAATAAATGAAACGATGTGTTCCATTTAGTTCAGACCCTTCACAAATTGAGAAGCTCGTGTGGGCCGTTGGATGAGGGTCCTAGTCCAAGTCAAACCTTGATCTGATGGCTATCAAGTCATCTTCTCCAATTCAAACCTCTGAAACTCGCGCGCAGCTCCGGCCAACACCGGTGGTGCTCCGGTCATCGTCCCCAACCCTAACTCCTCTCTAGGATCCTCCATTGCAAATGGTCTATACATGAAACTTGTCATAAATTTCCTCACGAATTCATCCATACTCTTTATTCTCTCTGAAACCTCAAGATTCGCCATAACCAATTCTCAACCGAAAATGGTAATGTCCTTAATTGGTCACTTCTCAAACTAACCATCTGAAAACCTTCCTACACCGTTCTACAATGCATCTAACACCCTAATTCATCTTGAATCTACCCTAATTCACGCTGGAGGAAGAAAGTTACTAACCTGAAAATTCTGATGAACAGATGCACTAAATCTTCAAATCAAGCTCTCCAACCTTCCAGACACGATCAATGGATCCTTTCCTTGCTTCTGTATGCAATAAAACTGGTTGAAAACTCCTGAAACTTGAAACCCGATGGTGAGTTGCAGGTGGGAAAATCTGGGCTCAAGAACACCAATCAGGCACGAATTCCTCTTGATTATGATCTGGACTCAATCCCTAGCATCCATGTAAGAAGTTGCAATCAAGAAAATGGATGGAAAGTGAAGAAATTGGTGAAACCGAATTCAGTTGCAAGCTATGAAATCTCAATCTAATCTATTCTCTCTCCTTCAATCATCACCAACCTTTCATCTGAACCTCTTCTACTCAATATATAGAATATGTATGGGTGATCTAGAACCCTCTAGATCCTTCTAATGAGAGTTTCAATCTCTCATGACATGAGAATTTCAACCATATGCCATGGTATGCATAATTCTGTTTGCAGCTTGAAATCAATCCCATTCTCTTCCAATTTCTCCCCTAGTGACATTTTGAAAGTGTTTAGCTTGCAAGGGGCCTTGGTTATGCCTTGATTCTAGGTTTTGCAAATGTTACTTATGATGTCAGTAACTACTTTTCAAAGCAAGCCCACAAATTAAACCTCAAATCAAAAATGTGGCTAAACCAATGTTCTTAAAATGTTTTCTAGAGTCAAAATGATATATCACATGCCATGGTTTGGATGTTGTAGGTCAAAAATATCAATTTCCAACTTTGATTCATTTAACTTATACCCCTTATTTTAGGTCATTTTTGCAACTTTGAGCTACAAGCATTTCCAACATCTCATGACCTTTTTACTAGCCTTAAAACATCATTTTGAACAAGTTTTATGTTGAACATTTTTCCATTTGAAGCTTGGAAATAGGAGTTATGGCCTTATGCTCGAAATGACCTATAATCTCCAAATAACCAAAATGCCCTTGACTTGTCAAAGCCATAACTTGAGTTCTACAAATCCTATCAAGGACTTCTAGTACTCTATAGAAAGCTAAGAGAATATGGAACAACATTCATGTTGACCAAAAGTTCATAGGAATCATCCTTCTTGGGCAAAAGTTTGATGCAAGTTGGGTAACTTTCAAGTTCCCAAATTCACATACCTCAAATGACCTGTAACTTGTCAAAGTCATAACTTGAGTTCTACAAATCCTATCAAGGACTTCTAGTACTCAAATTAAATCTAAGATCAAGCTCTACAACATTCATGTTGGGGTCAAGATGAGATGACAATCATATCTTGAGCTAAACTGCCTTGAAGATAGGGGTCAAACTAGGGGATTTTACACTGTCAAGCCTTAGAAACCCTAGCTTGAAACTTCTCAACTCTTCAATCATGATGAGTTGACCTTGGAATCATACTTATAACTCTCAATGCATCAATCCATGATCACATGGCTCTTGAGTTAGGTCTCAACCTTCTTCAAATCATCAGTTGACCTAGGGTTGACCCAGTCAAACCCTAATTGAAATCACTCATGGCTGAGGCTTCTTATTCATGCACAATGACCTGGCTAGGCCTCAAGTGATCTTAAACACTTCTCATGAGCTCTCTCAAGACCTCAAATCTAACTTCATGGCTTCAGAATCATCTGATTACTTCCCACAACTCTCAAGTTAGGAGGCCTACACAGTTGGCTTCAACCACTCTCTCTGAGGATCTTTTAACTTCTCTGACAAGGATATCAACCCTTGAACACTTGAATAACCTTCTTAGCTAGCTTCAAAGTCTTGTGTAGCCCTTGATTGGTAATCATACCTCTTGATCTCCTGCATACATGTCAATGAAATGCAAATGATAATGCTAATGTGAATGAAATGAAACACAAGCTAGGTAAAGAAAAGTTGGGCAAATTTTGGGGTGCAACAGCTGCCCCTATTCAAACGGCTTGGGACCTGACTGGGTGAGAAGCGAACGGCTCTCAAACAATCAAGGTAAAAGACGGTTGAATACCATAAACCCGAAAATTTGCCAACTGCACAAGTACACAGTAACTCTGATGGGAACAAATCTTAGAACACTGAAATATTAGCTGCACGACAACTAGCTGGGGAATTGGTCACACGGTAACCGGTGATACATGGTCGATCATGCCGTCAGGCATCAAGATTTCCTCGGGATTCATCAGGTCAACAATTAAGTTAATCATACCATCGGGCATTCAAAGAAATTTTCGGGCATCAGCCGGACTTCATCAGTAAGTCGGGAATAGAATTCTCGGGTCAATCATGAACCAACTGGGGATATTCGAACTTCTGCCATCAGCCACTCCGCATCAGCTACGAGAACTGCTTCGTCATTACGGTTGGACTTCAATCATCAAGTCTTCGAGGGAAGTTTCAACTTCGCTGCTCAGAAACCTGCCGGGGATGACGCATCTCCGCTGGGGATTCTGGAGAACTATCAAGTAACTCTGCTTCGGGATCCAGAAATCATTCTGGGTGAGTCAACTCTGCTGAGGACATCAAGAATCATCTTGAACAAATAACCCCGTGGGGACTTCAAGAATCATCCTGAACCAATAATTCTGGTTGGAGATTTCGGAATCATCCTGCCACCAACTCTGCCGGGGATTTCAAGCATCAACTTGAGCAACCACTTTGGCGACTTCAATGGGGATTTTAAGAATCATCTTAAATAGTCACCTTCGCGGGAGAATTCAAGAATCATCTTGGGCAAACGACTTTGCTGAGGGAATTCAAGAATCATCTTGAGCAAGCGACTCTGCGGAGGAACACCTGCAAAACAAGAACGGTAACGACCTAGCTGATGTTTCATATGCATATGCTTTGACAACGGCGCCATGCTCCACACGGTGGAAATGCTACGCGTTTATGATAAATGCTATGCAATCATGCAAAATGCGGCGATCCCGTCAGCAAAATAAATGCTGAAGGGAGAATCTTCCTGTCAAGGAGAAAGAACCACTCTGGTGGGGGAAGGACTCATCCTGCCAAGGAGAAGAAGTCACATCAATCTCAATCGGGCTCCGCATGGGGAAGCAAACTTCAGTCGACTGCTGCAGGGGAATAAAGCTCTACGAGAACCCAGACCTGCTGAGGAAAGCGATGTCAATCGCAGAAATAAACTGCACGGCATTCACGGCTAAACCTTCCTGGAGATAACGACTCCGGTGGGGAAGCACAGCATCAACTATTCAACACTCTACTGGGGACAACCAATCATGGCCCGAACGCCTTCCAAGGACTCGACTCTCTTGGGGAACTGCAGACTCGGCTGGGGAAGAAGGAATCACCCTGCTTGCTGGGGAGAGTACGACTCTGTGGGGAATCTCGATTCCGCTGGAGACTTTAGTCTGGAACTATCAATTGCTGCACACTTCAGTGTATGACTCAGCTGGGGGGATGACGACCCTTCGGGGTGCATCTGGTTGGGAGAGGATCTTCTCTGCTTGGGGAAACATATCAATGCTTGACGACCTCACGTTCAGACTCTGCGGGGAGAGGCTGCTGAACTTTGCTGGAGAAGAAGGAATCATCCTGCTTGGGGACGCATGCGGCGTACTGCCTGGAATATGCTATACCTGCAACAGCACAAACAAACAGACAAGATACCCTTCTCAAAGGGACTTATCAAGGTTATCATCTTGTGACAATGTTTAAGTAATTCATTGTTTCAACAATCAGTGGCCTAGGCCAGTAAGTTTATGTATGCGCATTTTGTCAAAAACATCGGCGTTCTTTTTCGCAAACAAAACAGATAATGCTAAACAAACAAACAGAATTGCTGAATAGTATACATTTTATTGATAACGAACCCCTGAATGGGTAAAAATGTTTTACAACAGATGCAAGCTCCTGGAATGAGGAAGCTGCGCAAAAATAAAACATAAATATACATCAGTATATACACATGTCAGCAACGAGGCATAGACGAACACCATGAGTGGATCCTTCTATGACCCACTCGACTTCGATACTTCTCCGGCGCTTCAGTTTCAGAAGAGATTGATTCAGATACACGGCCCTCAGGTCTTCCAAACCACTAAACAATGAAAGTCCACATGCGGAACGCAGTCATTTGCTTTTTCAAATCCCTAACTTTTGCCTGAATCGCCCTTTCGGGTTTTCGATTCACCGGGATACCCTTTTTTGCCAAAGTTGCCCATCCGGGTTTTCGACTTTGCGGGTGTACATTCTTTTCTTTTTATATCCCTAATTTTTGCCCGAACCTTTTTCCTTTTTTGTGGTTCGCCGGGATACCCCATTTTTGCCTGGATATTCTTTTTCTTTCCAGCGGGTCATTTTCAAACAAAGTATTTTTTAACTGCGTTCGTGTTCACCGGGGATGCAAAATCTTCGCCATCCATCGTGGATAACAACAAGGCTCCTCCCGAAAAGACCTTGCTGACGACGTACGGACCTTCGTAATTGGGAGTCCACTTGCCCCGGTGATCGGAGTGTGGAGGAAGAATCTTCTTCATGACGAGATCACCCGTTTGAAAGCTTCTAGGACGCACCTTCTTATCATAAGCTTTCTTCATTCGGCTTTGGTACAGACGACCATGCGCAATCGATGCTAACCTCTTCTCGTCCATCAGGCTGAGTTGGTTTAGTCGGTTCTTAATCCATTCTGCCTCATCGAGTTTCACATCAACCAAAACTCGCAAAGAAGGGATCTCCACTTCTAACGGCAGGACAGCTTCCATACCGTACACTAAGGAGAAAGGAGTTGCCCCGGTTGATGTACGTACCGTTGTACGATAACCGTGCAGTGCAAATGGCAGCATCTCGTGCCAATCTTTGTAGGTCACAACCATCTTTTGAACAATCTTCTTTATGTTCTTATTGGCCGCTTCAACGGCACCATTCATCTTCGGCCGGTAAGGAGATGAGTTGTGGTGTTCAATCTTGAAACTCTGGCACAACTCCTTCATCATCTTGTTATACAAATTCGAACCATTATCAGTAATGATCCGCTCGGGAATTCCGTAACGACAGATGATGTCCCTCTTTATGAATTTAGCCACCACCTGCTTGGTCACATTAGCGTATGAGGCTGCCTCCACCCACTTGGTGAAGTAGTCTATAGCTACTAGAATGAAGCGATGACCGTTAGATGCAGTGGGCTCGATCTTGCCTATCATGTCGATGCCCCACATGGAGAACGGCCACGGGGAGTACATGACATTTAACGGGCACGGCGACACATGAACTTTATCAGCATAAATCTGGCATTTATGACATCTCTTCGCGAATTTAAAGCAATCCGACTCCATCATCAGCCAGTAATATCCTGCTCTCAGGATCTTTCTCGTCATGGCATGCCCGCTGGCGTGCATACCAAATGTGCCTTCATGGACTTCTTCCATGAGCATACTCGCCTCTTTCTCATCTACACATCTGAGTAGCACGAGATCGTGGTTTCTTTTATACAAAACTCCATCAGAATTGAGATAAAAATTTCCAGACAGCCTCCTCAGAGTCTTCTTATCCTGGGTTGACGCTCCCGCAGGATACTCTTTAGTCATAAGGAAGGTCTGGATATCATGGAACCATGGCTTGCCATCAGAGGCTTCCTCGATCGCAAAGACGAATGCAGGTCTATCAAGACGAGAAAGGACAATTCTTGGAGCTTCATTCCAAAAATTGACTTTATACATTGAAGCCAACGTGGCTAAGGCATCAGCCATCTGATTTTCGGCCCTGGGCATATAATGGACTTCCACTCGATCAAAGAACGGAAGTAGCCTTCTAGCATAATTCATGTACGGCACCAAATTCAATTGACGAGTCTCCCACTCCCCTTTAATCTGGTTAATCACAAGCGCCGAGTCACCATATACATCTAGGTTCTTGATTCTCAAATCAATTGCCTCTTCTAGACCCATGATGCATGCTTCGTACTCCGCTTCATTATTAGTGACTGGAAACATCAGTCTCGCAGTAAACGGGATGTGGGATCCATGGGGAGTTGTGATGATTGCCCCTATGCCACTTCCGTAAGAATTAACCGCCCCGTCAAATATCAATTTCCACTGGGATTTCCTATCTGGACCCTCGTCGGGCAACGGTTCATCGCAATCTTTCGTTTTGAGAAACATGATATCCTCATCAGGGAATTCAAATTTCATCGGCTGATAATCCTCGATCGGCTGTTCGGCAAGGTATTAAGACAATACGCTACCCTTGATGACCTTCTGGGAAACGTACTGAATGTCATATTCCGTCAACACCATTTGCCATCTGGCAATCCTGCCCGAAAGCGCTTGCTTCTAGAAGACGTACTTGATCGGATCCATCTTCGAAATTAGCATGGTGGTGTGATTGAGCATGTACTGTCGTAAACGTTTGGCAGCCCAGGCTAGTGCACAACACGTCTTTTCCAGCATCGAGTAACGAGATTCACAGTCCGTGAACTTTTTACTCAAATAATAAATGGCATGCTCCTTTCTGCCCGTCTCGTCGTGCTGACCGAGAACACACCCCATACTATTCTCAAGAACTGTCAAGTACATGATTAGTGGTCGTCCGACCACAGGGGGTATCAAGATCGGAGGTTCCTATAGATACTGCTTTCTTTTATCAAATGCCTTCTGGCAATCCTCGTTCCAGATAATCGCCTGATCTTTCTTCAGCAGTTTGAACATCGGTTCACACGTGGCCGTGAGCTGAGAGATAAACCTTGCAATGTAGTTTATTCGGCCCAGGAAACCATGAACTTCTTTTTCTGTTTTTGGCACTGGTATTTCTTGTATCGCTTTTATCTTCGCAGGATCAACCTCGATGCCTCTTTCACTCACGATAAACCCCAGTAGCTTTCCGGACCGTACTCCGAAAGTACACTTGTTAGGATTCAGCCTCAACCTGAACTTCCTAAGCCTCTCAAAAAGCTTCAGCAAATTGACCAGATGTCCCTCCTCCGTTTGGGACTTCGCAATCATGTCATCAACATAGACTTCAATCTCATGATGAATCATGTCATGAAACAAAGTGACCATTTCTCGCTGGTAAGTGGCCCCTGCGTTCTTCATACCGAAAGGCATTACCTTGTAACAAAATGTTCCCCAAGAAGTAATAAACATAGTTTTCTCCATGTCCTCCGGTGCCATCTTGATCTGATTGTAACCGGAGAAGCCATCCATGAACGAAAACACGGAGAACTGAGTTGTATTGTCGACCAACACATCAATATGAGGCAGCGGGAAATCATCTTTAGGGCTCGCCCTATTCAAATCCCGATAATCGACGCACATTCGCACCTTATCGTCCTTCTTCGGTACAGGCACTATGTTGGCGACCCACAGAGGGTAAGTAGTGACCGCTAAGAAGCCAGCATCAAGCTGTTTTTGCACTTCTTCTTTGATCTTAACGGCCATATCTGGTCTCGTCCTCCTAAGCTTCTGCTTAACGGGAGGACAATCTTCTCGCAGCGGCAAGTGGTGGACCACGATGTCAGTATCAAGTCCGGGCATATCTTCGTATGACCAAGCAAAGGCGTCACTATACTCTCTTAGCATCTCGACCAATCTCTGCTTGACATCACTCTGCAATGCAGCCCCTATCCTGACATTCCTGACAAGTTCTTCAGAACCCAGATTCACAATCTCGATCTCCTCCTCGTGAGGCAGAATAACTTTCTCTTCTTGTTTCGACAAGCGGGCCAACTCTTCGGGAAGGTCTTCGTCTTCATCAATCTCTTCTTCGGCTTGATAGATCGGGCAATCAAAGTCGAAGTGAGTCGTAGAAGGTCCAGAGTCGATGTCATCTGCTATGTGGATCCTGCAATAACAAGGGTTAAGCTTAAGACAAGGATATGCCGGTTAGCACAAACACCATTTCCATTTTATTGTTTTTCAAAACAAATATAAAACAGGAATAACAGAGATCACAATATTTGAATACGAAGAAAAATGCCTTTTGATTTATTGATAAAATGCATGTACATAATCAAACAAGGCCCTGACAATAAAACCACTATGCCCCGGGTAGGACATAGGGTTGTACAATGATTGGAAAAAGTAAATCATTAATCTTCGCTTGTCATCTGGATGATATCCTTGACGGACCAGTTGTTGAGGCTCTCGCCTGGCTTGCTTGGCTGGATCCAAGAGTCTAAGTCACAGTCGCTATCTCCGCTGTCTTCAAACACCGCGTTGACGCTTTCAAATATCACCCCGCCACTGGTAAACTGGATCGGCCCTTTACCTCGTGACGCACTGCTAGAGGAGGAGGCTTCAGCTCCAGGAGAATATCCCAACCCAAACTTGTCTTGCTTGTTAGGTATCTTTAAAATTCGCCCCCAGCCCGGGGTAGATCCGGCTTGAACAACGGCTCGGGCTTCCTTGAAGGAAGAGAGAGTCATCTCTGGCTTTTCAGTGACCACAGGAGCTACGTCCTTGAATTTAACAGCTTCAAACGCTTGGCATAGGGTTTCGTGGATCTCCCCATCCATCTCAACATACTTGAAGGACGACAAATGGCTCACCATTATATCTTCCTCGCCACATACAGTCACGATGCTACCTCCGACAGCATACTTGAGTTTCTGGTGCAACGTGGAGGTCACGCCACCCGCCGAATGGATCCATGGCCGGCCCAAGAGACAGCTGTAAGCAGGCATGATGTCCATAATGTAAAAGACCGCGTCGAATGTTTCCGTACCGACTTGGATTGGCAACGTCACCTCCCCAAAAACATGGCGTTTGGTTCCATCGAACGCTTTCACAACCAGATCACTGGGTGTGCAAATCACTCCGCTAGTATCTAACTTCATTAACGCCTTCTTCGAAAGAACATTGAGCGACAACCCAGTGTCTACCAACACGTGGGACATAATCGTTCCCCTACACTCTATCGAGATGTGCAGGGCGCTATTGTGGTTCCTCCCCTTCGGCGTCAGCTCTAGGTCAGTGAAACCTAAACCATTTCCAGCATTTACGTGGGCTACGACCTCCTCTAACTGGTTTACCGATATTTCCTGCGGTACATACGCGGCGTTCAACACCTTCAGCAGTGCGTTGCGGTGTGCCTCAGAACACAGCAACAGGTTCAGGATGGAAATCTTCGAGGGTGTCTGATGGAGATGATCCACAATCTTGTAGTCACTCTTTTTAATCAACCTCATAAATTCCTCGGCATCTTTAACAAGTAAGTATTTATCTACCCCATGAGGGATCTCTTCAACGACTTTACTTTTACCTTTATCAGTTGCATCAGCTCTGTCCACTTTATCCGCCACGACCTCAGGTGGTGCAAATACTCTTCTGCTGCGAGTAATTCCGCTAACGCCCACTAGGTTCTCCACAGACGACCCAAACGGTTCTAATTCCAACTTCTATCTGTTGCAGTAGACTTCAGCCCCATAATGCCATGGGACAGCATTGATGCTTTCGAAGGGTATCGGCCCAGCTTTGGTGATGGTAATCGTGGGCGGTCTGGGTGCATAAATAGTTATCGTCTGACGAGGGATGGTGATGGTGGCAACCTCATCACCTTGCTTCAGCATTACCTCTCCCGATCCGCTTTCGGCCCTTCGGCTAAACTGCAGGATTCCTTCAGTCATCAGACTTTGAATCCCTTCTATCAGCTGTTCACATCCATCAGGACTTGTCGCACAGCCCATACACAGCTCTCCGCAACCTGGAAAGAAACCTCTTTTCATCAGCTTAGCTTTAACGAAGCTAAGCGGTGTCTTCAGATCTCTGACGTTAGTCAACAAATCCAAACTCTCGTCTTCAATAATGGCGTTTACTCCACCTCCCCTATGATTCGACATAGGGTTCTTCATGACGTTTGGAACATTATCTGAGAAATTGATGATCTTGGCATCCACCATGTCCTGCACCTTATGCTTGAAGGCTTTGCAATTCTCTATTGTGTGGCCTGGTGCCCCTGAGTGAAATTCGCAAGTCACATTCGCTTCATAACCTGGCGGAGGTGCCCCTGTCAAGGGAGCCAAGGTTCTCTTCTGGATCAACTGTAGCTGAAGCAAAGTCTGTAACAGTGGCGCGTACGAAATGGGCGGTGTCTCGAGGTGACGGCTCGACAGAGGTGCCCTGTTCTGATACTTTCTGTACCCTTGTTGATTCGGTTGCTGCTGCTGTTGCGGCTGCTGCTGCTGTTGAACTGCCGGGATAGTTATGCTGGCCACCTTCTGGTGAGGGCCTTTACCCTTCCTTCGAGCGTTGGTCACGACGCTCGTTTCTCCTTCCCGTCTTTTGCCACTATAAGGTTTCTTTCCGCCTCCTGCCAAGGATGAATCACCTTGAATTTCCCCCAGTTTGATCCCATTTTCGATGTGCTCACCCGTGATAATGAGATCTGAGAAGGTTCCAGACATACCGCTGACCAATTTCTCATAATAAACCCCTGAGAGGGTGGCTACGAACATTTGCACAAGCTCGCGTTCAACCATCGGCGGCTGAACCCTAGCTGCCAATTCACGCCACCGCTGGGCGTACTCCTTGAACCCTTCGTTGTTCCTTTGCGATAGATTTTGCAGTTGGACTCGGTTCGGAGCCAAGTCGGTATTATATTGGTAGTGGTGCACAAATGCTTCAGCAAGGTCCTTCCACGTGTGCACACTGGTAGGTTCCAGACTCATGTACCATTCGAGGGAGGGTCCAGACAGACTGTCTTGAAAGAAGTGCATCAGCAACTTCTCGTCCTCAGAATGAGCTGACATTTTCCGGTAATATGATCTCAGGTGGACGCGAGGGCAAGTGGTGCCCTTGTACTTTTCAAAGTCAGGTACCTTGAGCTTGGGAGGGACCTTGAAATCAGCAATCAATCCCAACTTGGACATATCAACGCCCAGGGTGTTCTGGTTCTCGATATTTCTCATCTTGTCCTCGAGTGCCTTGAACCTAAGCCGTGCTTCAGCAGTCAGCTCCCCTTCAGCACCTCTCTGAGAGAGCACATCGTCTTGCCGGTCTTCTAACCATGGTTGAGGCCCAAACAGATTCCCAACACCTGCATTGCCGTTGCCCAGCCCAACATTGACGTTAGCTTCAAAATTTCCATTACTGACGCCCGTCGTATTGCCATTGAGTCCCATGTTAGCTATCACATTGCCGTTGGCACTGCCATTCCCCCCGGTCACGGGGACGCCATTCTGAGGAGTTTCAACTGGTGGAGGGGTAGGCACGGTCCCACCATGGAATACGCCATTGCTATCAACCCTTGAAATCAGAGGCTGAACCAAGGTTCTGAGCTGATCCTCGCCATTGGCGACCTCTTGCATGAGCTCCATGAAGCGATCCATTCTTTCGCGGAGTTCCTGAACATCAGTTTGCACTTGCTCCATGATTCTGGTTTGATTTGCTCTGGTCGGATAGCGGTGGATAGGTCTCTGATCAATCCTGGAACGACCTGAAACAACCTGAAAATTCAAAGGGGTTAGGAAAAAACGACAAAGTGCTCGTTATGCAAATGCTTCATGCAAATGCAAACGTGTGTCTGTGCGTTAGGGAGGTTTCCCTCGATCCTAGTGCCTGAGTGCCAGTGCTGATAATAGGAAGTCCGAGTCCAGTCATGGAAATAACATCTCATATATAGAAGAAAGCCCATCAAGGCAGTACACAACATTGGTGAGTACAAGATGAATCAATAGCATGACCTCAACCAACAAGCCTGGTGATGGTCAGCATACAACAATGATCAACACAAAAGGATTACAAATATAGTCAAGAACGGCCACGGGCGCGAAACTCTTCTAATAACCCCTTTGTTTCTGGATGATCAGGCCGAGTGAGCAACCCTTTGACGAGTAACTCCCTCTGCATAATGGTGTATTGAAGACCTTCGACCGAATCTTCCCATGCTCCTTTGCCGAAACAATCTTCTAGCTTCCGCTTCTTGGACTCAAACGTCAGTTTGTGCTCCTTCAGGTTAGCAAGAGCTCTGTTAAGCTGGCCTTCAACGGCATATCTGCGAGCGGTTTCTTCATCAAACCTCTTCTCACTAGCCTTTACCTGGGCTTTCAGCTTGGAGATCTGTTACATCAGCTTATCCTCCCGCTCTTTCCTGTTGGCCAGGGTGGCCTTCCAGTGCTGGTTAAACTTAGATATCCTCTGATATGTTTCGTCCAAGTGCTGCTTCTTCGTGGCCAATACATCGTTGACAGCTTTGAAGTCTTGACCCATGCGCTCGCGCTCAGCTATCTGCTTAGTCAGATCTGTCCCCAACTGGTTCACCAGCTCTGTCTGGTTCTTGAAGGAATGAACGACTTCGTTTCTCTCGCTTCTGAGTTGCGCCAGTTCTTTCTCCAATTCTTCATTTGCCCTCTTCAGCTCATCTCTCTCAGCTAACACCTGATTATGCAGCTGAATAGGCACGGTGGTAGGCTCTTCAATCACTGGAGGGCTTTCTGGCTTGGCATGAGGAAACGGCATCCCTATGATATCTGCTCTGGCTCTGATCCATGTCACGTACGGAGCGTAGGCTTGACTATTACTTCTCCCCAACAATGGTTTTCCCCTCTTCCTGATACCATTCCAAGCGCGCTGAAGCTTAGATAACATATCCCCCTCTAGAAGACCAGTGAGGTACCTAGATTCCTGTACCTCTTTGTCCTTTGGCGGAGCTCTCAAAGCATAAGCAAACTGTCGGACCAGCAAAGATGGATTATAGTTTATACAGCCCTTCCTGCCTATCAAAGGCACGTTTGGAAACCCGCTGCAGCTGAAGATAATCTCGGTACCCAACCTATCTCTGTCAAACCAGTCGATATCCTCCGCTGATAGACTCATCAAACGCTTGGACCACTCAGCTGTGGCTGCAGACGAAGCAAAGGGACCCTTCTTGGGTAGATGACTATCAAGCCATCTATAAAGCAGAGGCACACAGCACGAGACATTCTTGCCCCTTCTGTTCTCGTTTTTGTAGTGGATGGAATGGTAGACATCTCCTATCAAGGTAGGGACTGGATTCCCTGAAGCAAAGATGTGAAATGCGTCGAAGTCTACAAAGTCGGGCATATTGGGGAACAGAATGATGCCATATATGCACAGAGCGAGGATGGCATTGAACACGACCCAACATCCGTCTTTGGCGCACTGCTGAGCCTTTCCTACTAAGAACTGCTAGGAGAAACCGGGAACCTTGTTCCAACTAGACAATACCAACTCGGAGGCATCCAGATGAAGTGAAGGAGCTAGACTAGCCAGGTCAGGCTCGGCATCCATATGAATAAAAGGCATCTGACTCTTGATAGGCACACCTAACAAATCAACATACTCCTCCAACGTAGGTGCGAGAACAAAATCCCGGAAAGTAAAGCATCTCAACGGAGGATCGTAGAACTGCAGCAAGGCGTGCAACCCATTCAACTCAAAAGCAGAAGGTTTACGAACCACACTGAGCAATTTGCCGTAAGACTTTCTGAACTCATCTCTCACAGAATCATCTGCTAAAGCAATCAAACCAGTCAGCTGAGCCACATCAGGGACAGGGAGCTTGTAAGCCACAGTCTTCCTCTAAGAACCCATAACAATACAATAGGAGGCAAGAAATCCTGAATCGGGGGGAAACGGTACCTGCAACACAGACACACGTTAATGAAATGCAAATGGGTATGCAAAGCAATGTAAAATGCAATCATGCAGCAGGAGATCAAGACAACTGCGTTGTGGAGATTCTGTATCAACAAAACCATGATGCTGCTTTGTCAAGAACACCCACTATATCTGATAATAAGAAAACCCTGGTATCGGACCACAAATATGCTCTGTCAAGAACACACATCTGATAATAAGGACCTCTGATACAGGACCAAAACTCTGCTCTGTCAAGAACAAACATCTGATAATAAGGACCTCTGATACAGGACCAAAAACTCTGCTCTGTCAAGAACAAACATCTGATAATAAGGACCTCTGAGACAAGACCAAAAACTCTGCTCTGTCAAGAACAAACATACATCTGATGATGAGACCCTCTGATCCCAATCATAAACCTGCTCTGTCAAGAACAAATACACATCTCTGAAGATAAGGTCCTCTGATACAGGACCATAACTCTGCTCTGTCAAGAAAGATCATATATCTGATGATGAGAACCTCCGGTACCAACAAAACTGATTCACTATCAAGAAAACCAGGTAGTCTGAAGGTCAAGGTTTCCTGCAACAAACCCAACCCTGCTCACAGGTATGGACCTAAACTGACTCAAGTTCGGCATCCTATGCGGTCATCAGCGTCACAGACATTCAAGAGGGGTGATACAATACCCAGAAGGTGTGGC
The DNA here is from genome assembly GCA_963859935.3 of Lathyrus sativus. Taxonomy (NCBI): domain Eukaryota; kingdom Viridiplantae; phylum Streptophyta; class Magnoliopsida; order Fabales; family Fabaceae; genus Lathyrus; species Lathyrus sativus. The sequence goes on along the minus strand of CAWUDS030002219.1, from coordinate 7,478,258 downwards.
ATCACCAGCTCATGAAGCGGCCTCACTCGGCTGAATCGCAAATGATCGGTCCCCAGAGTCGACAATCCTCCAAACCAACAACCCCCTCAACTCAAAGGGTTGAAAAAGAAGTCAACCGGGAGAACCTCGTCTGAGCGTGGATTTCATGAGACACTAGTGCCTGCCAAGCAAGCACGCGCCCACTAATTTCCATAACTAATGCTATGTTCACTCAAACATGGGTCTGGCTTCTCACTCATCAGAATGCCCATCCCACAACAGCACAGATAATCATATCATACTGAAAATAAAGTGTGGGAAATAAAATGTGATAAATAAACACAACCCAACAAGTAATCATACAAGCGCTAGGATTGACTCTCGCAGGGGACGTCGGATCCCCAAACTGACTCGCATACGGGACGTTGGATCCCAGGAAACTATCAAGTCCCCAGCAGAGTCGCCAGCTGTCGCTTCCGCGAAAATAAGGTGCCGGAAAAACAGAAGATTCGCCACCTTTCGTTATTTATCCCTCAGAACGGGAAAGGAAACGATCAGAAAAACCTGATGAAAAAGGTATAAGACAAGGTCATCGCAACCGTTGTCTGGGTTCGGGAGTCGGTTACGCAAGGGGAAGGTATTAGCACCCCTCACGTCCGTCGTACTCGACGGGATCCACGCTTGTTGTGTTTACTGGACGAGTTGGTTTATCTATCTACCTATCAAGGCTGGCTTAAACAGAAAAGAAAAATGACTCGGCAAAGCGTCGCGCTTTATGCCTACTTATTCTCATCAGAGAATGAGAAATCAGAGTCAACGTAGTTCGACCTACGACGGGTTATGGGGGAAGGTGGCTCGCCAATACGTCAGTACTGTGCCTACGTACTCTCAACGGATATGAGAGATCAGAGCTTACGTAGTTCGGGATACTACGGATTACAGGGGTTCAGATTCATCTGTTTTATCGAGTAGGGTTAAACAGCAGTTCTAGCAGTTAGGGACAAAGCCTGTTTGCGGTGGCGCTGAAGTTTAACGACAATCTTTTCTTCAGAAAAGCTTCCTTTGAATTACGGGCCCACGAGGTAAAAAGGTTTGAAGTTTGTTTTCTGTCTTTTACGGAAGAACTGTTTTTTGTCGTGTTTGCAATTTCAATCGCACTAAAGACTATGACCTGAGAGTGAATGCGTCGCATGTCACCCAAAGGGTGCCATACTAAACATCCATGACCTATTCACTAGCCTTAAAACATCATTTTGAACAAGTTTGATGTTTTCTAGAGTCAAAATGATATATCACATGCCATGGTTTGGATGTGTATGTCAAAAATATCAATTTCCAACTTTGATTCATTTAACTTATACTCTTATTTTAGGTCATTTTTGCAACTTTGAGATACAAGCATTTCCAACATCTCAGGACCTCTTCACTAGCCTTAAAAAATCATTTTGAACAAGTTTGATGTTGAACATTTTTCCATTTGAAGCTTGCAAATAGGAGTTATGGCCTTATGCTTGAAATGACCTATAATCTCCAAATGACCAAAATGCCCTTGACTTGTCAAAGCCATAACTTGAGTTCTACAAATCCTATCAAGGACTTCTAGTACTCTATAGAAAGCTAATAGGATAAGGAACAACATTCATGTTGACTAAAAGTTCATAGGAATCATCCTTCTTAGGAAAAAGTTTGATGCAAGTTGGGTAACTTTCAAGTTCCCAAATTCACATACCTCAGATGACCTGTAACTTGTCAAAGTCATAACTTGAGTTCTACAAATCCTATCAAGGACTTCTAGTACTCAAATTAAAGCTAAGAGCAAGCTCTACAACATTCATGTTGGGGGCAAGATGAGATGACAATCATATCTTGAGCTAAACTGCCTTGAAGATAGGGGTCAAACTAGGGGATTTTACACTGTCAAGCCTTAGAAACCCTAGCTTGAAACTTCTCAAACTCTTCAATCATGATGAGTTGACCTTGGAATAATCCTTATAACATCTCAATGCATCAATCCATGATCACATGGCTCTTGAGTTAGGTCTCAACCTTCTTCAAATCATCAGTTGACCTAGGGTTGACCTAGTCAAACCCTAATTGCACCACTCATGGTTGAGGCTTCTTATTCATGCACAATGACCTGGCTAGGCCTCAAAGTGATCTTAAACACTTATCATGAGCTCTCTCAAGACCTTAAGTCTAACTTCATGGCTTCAGAATCATCTGATGACTTCCCACAACTCTCAAGTTAGGAGGCCTACACAGTTGGCTTCAACCACTCTCTCTGAGGATCTTTTAACTTCTCTGACAAGGATATCAACCCTTGAACACTTGAATAACCTTCTTATCTAGCTTCAAAGTCTTGTTTAGCCCTTGATTGGTAATCATACCTCTTGATCTCCTGCATACATGTCAATGAAATGAAAATGATAATGCTAATGTGAATGAAATGAAACACAAGCTACGTAAAGAAAAGTTGGGCAAATTTTGGGGTGCAACACTACTGCGAAAATCGAGGTGCGGGCTATGACAGAAGAGTCGCCACCGTGCGTTATTTATCCCAAAAGAGGGAAAGGAACGCTTAGAGTAAACCTAACGCAAAGAGGGAAAGGAATGGTCATCGCAACCAAATCCTGGATTCGGGAGTCGGTTACGCAAGGGGAAGGTATTAGCACCCCTCACGTCCATCGTACTCGATGGGATCCACGCTTGTTGGTTTGTCTATGGGTGAAAAACAATCTATCTACGGCTGCTAAAGCTAAAGGGAAAAGAACTGACTCGATAGAGTATCGCGCTCTATGCCTACGTATTCCCTCGTGCAATAGGAAAGTCAGAGTCATCGTAGTTCGGGAAACTACGGGGAATTGGATCGCCGAGATTTCTCATCTCGTGCCTACGTACTTCCACACGGCGTGAAAGATCAGAGCTCACGTAGTTCAGACTAATTACGGCTAGACAGGGTGTTCTCGATCACACAGGGGTTAGAGAAAGGATTGACGATACTAGCGTGCGCATTCTAGCAGTTAGGTGTATGTTGCTCACTCGACAGAGACTTAGGTGTTACCTGTTTGCGATAGAACGGACGTAGTATGTCGGGTTTAAAGGTACGGGGACCTACGGGAACTAGAGCTACGGTCTGGTCTCAATTACGCTCGGGCAAGAGAAAGGGAACATCAGTCGTCAGCGGGAAAGTCTCGATCGCACGAAAGCGAGAGAAAACAAAAGTTAGTTGTTAGTGTTCTCGCTAGGATATCGCATCCTATGCCTACATATTCTCGTCTGGTACGAGAAATCAGACCAGCTGTAGTTCAGCCAACTACAGCAACGGGGAAAAAGGAAAAAGGGAGAAAGGGAGCTCGCTAGGATATCGCATCCTATGCCTATGTACTCTCGTCTGGCACGAGAGATCAGAGCAAATGTAGTTCGACGGGAAAACGAGTCCCGATTGCACAGGGGCAAGAGAAGGGGTCTCAATCGGCTGAACGGGAGAGAAAAAGGGTTTCGATCGCGCGGGGCGAGAACAAAGAGGAAGTAGGCTTACGCCTAAACGGGAAGGAACTCGGGACACACACGCGAGAACCTAATACGTAGGAACGGGTGCGTCGCATGTCACCCAAAGGGTACCATACTAGACATCCTAGATGATTGAGAAGAAACTCCTCAACTGTCATTTCCTACATATGTAACGATACAGCTCACAACACTCGGCAATTGCCTGAAGACTCGAATGAGAAAGATGATGTTGAACGAAGCGGCTCCGTTGGCTCCTGACATGTGCGCAAGCCCCATTCCAATCTTCTCCTCTCTGGATCTTTGATGAGGACGCTCGAATCAGGAACAATGTGACGCTTAGACCGTCGTGGTTCGACTTATACAAGAAATCGAACTCTCAGAGGTAGCGTATTGATGTCCGTGTCAAAGACAAGATAGAGAAATGATATTAAAAATCATTCTCCAATTGAATCGTTTCACACGGCCAGCCAAAAATAAAATAAGAGATAAAAACGAATAAGAAACGAAAATAGGAGAGAAAATAGGAGAAAAATCCACTAACAAATGGAAATAAAAGTCTACTCCTAAAATATGGCAACTAATTCCTAATGAAAAATATTCTAAAGAAATATTTACAGGAAATTGTATAAAGAAAATAGAATATAAAATATTCTATCTAAAAATATTCTATACTATTCTATAAAGAAAATAGAAAAAAAAAACTATATTAAATCTATAATATTCTATAAAGAAAACTAGAATAAAATTCTATATTAAAACTATATTAAAAAACATGCCTAATATTCTAAACTATAATCCCTAAATAGAAAAATAAAACTATGATTATTACAATCACACCTCCAATACAAAAGAAATTGAAAATCCAAAGGGGAGGGGGGTACAGACCGCAAACTGGGTGTAATGCAGTAAAAAAAACCACTCTGGGCTTTAATCCCACAAGACAAAGAAAATTCAGAAAATAAAATAAAAACAAAATAAAACTGGGGGCGCGCTGGGATATAGGGGTGTGCCAGCAATTCGCTGGGCTTATTGTTCAGCCCAACAACCAACAAGAAAAAAGAAAACTCCAGCAAAAAAAAGGGAGGTGCTCGTCTGAACATTGGGTGTATGGACCCAGCAACACAGTTTGGGCCACAAGGCCCACTCAACCCAAAGGAAAGGGTTTCCTCGTCTTCCTCACTCTTGAGTCAGAACCCTAATTCAGCTTGTCTCTCACTCCGCCGCCGTCAACCACTAACAAACTTCTTCGTTTCAACCTCTACCACTTACAATACGAAAAGAAAAATGGAAAAAAACAATCCAAATCAACAACGTCCCGTCGGTTTCTTCTTCGTCAAAGTCTGATGATGATGGCTCATTGATGTGCGCTGGAGATCTATGAAGCTTCGAGGAAATCTGGCGAAGTTGGTGAAGATTGTTGACGAACATGAAGAACATTGATGAAAAGCTTCAGATCTAGAAAGATACATGAAGATCGGTGAAGAATCTGGAAAATAAACAGTTACACTCTGATGAACACGTTACAGATCGGTGAATTCGTGATGAGATCTTCATAGATCTTGATGAAGTTGATGAATACGTGATGGAGGTTGGAGATCTAGACGGAGATCGTGAGGTTGATGAAGATCTTCGAAGTTCTGGGAAAGCAGACGAACGGAGTACAAAAATTATTGAAGAAAGGATGAACACCTGTGAAGATTGATGAACTCAGACGATGATCTTGCTGAAAATCATGGAAGATCTGGACGGATGTGGAAGAACAGATGAACATTCATGGCGGTTCTTGGATTTCTGGGAACGTATGAGGATCTGGTGATGATCTAGATCTTCATCGTTGACGCACATTGCTTAATGGCGTTTTAGATTTTCTAGAAAACGCATGATGAACACAGATCCAGATATTATGAATATTGGATGAAGATCGCTGGAAAAAGGAGTTGAACATGATGAAGATCATGAAAAAAAACTGGAAAATGTATGAACATGAAGAATTCGATGAAGTTTCCGGTGAGACGATGAGCTTTCCGGCGACGGTTACGGTGGCGTTTGATTTTTTCGACGACCTCCTCCGGCGGTTTGCATGTCGGCCGGTGAGGGTAAGAAGGTGAAGACATGCGTGGCACTCATGCAAGCAAGGGAGGGTGGAGGTGAAGTCACGTGGGGACATGCAGAGAGAGAGAGAGAGAGAGAGAGAGAGAGAGGAGAGAGAGAGAGAGAGAGAGAGTGACAAATGGCGTGGTGATGTGTCATGCAGTGAATGAGGTGGTGGTCTTTATACATGACAAGTGGCGAGCTGGATTTGGGCCTCCAGAAATGACACATGGCCCACGAATTGTTAATGACTCTGATTGCAATTAATGGACTAAATCTGATTAAAGACTTTAATTAACAAACTAAGACTCCACTTAACCACAATTAAAACTAATGACAAAAAAAAACACTATTAAATTCTGACATTAAAACTAAAGACTCAATTAATTGCAACTAAGACTCAATTAACTCCTAATTAACCATAACTAATTAAAATGATTAAAATCTAATTACTCTATGAATTAATTCTAAAACTATTAAACTCTAATTAACCCTATTAAAAAATAGAAAAAGAGTTATCCTATTAAAAGAACATTTAAAAATATGCTTAATGTCTAGAAACAAAAATCTATTTAAAACTATTTGAAAAGAAATATCTATTCTAGAAAAACTATTTAATCTATTAGAATATATTTAAAAATTCCTACTTAATATCTAGAAAAATCAATTAAATCTATTAAAATCTATTTAAAGAATTAAAATCCTAGAAAAACAATTAAAATTCATTTAAAATTCTAGAAAATAAAGGGAAAATCTAAAAAATGCGAGGAAGCCGATTAAATCGATTAGAAAACAGATACGTGAACATATCGAAATAAACGGTCAAAACCGGACACCGAGATGTCCTAAAAAATAACAGCGAGAGCTGAAAACACCGGGACGAGCACAAATTCTCAAAACAACTTATTCGAACTGGCTTGAAATGCCTGCGATGCTAGGGGAGGCTGTAATCCCGATAAAATTAATCTGACTGCAAAAATGCGAGGTATGCGGTATGAAAATGCAGAATGCAAAATGAGTCGAAACATAAGACAAATGCGATAATTGGTTGGTTAAATTTTGGGGTGCAACACTTTGATACACATATCTCCACTTGGTCACACTGCTAATGGAGTGAAAAGAAATATTGTCCAAAGGAGCAGCAGGCACTGGTCTAGGAGTTTTCTTGGCAGTGGATTTCTTCACATGGGCCATGTCAGGAACATCTTCTACAACATCTTCATTAGGGTCAGTTTATCAGTAATTAGCTTTCTCTTTTTGGAGGCAAGTGAGACCTTGCTCCATGCCTTGGGGGTCCAACAGAAGTCCTTTTCTTTTGGATTTTGGAGGGGGATTCCTCAAGCACAACTTTTCCTTTCCTAGTCACCAGTCTCTTGGAAATACCTGGGGCAACATTTCTGATGAGCTCATCATCTGATGGAACATCTTCAACGTCTATAATATTGTCAGGAACATCATTCATATCATTATCTCGACTAGTATCTTCAGCCTCATTCACATCATCATTCAGACCTATTTCATCACCCTTATTCATATCATGCACCATAGAGCTGGCAAGTTTTTCCAAGTTTATAGTCTTAGGGTTGCCATTTGAAGAGGGTTTTTCAGCATTTTATTTTAAGTTCTTATCAGTGCTAGGGGATGGATCAACATGAGAGAGAGGAGTGGAAATATTATTCACATGATAACCTCCATAGAGGATCTTGGTGACAAGTTCCCTAATGGATCTATCCACATAAGTAGAACCTTCCCTGTTTTTCATTCTATCAATGTTGTCAGTAGAAGAATCAGAGGTTTTACCTTTGGAGGGTTGTTGGGTTTCGTTTGCATGTGAAGGAGCAGCCTTGGGAGCTTCACTTACATCACCAGGAACCATATTGAGAGGAGTAACATCAAGAACATCATCAAAAGAGATGCTCATAGGTTGAGCATCAGTGTGGGAAGTCTTAGTAGAGGCAGCATCACGTTTGGGAGACATTTTGATGTTTTTGAGAGTGGAGAAGTTTTGAGACGGTTGGAGGTAGGTTGTAAGGGGTTGAATACGCAGAGAGATGAAGATAGTCTGAAGAGTAGTGGAGGCGTGGGAGTTGAAGAGGAAGTTGGAGGGAAATATTTGAGTGGGATAACGTGCTTGAGTAGACAAGGGTATGATATGTAATAAAGAGGGATGTTGGAACATCTTTATTTTAAGAAAGAAACATCTTTTAAAAGCAAAAATCCCTTTTTGCAGTAATTGTTGTAAATCCTCATAAGTACAAATCTCCAATTTTCTTTTCAAAGTCTCATCCTGACTTGCATTCAAAAATTTGGTAAGAATATTGGCCTGTTGATTTTCTGTTGAGACATGCTCAAGAAGCTCCCTAATAGAGTGACACCTAGTTTTGTCATGTTGAATAAAGTTCTTGGAATTATTCATTGTACCACAGTATAATGTCATGACATCTTGTGTGACATTATACTCTGTGGGCATCTGCTTCATCCAAACAAGTTGAGAATAGCTACTCCAAGCAGCTATGTAATCTGCTTCTGCAATAGTCAGGGATACACAATTCTGTTTCTGGCTAAACCACGAGATTAGGTTATTTCCCAAAAACAAACAGGCTCCAGATATGCTCTCTCTGTCATCAGCCCAATCACAATATCCAGTCATCATACACCCAGACTCATGATTATATAACCTCCCATGCTTACTTATCCTATTGATATACTTCAGAGTTTTCTTAAACTTTTCCACCTCTTCTTGCATGGTATTTATAACAACATAAGCATACTTCTTTCCAACAAAACTTTCCACCTGCATAGGTCTCATAGAGTCTATGTGAAGAAGTTCTAGTACTTTAGAAGAAGTGAGATGTTGGAACTTATGATGTGACATCCTTGTTCGTTTTCTTATTTGGCATTCACCACTGATTTTTCCTTCTTCAAGTTTTTGCTGAGGAATACATCTGTCAGCTTCCATAGATATAATCTTCTTCATTCCAAGTTTCTGGTGCCAAATTCTTACTTCATCTTCTGTGACAAGACCACACTTAGAGTCCTGAGAACCCCATAGGTAACAATTGTCCTTGGACCTGACTCCCTTCATGATCAGTTCTCCCTTTTCATTTGTAACCAGACACTCAAGTTCAGTGAAGTTGACACTTAGACCTTGATCACACAGTTGACTAATGCTAATCAGATTGGTGGTTAATCCTTTGACCAACAACACACTGTGAAGATCAGGTGTTCCTGAGTGGTTTAGTTTGCCAACTCCCTTGATTTCCCCTTTGGCCCTATCTCCAAAGGTTACATAGCTGGTTGAGTGAGGTTTGATGTCAACCAGTAGATTTTCATTTCCAGTCATATGTCTTGAGCACCCACTGTCAAGGTATCAATCTTCCTTAGTAGAAACGTTTAGGGACTTATGAGCTATGAGGCAAGTAGTAGCAGTTTTGGGTACCCATTGTTTTGTAATAGGAGTCTTGGAAACCCATTGCTTCTTGGAGTGGTGAGTGTTGTGGTTAGGTCTTGTCTGAGTAGTAGAGTTTGGATATCCATGCAGTTTGAAGCAAAAAGACTTTATGTGACCAAAGTGGCCATAGTGATGATATCTCCATCTTTGGAATTTTCTAGGTTGACTGGTCTGATTTCTGCAGTGATGTTGAGACATCTGCTGGAACATCATCTGCCCAGAAGATTTGTGAGGATAGGCAGAGTTATTATCTTCATGGAATCCTAATCATGTCTTGTCTCCAGTTCTTTTGCCAGTTTGAAAAATCTCTTCTAAGGTTTTGGTTCCACTATTCATCATTTTAACAGACTTTTCCATTTGGTTAAGTTGGGAAGTCAGTTGACCAACTTCATCTGTTAATTTTGCAATAGTTTCAGTATGTTTACCAACCTCATCATTCAAAACATTGATAATTGTCAGGTGTTCCTCCTTTTCAGTTTTTAACTTGAGGATGTGTTCCTTCTGTTTTTCATTCTGCTGGCAAACTTCTTCACTTTTGAGGCATAGTTCTTTGTAGGAAGCTTCTAGTTTTTCAAAAGTCAATTCATCTTCACTGGAGTCTTCATCAGAGTAGTATCTTCTAGTTAATGCAGTTACATATTTGGCATATTCTTCTTCAATCTCACTATCAGAATCTTCATCAGTCCAGGAAACAGCTAGACCTTTCTTTTCCTTCTTAAGATAGGTAGGACATTCAGATTTGATGTGACCAAAACATTCACACCCATAACACTGCATCCCCTTGCTATTTGTGGGTTTTTCTTCAGCCCTAGTTCTTCCTGCATCATTTGACTCACTGATGTCAAGTTAGATGTTCTTGGCATTTGGTCTGGTATTCATTCTCTTCATTACCTTCTTGAATTGTCTTCCTAGCATAGCTATGGCATTTGAGAGATTTGTATCTTCATCAGATTCATCCTCTCTTCTTTTAGTATTTGACACAAAAGTTATGCTCTTTTTCTTGTCAGCTTTGTCACCTATTCCTACTTCAAAGGTTAGTAGAGATCCAATGAGTTCATCAACTCTCATCTTACAGATGTCTTGAGCTTCCTCTGTGGCAGTTACTTTCATGTCAAATCTCTTGGGGAGAGATCTGAGATTTTTTCTTACCAGCTTTTCTTCAGGCATCTTTTCACCAAGAATATTCATATGAAAGTCATGTATGCTTTCATCATCTTTCAATCTCAGGTTTTCAAATTTATTTATAAGGAGTTTAAGTCTAGAAATTTTTACCTTGGATGTGCCTTCATGAGTAGTCTTTAGAATCTCCCAAGCTTCCTTAGCAATTTCATAGTTGTTCATTAACCTGAATATGTACCTGTCAATTCCATTGAGCAAGGCATTCAAGGCCTTGGTGTTTCCCAGAGCTAGATCATCTTCTTCCTTTCTCCATTTTTCCTCAGGTTTTAACTCAATTGTAGCCTTTCCATCTTTATCAACAATCATAGGATGTTCCCATCCTTTGATAATAGCTTTCCATGCCTTACTGCCCAGAGATTTTAAGAAGGAAACCATTCTAGGTTTCCAATAGTCATAATTGTTCCCGTCCAGAACTGGTGGTCTATTCACAAATCCTCCTTCTTTGCCCATGGTACCAGAAAGTATCGTCCCTAGATCTCACCCAGAACCAGAGCAGGATGCCTGCTCTAATACCAATTGTAATTCTGGTATCAGATATTAGATGTCGAAGGAGATGTTCCCGACACAAATATCTGTATAATAAGAACAAAGACAAACACAAACAATTGTAAAGAGACACAACAATTATTAACCCAGTTCGGTAAAACCACACCTACGTCTGGGGGCTACCAAGCCAGGGAGGAAATTCACTACTAGTAGAATTAATTTAGAGCTAAAATCCCATTTTACAACTCCTCACTTAATCTCTACCCATGCAACTTCTTCCTAGAACCCACTAGACAAGAGACACCTCTCACCCCCCCTTAATCACAACAGTGATGACAGTCAATACAAAAATAAAACTTTAGAAGACACTTTTCAAAGTCACAACTTGATCTTTCTTAAAAGCTTAAATCAAGTACAATACACTCTTGCTTACAATCTTTGAGTGAACAATTTACAATTAATAACCTTGTCCAATTCACACTTTAATCAATAAGTGAATGGCTTACAAAACTAACTCACACGAAGCCTTAAACCTTAAACAAGTGCACACACTTTTTAATCCATGATTCTATGATCTCCAAGCTAGGGTTTATGCCTCTTTAAATAGAAATGTGGAATGGGCTTGGGCATTGGCAACAATAACAACAGGATTTGAGAAGATTCCAGTCTACATCAATAGCAATAATCATCCAGATTTGATTTGATCAATCAGATCCAATCAAATCAATCTCCCAATCTTCAAACAATATTTTGAAAATATCTTCAAATCAAATCCAATCTGGTCCATAATCAATGTATCAGAAACGCCTATAGAAAGCCATGCAGAATCTGTACCAGAACAGTGCAGCTAGCTTACACAAAAAGATATGGTCACACACACATTCATACAAATTGTTTAGATCATGAGTGTCAAGACATCTTGTTTGACATCATGAGAAAAGACCTTTTACAGAGCAAACAACAAGTTATTGTTCCTGATCAACGGATATCACGATATCCTGTAGGACATCTTGTGATTACACTTAGTTTTACCAAAATGTCTGCCAATCAAGAACTAACAGTTAGGACGAGAATGGATTCATGGCATTGGTGCAGTTCCATCTTCAATGCACCGACAAATTGATCTTTGGAGGCCAGACGACATTGTCGAGAACATCGAAGCTGACCAAGGGTACTTCAGAGCATTCATAAACCATGTCGACTGGAGGCAATTCGACAAACATCTGGCTAGAATAGGCCCATGTGCCCCAGCAGATTTTGAATTTGTCCCAGACGATGAAACGTTCTGCTCATTGTACTTACACCTTATCGACAGTTTCTGTTGGGACAAAGAGGTACCAGGAGAGAGACTCTCATACCTTGGCAAACCTCCAGTAAACCCCACAGGTTGGGGAAGCAAATTTAGTGACAATAGCTGAGTTCGAAGCAAATTTAGTGGTCGAAACTAAACTTCAGGCGGCCTTGGAGGCTGCTAATAACCAGATGGCTGATAAGGCCAAGTTAGAATCTTGCCAAGAAGGTACTGGCAAGGACTTCGACCCAGAATGAGATGACAAGATTCAGGACAGAGAGCAAGACCACAGGCTTTATGCCATTTATGATGAAGAGCCTCTGGGATTCGAAAAGGATCCACTAGCGAATGATGTCAAGATGCTAGCGCAGGACCCATTGGAGGAGGTTGATCTAGGGGAAGGGGTGATCAAAAGGCCAACATATGTAAGTTCCAACCTTGACCCTCAGCTTAAGGTCGAAATCATTCAATTATTGCGAGAGTATAAAGACTGTTTCGCATGGGATTACGATGAGATGCCTGGTTTGAAGAGGGAATTGTTCGAGCACAAGCTGCCAATCAAGCCTAGGAAGAAGCCAATCAAACAAAATCCAAGGTGTTTTACCCAAGTAATTCTCTCAAAAATAAAAGAGGAAGTCGAAAGACTCCTTCGATGCAAGTTCATCTGCACCGCCAGGTGTAACACCCCCTTCTATACCCCCAAAATAATGCAATTAAACACTTAATCACATATACAAAATTCATCAGAGTATATTTATAACATGGTATAAAAGAGGCGCATCACATTATTCACGAAACGACAACATAAATAATAATGTTCATAAAGAGATAAAACAAAAGGGGTAAATCTCAACTAAAAGTAAAGCATAACTCTTAGAGTTCACATATCAATGTTTTGATTAAAGCGGAAGACTCGAACATTGAATTACTTAAGACATGATATAATAGAAGTACACATCATCAAGTGGTTCCTAGTATCATTCATATATTACAAACATCATCAGCTGATACATATACAAGGTATCACAAAAGAATACTCTACAAGCCTAGCTACCCGATGTTACATATTAGAGCAACCGACTCAAAAGAATGAAGTTATACTTCACCAAAAGAAAACCTCCAGCAATCCTAATCTGCAATGCCTCATAGAGCATTATAAAACAGCAGAAGGGTGAGAAATATTATCATAATAATCAATGCATATAATTATATATACATACATAACATAAAACATACATACATTACATTTCTCACCACAATCCATTTTAACTCATATAAATAGTCCACACGCAATCATATTTCATATAATAATGACATTCATGCTATGTGACTCAATACGACTCAATGCAAACTTATGCCATGTGGTACCAACACTTGTTATCTTTTTTCGGTTTACATTAAACCGGGTCCACTCTTCTAGACCGATAACCACCAAAAGCCCGTCCTCTAAGCTTTCAAACCCACTCTTCTAGGCTTGGGACAAGTCACTAGTCTCCACGAGACTAGCAAGCGTTGCCTCTTGACTAAATGATGCATATGCAATCAACAACTCAATGCACTTAAGACCGACATCTTAATCTCATGCATTCAAATGATTCATCTCTTCAAGAATTATCACAACGATTGCACACACAACATATTCATACATATCATCAATATATTAACAAACAATGCACACATATACACAATATGTTCTCATGCATTCTTCATACATTTTTACATCAATTATAACAATGTATTACATTTCTCCACGAATCACAATTTCGATCAATTCACAATCTAGGATTCACGCCGTAAGGCTACCCACAATAAAATATATCCCGGCGTAATCGACGCCTCGAGCATGGAAATAATCAAAGTTAAGTCGGAAGTCCGACCTCAGATGGAAACATTAAAGAAAAACACATCCTGTCATGTTCGCTACTCTGCTCGCTCAGCGAGCTCCTAGCGAGTATTCTCTACTTGTTCGCCCAGCGAACAAGCTCGCGAAGGCAAACAGAAGCTTCTGACTTTGTTCGCTACCTCGCTCGCTCAGCGAAGGCCTAGCGAACCTTCGTTGCCCCCTTCGCTACCAGTAAACACCACAAAATACATTCTGTCTAAGTCTGGGACCATTCTCTACTGGCTCCTACTAGCTCGCTTAGCGAACGTTCGCTACCATCTCGCTCAACGAACATGCTAGCGAATGTCTGCGAACTCAGAATTTCTTACTGTCCAACTCCCACCAAACTCTCCAAAACCAACCAATTCTCACCGAACAAGTTCCGTAACCTTATTCTAACATCCTCCCGACTAAAGACTACCACTTATTCTCATTTTCCACCGTGAAAACTCAGATTCTACCGATTAATCCGCTTATGCCCTAAAATGGAAGTTGTAGAAAAACATCCAATACTCTAACCCAAGCATACATATTCATACACATTCCTAAGATGATGATATTTCACACCCTTACCTTGATTAATCCAAAGCTTGAGAGTTGTTCTTGATGATTCCAAGTTCTTCCCTCTTCTTCTTCTCTCTTCTCCTCTTTCTCCTTCTTTCTCTATTCTCTCCTTTATGTTTCTACCTTTTCCTTTTCTTTCCACTCTCCTTTTTAATATGTCTTTTTCTTCTAATTCTCTCCAACATCTATTAATTCATTTAATCAATTATCCATCAATTAAATGATTCTCATGAACCCATTAATTAATGCAAATAATTAATTAATGAAAATCGGGCTGTTACAACTCTCCCCCACTTTAGGAGTTTTCGTCCTCGAAAATGTTACCTGATTCGAACAACTCTGGATAAGATTTCCTCATCTGGCTCTCTGGCTCCCACGTTACATTCCCACCAGTCGGTCCTCCCCAAGTGACCTTCACCAAAGCAATCACTTTGCCTCGAAGTTGCTTCGACTTCCGATCCTCTATCCACATAGGTGATGTCTCCACAGTCAGGTTATCTTTCACCTGTACATCATCTACTTGGACTACATGAGACGGATCCGGAATGTATTTCCTCAATTGAGACACATGGAACACATCATGAAGATTAGCAAGAGATGGCGGCAAAGCAACATGATAGGCTGCCTCTCCTATCCTTTGCAAAATCTGGAAAGGACCAATGAAACACGGCGTCAACTTACGCGACTTCAATGCCCTACCAACACCACTCATAGGAGTGACTCGAAGAAACACATGATCTCCCTCTTGAAATTTGATTGCTTTCCTCCTCTTGTCATGATAACTCTTCTGACGACTCTGGGAAATCCTAATCTTCTCTTGGATCATCTTAATCTTGTCGGTAGTATCTTGAACTAACTCGGGTCTAACTACAGAACTCTCTCCCGACTCATACCAACATAATGGCGTCCTGCAACGTCTACCATACAAGGCCTCGAAAGGTGCCATACCGATGCTCGAATGAAAACTATTGTTGTAAGTAAACTCAATCAAAGGCAAGTAGCCATCCCAAGCTCCTCCCTTCTCCAATACACAAGCTCTCAATAGATCTTCAAGTGATTGAATCGTTCTTTCCGTCTGACCATCTGTCTGAGGATGATAAGCTGAACTCAAACGCAACTTCGTACCCAAAGCACTCTGCAGACTCTCCCAAAATCTCGAAGTGAACCTTGGATCTCGATCTGACACAATGCTAGACGGAATACCATGCAAACTGACAATCCTCTCAATGTACAACTTTGCCAATTTCTCCAATGGATAGTCCATTCGAATAGGAATAAAATGAGCAGACTTGGTCAATCTATCCACAATAACCCATATGGCTTCAAAATTACTCTGCGTTCTCGGTAAACCAGACACAAAATCCATAGAAATGCTATCCCATTTCCATTCAGGAATAAACAACGGTTGCATCAAACTTGACAGTTTCTGATGTTCAATCTTCGACTTCTGACAAGTCAAACAAGAATACACAAACTCTGCAATATCCTTCTTCATACGAGGCCACCAAAATATTTTCCTCAAATCTTGATACATCTTAGTAGCACCCAGATGAATACTCAATCCATTATGATGCCCTTCCTCAAGAATACTCTTCTTCAGCTCAACAATGTCAGGAATACAAACTCTATCACGATACCGCATAATACCATTCTCATCAATCCGAAAATCACCACCTTGGCCTTGATTGATCAAAGTCAATCGATCAACTAAGCTCAAATCTGATTTCTGTCCTTCACGGATCTCGTCCAGAATACCACTAGTAAGTTTCAACATACCAAGCTTCACTCCATAAGAAGTCATTTCACACACCAAACACAAATCACGAAACTGCTCAATTAATTCCAACTCCTTCACCATCATCATCGACATATGCAATGATTTCCTACTCAATGTATCTGCTACCACATTCGCTTTACCGGGATGGTAATTCAAACCAAAGTCATAATCCTTTAGAAATTCTAACCATCTTCTCTATCTTGCATTCAATTCCTTCTGATCAAAGAGGTACTTCAAACTCTTATGATCACTAAACACCTCAAATCTCGAACCAAATAAATAATGCCTCCAAAGTTTCAACACAAATACAACGGCGGCCAACTCTAAGTCATGTGTCGGATAATTCTTCTCATGCACTTTGAGTTGCCTCGAAGCATAAGCTACAACCTGGTTATTCTGCATCAACACACCTCCCAGACCCATCAAAGAAGCATCACAATACACAACAAATGGTTCTTTCGGATTTGGCAAAATCAAAACAGGGGTCGTCGTCAATCTCCTCTTAAGCTCTTGGAAACTTCCTTCACACTTGGCATCCCAAACGAAAGCTTGAACTTTCCGAGTTAACTGCGTCAACGGCGATGATAGCTTAGCAAATCCTTCAATGAACTTCCGACAATAACCGGCCAACCCAAGAAAACTTCTAATCTCAAAAACTGATTTTGGAGTATCCCATTAGGATACCGCTTCAACTTTCGACGGATCAACCGCAATACCTCTACTTGAAATTACATGCCCAAGGAAACTCACTTCCTTCAACCAAAACTCACACTTAGAAAGTTTCGCATTCAGCTGCTTTTCTTTCAACACAGATAACACGACCTTCAGATGCTCGACATGCTCTTCTTCATTCTTCGAATAGACTAGAATGTCGTCAATGAACACAACCACAAACTTCTCCAAATAGGGATGAAAAATTCTATTCATGTACTCCATAAACACACCTGGTGCATTAGTCACACCAAATGGCATCACTGAATACTCATAGTGTCCATACCTTGTTCTAAAAGCAGTTTTCGGAATATCCTCAGTCTTCACGCGAATCTGATGATATCCGGATCTCAAATCTATCTTACTGAACACACTTGCACCAACCAACTGATCCATCAAGTCATCAATCCTTGGAAGTGGATACTTATTCTTGATAGTCACCTTATTCAACTGTCTGTAGTCCACACAGTCTCATAGAACCTTCTTTCTTCTTAACCAACAGCACTGGTGCACCCCATGGCGACACACTCGGACGAATAAACCTCTTATGAAGTAGATCTTCAATTTGACTCTTCAACTCTTTCAATTCCGATGCGGACATACGATATGGAGTCATCGATGACTAGTTCCAAGAACCAAATCGATCGTAAACTCCACTTCCTGTTCCGGCGGTAAATCTCTTATCTCATCAGGGAAAACATCCGGAAAATCATGAACAATTGGTAAAACAACAATTTCTTCACTCTCACCAACACTCAAAGTTGCCAACAACATAAATACCTTTGCACCATCTTGCACTGACTCCTTCATTTGCTTAGCCGTCATAAATAAATCCCCTTCTTTGTCAGATTCAGGGAAAATAACCGTTTTGTCAAAGAAGTTAATATAAACACGGTTGAACCTCAACCAATTCATTCCAAGAATGACATCAATTCGTTCTAAGTGAAGACACACTAAGTCAACTCCAAAATCTTTACCAAAAATACTCAACGGACAATTCAAGCACACTTACTAGGTAGTTACCGAACCCATAGCAGGAGTGTCAATAACCATACCGCCACCCATAACAGACAACTTAAGACATAATCTCTTAACACAATCCAAAGAAATAAAAGAATGCGTAGCTCTGGTATCAATTATAGCGATCAAAGGTATACCATTAATGGAGCACGTACCTCGGATCAATCGATCATCACTAGCAGTTTCTGATCCAGATAGAGCAAACACCTTTCCGCTCCCTTGCATCTTCTTTGGCTTATCACACTTTGTACTAATGTGCCCTTGCTCACCACAATTGTAGCAAATCACATTTGCACCGCTTCTGCACTCTATAGCTTTGTGGCCTGCCTTGCCACACTTAAAACACTTCAACCCAACACCTTTGCATTCAGGAGCACGATGTCCCGCTTCACCATAATTATAACATCTTACTGGAGTAGAGGCTCCTCCCCCACTTGGCTTCTTACCATAATCAGCTCTTTGTTTCCCTTTATCTGTAGGAGTCACATAAGGTTTCCCTCGAAATTGGCCCTTTCCCTTCTTATCACCCAAATTCTTGTAGTGGCTAGACCGAGCCCTACTATCCTCGTCATAAATCCTACTCTTGTTTACCAACTCAGAAAATCGCCTGATCTCCTGATATCCGACAGCTTGTTTGATCTCCGACCTCAAACCATTTACAAATTTGAGACACTTAGATCTCTCAGCATTAACGGTGTTGTAGTAAGGACAGAACTTAATCAACTCTTCAAATCTTGCCGTATACTCGGCCACAATAGATTTACCCTGCTTCAACTCCAGGAACTCGATTTCTTTCTTCCCACGCACATCTTCTGGAAAATACTTCTCCAGAAATGTCTCTTTAAAAAGATCCCAAGTAATCACCATCTCATTCTCCTCAAACCTTTGGCGAGTATTACCCCACCAATCCTCCGCTTCCTCCTCCAGCATATGGGTGCCAAACTGCACCTTCTGAGCATCCGAAAAATTCGTAACTCGGAAGATCTTTTCTATAGCCTTCAACCAAACCTGTGCTTTGTCAGGCTCATGGGTTCCTTTGAACACTGGCGGATTATTCCTTTGAAACCTTCCTAAAGCATGGAATTCATCATCTGCTTGATTCCTAACATTCAAATTGGCTTGAGGGTTTTGCTCGATCGCTCCAACCAATCTAGTCAAAGCCTCTGCAATCGCCTCGTCGTTCCTACCAGCCACCATCGTTCTATATCTCAACAACAGAACTCACAAGGTTAAACAATATCGATAGTGTCACACACAATCAGATATACAAAGGGAATAAACAAGTTAATAACTTGGCCAACTAGCCGACCTGTTCTGATACCACTTAATGTAACACCGCCTTCTATACCCCCAAAATAATGCAATTAAACACTTAATCACATATACAAAATTCATCAGAGTATATTTATAACATGGTATAAAAGAGGCGCATCACATTATTCACGAAACGACAACATAAATAATAATGTTCATAAAGAGATAAAACAAAAGGGGTAAATCTCAACTTAAAGTAAAGCATAACTCTTAGAGTTCACATATCAATGTTTTGATTAAAGCGGAAGACTAGAAAATTGAATTACTTAAGACATGATATAATAGAAGTACACATCATCAAGTGGTTCCTAGTATCATTCATATATTACAAACATCATCAGCTGATACATATACAAGGTATCATAAAAGAATACTCTACAAGCCTAGCTACCCGATGTTACATATTAGAGCAACCGACTCAAAAGAATGAAGCTATACTTCACCAAAAGAAAACCTCCAGCAATCCTAATTTGCAATGCCTCATAGAGCATTATAAAACAGCAGAAGGGTGAGAAATATTATCATAATAATCAATGCATATAATTATATATACATACATAACATAAAACATACACACATTACATTACATTACATTTCTCACCATAATCCATTTTAACTCATATACATAGTCCACACGCAATCATATTTCATATAATAATGACATTCATGCTATGTGACTCAATACGACTCAATGTAAACTTATGCCATGTGGTACCAACACTTGTTATCTTTTTTCGGTTTACATTAAACTGGGTCCACTCTTCTAGACCGATAACCACCAAAAGCCTGTCCTCTAAGCTTTCAAACCCACTCTTCTAGGCTTGGGACAAGTCACTAGTCTCCACGAGACTAGCAAGCGTTGCCTCTTGACTAAATGATGCATATGCAATCAACAATTCAATGCACTTTAGACTGACATCTTAATCTCATGCATTCAAATAATTCATCTCTTCAAGAATTATCACAACGATTGCACACACAACATATTCATACATATCATCAATATATTAACAAACAATGCACACATATACATAATATGTTCTCATGCATTCTTCATACATTTTTACATCAATTATAACAATGTATTACATTTCTCCACGAATCACAATTTCGATCAATTCACAATCTAGGATTCACGCCGTAAGGCTACCCACAGTATAATATATCCCGGCGTAATCGACGCCTCGAGCATGGAAATAATCAAAGTTAAGTCTGAAGTTCAACCTCGGATGGAAACATTAAAGAAAAACACATCCTGTCACGTTCGCTACTCTGCTCGCTCAGCGAGCTCCTAGCGAGTATTTGCTACTTGTTCGCCCAGTGAACAAGCTCGAGAAGGCAAACACAAGCTTTTGACTATGTTCTCTACCTCGCTCGCTCAGTGAAGGCCTAGCGAACCTTCGCTGCCCCCTTCGCTACCAGTGAACACCACAAAATACATTATGTCTAAGTCTGGGACCGTTCACTACTGGCTCGCTACTAGCACGCTTAGCGAACATTCGCTACCATCTCGCTCGGCGAACACGCTAGCGAATGTCTTTGAACTCAGAATTTCTTACTGTCCAACTCCCACCAAACTCTCCAAAACCAACCGATTCTCACCGAACAAGTTCCGTAACCTTAGTCTACCATCCTCCCGACTAAATACTACCACTTATTCTCATTTTCCACCATGAAAACTCAGATTCTACCGATTAATCCACTTATGCCCTAAAATTGAAGTTGTAGAAAAACATCCAATACTCTAACCCAAGCATACATATTCATACACATTGCTAAGATGATGATATTTCACACCCTTACCTTGATTAATCCAAAGCTTGAGAGTTGTTCTTGATGATTCCAAGTTCTTCCCTCTTCTTCTTCTCTTTTCTCCTCTTTCTCCTTCTTTCTCTATTCTTTCCTTTATGTTTCTATCTTTTCCTTTTCTTTCCACTCTCCTTTTTAATATGTATTTTTCTTCTAATTCTCTCCAACATCTATTAATTCATTTAATCAATTACCCATCAATTAAATAATTCTCATGAGCCCATTAATTAATGCAAATAATTAATTAATGAAAATCGGGTTGTTACACCAGGTATGTCGAATGCTTGGCTAATATTGTCCCAATCATTTATAAAAAAATGGGTCTTTAAGAGTTTGCATAGACTTTAGGGATCTAAATTCAGAAACTCCTAAAGATGAGTACTCCATGCTTGTGGCAGAGATGCTAGTCGATTCCGTCGCAGGACATGAGTACCTTAGTATGCTAGATGGATACTCTCAATATAATCAGATTTTCATTGTAGAAGATGACGTTCCCAAAATAGCTTTTCGTTGTCCTGGAGCCTTAGGCACCTATGAATGGGTACTGATGCCTTTTGGCCTAAAAAATGTTGGGGCAACATATCAACGGGTAATGAACTCAATTTTCCATGATTATATAGAGACTTTCATGCAGATATACATTCATGACATTATGGTTAAGTTTGTTTCAGGAAAAGAACATGTGGACCATCTCTGACAGTCCTTTATAAGGATGAGGAAATATGGTCTTAAGATGAACCCTCTAAAGTGTGCATTTTGTGTGCAGGCGGGGGAGTTTTTAGGTTTCGTGGTCCACAAAAAGGGGATCGAAATCAACCAAAACAAGACCAAAGCTATCATGGAAGCGAAAGCGCCATTGACTAAGAGGGAGCTGTAGTCACTACTAGGTAAGATAAACTTCTTGAGATGTTTTATATCAAACCTAAGCGGGAAAATGCAGGCCTTCTCACCATTGCTCCAATTTAGTAAAGAAGGAATCGAATGGGGGAAGGATCAACAGGAGGATTTTGACAAAATCAAAGACTACTTGAGCCACCCTCCAGTACTTTCGCCACCTTGTAGGAGCAAGAGCATGAGGCTGTACATAGCAGCATCAGACAAGACTTTAGGGAGCATGTTAGCTCAAGAGGATGAGAATGGCGTCAAAAGAGCCATTTACTACCTCAGTAGAGTTTTGAATGATGCAGAAACTAGATATAGCATGATAGAAAAGTTATGTCTATGCTTGTATCTCTCTTGTACAAAACAGAAGCAATATATAAAACCAGTTGATGTGTATGTCTCTTCGCATTTTGATATTATCAAACACATGTTGTCTAAACCTATTTTGCATAGTCGAATAGGAAAGTGGGCACTAGCATTAACTGAGTATTCTTTAACTTATAAACCTTTGAAGGTGGTTAAAGGACAAATAGTGGCAGACTTCATTATCGACCACTCCAAAAATGAAAACATTTTAAATTATGTCGAACTAGACCCCTGGAAGTTATACTTCGACTGCTCCAGCCATAAAAATGGGACAGGCATTGGTTTGTTGGTTATTTTGCCTGATAAAATTCCAACAAAATTTAAATACAAAGTCGAAGGGCTCTGCTCCAATAATGAGGCTGAATATGAGCCTTGATAGCAGGACTTGAAATTTTGTTAGAATTAGGGGCAACCCGAGTTGAAATAATGGGAGACTCAGAGTTGGTGATAAAGAAAATAACAAAGGAATACAAATGTGTTAAAGAAAATCTCATTATGTACTTTGTAATAGCCAACAGGTTACTCAAAAAATTCAAAGTAACAACCATTCGACATATACCACGACTAAAAAATCAAGTAGCGAATGACTTGGCACAAATCGCCTCTGGATATAGTGTCTCGAAAGAAAACCTACAAGAAACAATCAAAGCTAGAGGTAAGGTCGTGTATGTTGGCCTATGTCCGTCAAATTTAGAAGCAACAAAGTTTGGCTATGCTGACGAAGAAAATTTTGAAATTTTCGTGGTGGAAGGTTTGACGGATAAAGATTGGAGGAAACCTTTAGTTGACTACCTTCGAAGTCCATCAGCTTCTACAGAGCGAAAAATTAAGTATCAAGCTCTAAGCTACGTGCTTCTAGGAAATGAGCTATTCAAAAAGACCTCTGAGGGGTCTTGCTTAAATGCCTTAGTGAATCTGAGGCATATTTGGCCCTATCGATATTCCATAGTGGGACATGTGGGGCACACCAAGTAGGCCACAAGATGAAATGATTATTATTTCGTCAAGGCATATATTGGCCTACTATGTTAAAAGATTGCATCGAATTCGCCAAGGGCTGCCAGGAATGTCAGGTCCACGCTGGCATACAGCATGTCCCAGCAAGCGATATGCACTCTATAGTTAAGCCTTGGCCTTTCAGAGGATGGGCCTTGGAATTGATCGGGGAAATTAAACCTGCGTCCTCCAAAAACCAGAAGTATATTTTGGTAGGAATAGACTACTTTACGAAATGGATCGAAGCATTACCTCTACCAAGAGTAGATCAAGAGGATGTCATCGATTTCATTCAGAAGTATATCATTTACAGGTGTGGAGTGCCAGAGACAATTACAACAGATCAGGGGTCAGTATTTACTGGTCGAAAGATGTAGGAATTCTCTAAAGAAATGGGATTCAAACTCCAAACCTCGACACCTTATTATGCCCAAGCGAATGGTCAAGTTGATGCAATGAATAAAATAGTGATTGGGTTGATAAAAAAAGGTGGGGAAGAAACCAAAAAATTGGCATAAAACATTGGACCAGATCCTCTAGGCATGTCGAACGTCCCCCAAAGAAGCGACCAATAGCACCCCTTATCGACAAACTTTTGGCCATGATGCAGTGTTACCTGTTGAGATCTACATACAATCAGTTAGGATTCAGAGGCATCATGAAATCCCTCGTGAGATTTATTGGGACATGATGCTTGATGAGTTGGTAGATCTAGATGAAGAAAGACTTAAGGCTCTAGAACTCTTGAGAAGGCAAAAGAGGAGAGTAGAGAAGTCGTATAACAAAAAGGTTAAGGCTAAGACCTTTCTACCTAGAGATTTAGTTTGGAGAGTGATCTTACCTATGGATCGAAAGGTTAGGTCTATGGGCAAGTGATCCCCAAAGTGGGAAGGCCTGTTCCAAGTCACGAAAGTATTCTTCAATGGAGCGCACGTAGTAGAAGAATTAAACAAAGATAGGAGAATCTTAAAAGTAAATGGTAAGTATTTGAAAAAATACAAACCAACGCTCAAGAAGTTAAAATATCAACATAATAATTCAAGACACAAAGCAAAACCATAAATGGTATTTATATATGCCAAAATGGCTCAAGTCTTTACATGGTTAAGTCAAAAGACTATGGCACCCGAGGGCCAAGAAATAGAAAAAGCATTACAAAAGGTTACAATAAACTAAAAGGGGAGATTCTCCTTCATCCTCAAGTATCTCGACTTCTGGAGTTCGAGGCGCTTTTGACACAAGTTCTTGTCGGATTCTAGTTTGACAACCTCTGCTTCCAATTGTCGAGCCTCCTCAGCAAAAGTAATGGCGTGGTTAAACTCTGTTGAAAGACTGGAGTAATCGAAAGTAGATAACTCTGCATTTCTCTCTTTAGCCTTTGATATCCTGATTCGAAGCTTCTTAATCTTTCGCTCCCAGGAAGAGATGTTATT
This sequence comes from Lathyrus sativus, assembly GCA_963859935.3. Lineage (NCBI taxonomy): Eukaryota > Viridiplantae > Streptophyta > Magnoliopsida > Fabales > Fabaceae > Lathyrus > Lathyrus sativus. The sequence goes on along the minus strand of CAWUDS030002219.1, from coordinate 7,453,517 downwards.
TTCATTGGCAACAATCTCTTCTTGATGCTTGTCCTTCTTCTCCTCCAGCTCCGCTATTTTACCTTCGGACTTAGCAGCGGCGGTCCAGTAGCAGCCTCACTACCAGCTTTAGTCGAGATAGCTTTCTCGATCTAAGGTGGCAGTCTGAGGTCACCATAGACTTGGTCGATCAAAGCGTCAATTTCCAGAATGACGGTGGCAAATTCGGGGGATATGGAGTGAATGTCAATTTGCTAAAGAAGAGTCTTTAGAGAAATATGGGTAACTTGGTCCATTTACAAAATTGAAAAAAGATCACCCTTGAAGATTTTCTCTTTGAGCTTCTCGAGGATGCTTTCTGTTGGTCTGCTAGAGGCTTGATCCTCGAAAGTCGAAGTGCTAAGGGCCTTGCTATAGGAACTACCTCGATTCCCAAGAAGAATCTTGACATATTGTCGAGGGTTGGTAAGTTTTAAGGCGCTAAGTTCTGCACTGGTAAGACTTGCCTCACATCTGGTGGGCACTGTTTTGCTTTCCTTAACCGCAACAATGGTTGGAGTAACAGTCATATCGACAGGGGCAGGTTCATTGATTGGACTTCCCTCAAGTTTCTCTTCCTCACTCTGGCCATCACCTGCTTGGTCTTTGTTCATTTCATCCCCAGTACCCTCATCACTAGAACCTTATCCCTTGTTGCCTCAATGTCTTCGACAACAAAGGTATGGTCCAAAGGGGAGTTACTTGCGTCAGCTAGAGTTGTATCTTCCTCCATGGGAGTGTCCTTTGCATATGCTGCCTCTAGAGTCTGTGGTGCATTATCTTCTTCGTGATCAGACCCATCGGTTTGGGACTGTTGGGTAGCTGTTTTGGTGGGCGAAGGAGGAGCTGTTGCAAATTCAAAGTTGTTAATTTCACCAAGAGAACTCATACCAGAGTCCAAGTCAGATGTGGGATGGTAAGTAGGCTCACCTTGGCTATTTAAAATGATGGATGGAGAAGGAGACTTGGTCGAGGGAGGTTTCAAACCACCAGTATCAGCCTAGATAAAGAGGAACCAGATATGAGAAACAAGAACAAGGTATAAGTAAATCAGAACCTCAAAGAAGAATTGAGGCTTAAATGTACCTTGGGGCCCTCACAAGTAGGGCTAGAATTGTGACTCTTGACGGGGAATATAGTGGGAATCAAGACACCTTTAGTAGGAACCTCAACACTATCATTAGTGGGGTGGTCAGCTTTAAGGCCTTGGTCGCCGAAGGATCAGATGGGGTGCCAGCAGTATCCGTCCCTTGGCCGATCCTCCGCCTTTTCTTCAGCTGTAATTCCTCAGGAGGAGATTCGTCGTCATCCTCTGAGTCAATGATAATTTGGGCAGAATCTCTTTTAAGCTTCTTTTAGGGTGTTGAGGGAGGTTTGTGAGATACCTAGGACATTAAGAAATGTTAGAGACAGCTAAGAGAGAGAAGAGTCAAAATAAAAAAGGCATATAAAATTACCTTATGGCCTTTGACCTTTGCCTCAGTTCTTGGTGGGGGAGCAATCGTTTTAGGGGAAGCTGCAAAACAAACCACGTTGCTAGTAACAAAAAAGTTTGGTTAAAAGAGTCCAAAATCGAAGGGTGACGACCTTCAAGGATTTCAGATTCGTTGTGAACATCTTCGATACCGACATGAAGGTGCCCTTTGAAACTATCGAGCGTGTGTTTAGTCGGAACCACCCGCTGGGCTTTCGGTTTTGACTGCTGTCGAAGGATTTTTATAGAATCCCCACAGATGAACCAATCTGAAAATGGAGGGGCGAGAGCCACTCCAAAGTCAGCAGTTGGGGAATAAAGCGAAAGCTACTTCATAGCGTTTCTCACGAGGAACGTATGAAGGGATTTTTAAATTCTCCATTTTCTTTGAAAACGTTTCCTTCAGGGTGACAGCAGCCTCACGGATGGTTCGACTAACATCATCGGGTCGATAGGCAGTTTCAAAATACTTCTGGAAGGCTTGAATTTCCTTGATGTGAGTAGATGTACCTTTCTTGATCTTCTCATGCACATCAATGAAAGCTTGGTCAATCAAGCGAACAAAGCTTGAAACGTCAAGAAATTCTGAGGCGTAGTGCCTAGACCACAAGTTGTAGAATTCTTGGGAGCAGAGATAAGAAGGTTCAATGTAAATAGGTGTAAAAAGGGACTTGTGAGCATGTCGAGCTAGGTGCGTCGAACACTCAACTGTATTGAAGACGGTGAGAGGATGGATAACATAGGCCTTTTTGTCATACAAGCATTTAGGTAACGATTGGATCAAACCAAATTGCCGTGACACGAGGTTAGGCTGATAGGCCACCAAAATTGCTTGGGTAATAGATTTGTTGAGACATTGGGTCCAGAATCTTCAAAAGACAAAATACCACTTTGCACTAGCTTTTGTACTTCACCTTTCAAAGCAAAACAATATTCAATATCATGACCGGGTGCCCCTTGAAAAAGTGATCAAACGTAAACCACCATGGGAGATCCTTTGGGATGGCCGACGAAGTCCTTGTTTGTACCAAATTTTTCTGTACTAAAGCAGGATATAATTCAGAATAGGCCATCGGGATCGGGTCAAACTGATCCATGTGTTGTTTACTTTTGCTACGAGATCCTCCACATTTCTCTCGCGAAGGGAACTAACCTAATTCTATGAATCTAAAATTATGATTAAGGGACACTAACCTAATTTCGGTGATCCTAAAGATTAAGATCAAAGGAAAAGCTACCTAATGTTATTCAACAAGGAATTGGTTCTAAAGTCTAATCCTAATTCAACTTATCAAAGAGAAAATTGAATCAGGATATCAAAAGGGAGCATATGCACCGAAATAATCAGAAACACGCACCAAGCCCAGTTGGCAGTTATCACAGCTTCACCAGACATTGACAATAACTTGTCAAAATTGACCCCAAGATTAATTAAAATTTTAATTGAAATTAATTAGAATTTTAATTACTCAATTGGACCCTTAAGACTTTTAATTAACCAGGTACAAATTTAATTATCAAAATTAGAGGATTAGAAAAACTAACAATCAAATATACATTACTAATTCTTTGTTTAGAAACAAGTAAAATAAAAATTGAATAAAAAAGAAAAGAAACATTTATGTGTTTTTTTTTTGAAAAAAAATAATTAGGGCTTCTAACTAAGCCCAATTGGGCTGGAACAACCCATTTGATCCACCATAACACCTTGCATTGTGTATTTTGAGAAAGACAAAGAAATGAGAGAACACAAGAGAATCACTCAGCTCAAATCATTTCTCTCTCTTGTGTTCACTCTTCATCAAACAAAATCACACTCTCAATTTCTTCTTCCTATCCCACACAACAGAACAGATCAAAAGTAATCAAACACAAATTCGAAAGTACAACACACAAAAGCATATGAAATCAAACAAATGAAGCTAAAGGCAAAGAGGCATCGCTTGCGGCTGAAGGAGTGGGACTGTGGGTGGTGCACGTTTGGGGACACGATTTTAAAGAGTGTCGTCGTATCGCTAAAGATCGAAGTAGAGACTTCGCAGTCGAGGATAGCACGCGAACAGAGAGAGTCCTCGCGATCGTAATTCATCATATTTTCTATTTTTCCAGGTGCAAATACCCTTCTCCTTTTTCCTTCTTCTTTTTCTAATTCACTTTTTCTCATCTCTTCTTCTTGTGTGTAACGTGATATGTGTAATTTTCTTTTACTCTTCAATTTCTATGTTGCTACTGTATGTTTGTGTTTCTATCCTGTTTTGAATGTTCGTACGAACTCTACTCCCCAATTCCATTTTTGTCCCCCTTTTTCTGAATGAGGGCAGCTTGCTCTTATAGTATTGGATGAATTAATGTGCATGATGAAGAGCAATATTGTGCTTGATTGTGTCTTCGATTATTTTTGCTTACGTCCTGACATGTTTCCGGATTATTTTGGAAAAAAACACAGGCCATAATTTTGTTTTACCCGTGACTTTGTGATAAAAACTATTGATGATGGTTGTCGGATTATGTTTGGTACTGATTATGGAAAGAAATATAGGCTGCTGTGAACCTGATTTCTTCTTGATGAACATATTAAATTCCTTTCCATTTCCATTCAATTATGTTTGAAACATGTCTGATTGTGAATTGGTGAAATAAATATGTTGTTTTCTTAATTTGGAAATGTATGATCATGTGTTGGAGATTATTTTTGGAATGAATTTGAATAGGTTTTGATGGTTTTATCAAATCGTAACTCTTGTGTTGTTAGGCAGTAATTACTCTGCATTGAAGAAGGAAAACGAACACCACAATTTTCTCACAATTTTTGCACCTGCAACATCCTTTATTGGTGATGGTTGTGTGTTCACTTCAGGTAACGGCTCCGTCTCCTTGTTTTTCTTTTATAATTCCCATTCAATCTTCATAGTAATTTTTTTCTCCCTCTTAGAGGTGATGGTCTTCCGAGCTGAATGCTTTCCCATGATCACCAATTAATGCATCCAACACATTCTCAAAACCATTCATGATCTCTTTACCATCTCCATCGTATGGGTACCGATTAAAGTGAATACTTTAAGTTGGTAATTATATTCACATTTGGGTGCCACCATGATGATGGTTTTGCCATTTTTGCAGGGAGACGAATAAGAGATGTCGTAAAGAAAACACTGTCAGCAAGTTGGATTGAAACAAAAGCTGGAGTTTCTAAAATTCTTTGAAATCACATGGCTTTCTATTAGCTCACAAATTCGACGCCTCATACTTAGATTAAAATATTTGAATAAAATATTAAGGTCTTTTAAGAATGAAAAAGGTTTCGAGTGAGGAGACCTTCGAGTGGGAATTCAAGTGTTTTAGGACTTAGAGAAATTTCCAAACATTAAGGAAAATGGCCTTCAACCGAGACATTGGCTGAAGATTAGTGAAGTTTTTTGAAATTCAAATAATGGAGGGAGTAGTTATGCCTTCTCATGGCTAAAGCAGGACAAGTGGCGTTCATTTAGCAAGTCACTGCATGCACTATGACACTTGTCGAAAGCTGATGGTTTTAGGAGGTTATTGGTAGTTATTTTTGAAATTCTATTAACAGACAGTCGATGTTATGTCGGATGTTATGACATCCGCTTCTGAACAAATTATTAAGCTTAACATTAAACAAGTAACAAAAGCAGTAAAGAACACAGGAAATTGTTTACCCAGTTCGGTGCAAATCACATCTACTCTGGGGGCTACCAAGCCAGGGAGGAAATCCACTATAAGCAGTGTTAATTCAGAGCCAAACAGCCAGTTTGCACTCTTTACTTATGACCTACCCAATGCAATTTCAATCTAACTCTAGACCTGAGTTCCTACTCACTCCCCCTCAATCACAGCAGTGATATCAATCAAATACAGAACAGATTTAAACAAAGAAGCATCAGAAGCATCTCATTTGGTAGCCATTTTGTTGAAAGAGGAAAAATTGAAGGAATGAGAGGTATTCTGAAGAGTAGGGAGGGATGGAGGAATTGTTGGTGCAGTGAGATAAAACGTTTGTGTGGGATAAAGAGCTTTAGTGGTTAATGGCGTGAGATGCATTAAATTCGGAGGTTGGAACGTGTTTTGACCAATAAAACGTATTTTACACTCAAACCCCCTCTTGACAGTAATTGCTATAAGTCCTCATAAATGCAAATTCCCAACTTGCTTCTTAAATTCTCAAATTGAGTAGCATCTAGAGCTTCTGTAAAAATGTCAGCAAGTTGTAGTTCAGTGGCCAGATGCTCTAGGGTAATCACTTTGTCTTCCACAAGATCTCTTATGAAGTGATGTCTGATATCAATATGCTTGGTTCTGCTATGCTGAATTGGGTTCTTGGAAATATTGATGGCACTAAGATTGTCACAGTATAATGTCATGACATCCTGAGTGACATTGTATTCAGTTAACATTTGCTTCATCCAGACCAGTTGGGAACAGCTGCTACCAGCTGCTATGTATTCAGCTTCAACAGTGGATAAGGAGACACAATTTTGCTTCTTGTTGAACCGTGATATGAGGTTGTTCCCTAAGAAGAAACATCCACCAGATGTGCTTTTTCTGTCATCAGCACTCCCAGCGCAATCAGCATCACAATACCCAGATAGAATAGGGTCACACCCATGAGAATACAACATACCATAATCACAAGTTCCATTCACATATTTGAGAATCCTCTTGACTTGATTTATGTGACTCACTTTGGGATCTGCTTGATATCTCACACACACACCAACTGCAAAGGCAATATAAGGTCTACTAGTTGTTAGATATAGCAAGCTTCCAATCATGCTTCTATACAGGCTTTGATCAACACTAGTACCACTTTCATTTTTATATAACTTCAAATGTGTGGGTGCAGGTGTTCTTTTGTGACGAGCATTATCCATGACAAATTTTTTGACTATGTTCTTGGCATATTTACTTTGGGAGAGAAAAATGGAATCTTCCATTTGCTTGACTTGCAGCCCAAGAAAGTATGTTAATTCTCCAACAAGGCTTATCTTAAACTTATATTGCATTTGATTGACAAAATGTTTAACCATCCTATCTAACATCCCACCAAAAACTATGTCATCCACATAGATTTGAGCAATAATGATTTTTCCATCGTCATCCTTCACAAAGAGGGTCTTGTCTATCCCTCCTTTCTGGTATCCATTAATAGCGAGAAACTCAGTCAGTCTCTCATACCAAGCTCTAGGAGCTTGCTTCAATCCATAAAGGGCTTTCCTTAATTTATATACCTGATTTGGTAGGGTAGGATCATCAAATCCTTTAGGTTGTTCCATATATACTTCCTCATTCAAGTAACCATTTAGAAAAGCACTTTTCACATTCATTTGGAATAACTTGAACTTCAGAATACAAGCAACTCCTAACAGTAGCCTTATTGACTCAAGTCTTGCAACAGGTGCAAATGTTTCATCAAAATCAATCCCTTCAACTTGAGTATAACCTTGTGCCACCAGTCTAGCCTTATTTCTAGTTATTACTCCTTTTTCATCAGATTTGTTCTTATAGATCCACTTGGTACCAATGATGTTGGTTCCTTCAGGTCTTGGAACCAATTCCCATACTTCATTTCTTTTGAACTGTTCCAATTCATCTTGCATGGTATTGATCCAATATTCATCAATTAGAGCTTCCTTCACATTTTTTGGTTCAATCTTGGATACAAAGCATGAACTTGAGATGATCTCTCTAGATCTGGTAATTACACCACTGTTGGGATCTCCTATGATAAGATCTTTGGGATGATCTTTCTAGATTCTGATAGAGGGTCCTTTGTTGAGAGCTTCTGACTCAAAATCTGGAGGTACAACATCAGGATCTTCAGTTTTGACAACAACATCAGTATGTGTTTCAAAGAATGTTCCAACATCCTCTGTGACATTGGTTTCTTCATGCTGGTCATCAACAATAACATTAATGGATTTCATCAAGACTTTTGTTCTGCAGTTGAACACTCTATATGCTCTGCTGTTTGTAGAGTATCCCAGGAATATGCCTTCATCACTTTTAGGATCCATTTTTCTTCTTTGTTCATGATCTGTCAGAATGTAGCATTTGCTTCCAAAAACATGGAAATACTTCACAGTAGGTTTCCTTCCTTTACATATTTCATACAGAGTGGAGGAGGTTCCCTTTCTCAAGGTAACTCTATTGTGAACATAGCAGGTTGTGTTCATGCCTCAGCCCAAAAGTGCATAGGTAGTTTCTTCGCATGAATCATAGCTCTAGCAGACTCTTGAATTGTTCTGTTCTTCCTTTCCACTACTCCATTTTGCTGAGGAGTAATAGGTGAAGAGAATTCATGGTTGATTTCTTCAGATGAGCAGAATTCAGCAAACTTGGAATTTTCAAACTCCTTTCCATGATCACTTCTGATTCTGACAACACCACTTTCCTTTTCCCTTTGAAGTCTTGTACAAAGATCCTTGAAAACATCAAACACATCTGATTTTTCTCTGATGAAACTTATCCAGGTGTATCTAGAGTAGTCATCAACAACCACATACGCATACTTCTTCCCACCAAGACTTTCTACCTGCATTGGTCCCATCAAGTCCATGTGCAGCAGTTCCAGAATTTTGGAAGTTGTAAGATGTCCAATCCTTGGATGTGACATCTTGGTTTGCTTGCCAACCTGACATTCACCACAAAATTTTCCTTCATCAATTGTTAGCTTTGGAATTCTTCTCACTGCTTCCTTGGATATGATCTTTTTCATCCCTCTTAGGTGAAGATGTCCAAGTTTTTGATGCCACAGTTTAACCTCCTTTTCTTCTTTGGCCATGGAACAAACAATGGAGTTATTTGAGATTTTAGGCTCCCATAAGTAGCAATTGCCTTTATATCTAGATCCCCTCATGACTTCCTTATTTTCTCCATTTATGACAACACATTCTTCTTTAGTGAATCTGACATTGAATCCTTGATCACATAGTTGACTGATACTAATAAGGTTTACAGTCAGTCCTTTCATCAGCAAAACATTATCTAGGTCTGGAACTCCAGGACAGTCTAGTTTTCTAACACCTTTAATTTCCCCTTTAGCTCCATCATCAAAGGTCACATAACTAGTGGAATGTGATTTGATGTCCACTAATAAGCTCTTTATTCCAGTCATATGTTTTGAACAACCACTATCAAAATACCAGTCTTCTTTGGCTGACACCCTTAGAGAGGTATGAGCTATTAGAGCCACGTCCTTAGCAACCCATTGTTGTTTCTTGATAAGAGTATCCTGTTTGGGTTTGGCTTGATGAGTGTGGCTGGGGAATCCATACAGCCTGAAGTAAAAAGGCTTTATGTGTCCAAATCTTCCACAGTAGTGACACCTCCACCTTTGGAACTTTCTCTTTGTCTGGTTTATGCTTCTATTCCCATGATGTTGAGACATCGGTCTTGACATCTAGTTTGTCACATGATCTTTAGGTTTTGACCTTTTGAACCCCAAGGTGGGTCCCTGTTCACCAACAAAACCTATTCCAGACATGTCTATTGCTTTCTGACCAACTTGTAGAATTTCTTCTAGAGTGTCAGTTCCATTGTTTAACATCCTGATAGACTTTGACATCTGATGAAGTTTGGAATTCAACCAAATGACCTCACTGTTGAGTGAGTCTATGATTGCAAGATGCTCTTTCTTCTCAGCCTCCAACTCCTTTATGAGTTTCTTTTTCTTCTCCCTTTGTTGGCACACTTCTGCACTTCTGATACACAGCTTTTTATATGAGGCTGCAAGTTCATCAAAAGTCAGCTCATCTTCACTAGAATCATCATTAGATACATATACACCAGTTAGTGCCATGACATGTTTTTCAAATTCTTCTTCTGATCCACTCTCAGAATCTCCATCAGACTAGGTGACAGATAGACCCTTCTTTTGCTTCTTGAGGTAAGTGGGACATTCAGCTCTAATATGACCATAGCCTTCACATCCATGGCACTGAATTCCTTTGCCTTGGTTGGACTTTTCTTCAGATTCAACTCTTTTGCTGGTGTTAGAGGGATGTTCTTGACATTAGGTCTGTTCTTTTGATCTATTCTTCTTATCAATCTGTTAAATTGTCTTCCAAGCATAACTATAGCTTCTGATAGATTTTCCTCACTTCCACCATTGCCTTCTTCTGAGTCCTTTTTAGTGTTTAATACAAAAGCTATGCTTTTGTTATTCTTTTCATCATTTTCACACATTCCCATCTCAAAGGTTTGGAAGGAACAAATGAGTTCATCAACCTTCATGTTGCTGATATCTTGAGCCTTTTCTATAGGAGTAACCTTCATGGCAAATCTTTTGGGCAATGATCTGAGAATCTTTATTACAAGTTTTTCTTCAGACATTTTCTCTCCTAAGGCTCCTGAGGTATTGGCAATCTCAAGAATACTCATGTAGAAATCATGAGCGGTCTCATCCTCTTTCATCCTTAGATTCTCAAACTTAGTAGTCAGCATTTGTAGTCTAGACATCTTGACCTTGGAGGTACCTTCATGAGTTGTTTTGAGAGTATCCTAAACTTCTTTGGCCAGTTCATAGTGATGCACAAGTCTGAAGATATTCTTATCTATCCCATTGAATAGAGCGTTCAAGGCCTTAGAATTTCCTATAGCCAAAGCTTCTTGCTCTTTACTTCACTCTTCTTCAAGTATTAGCACAGTTGATCCGTCTTTCTTTGTCTTCACTGGATGTTCCCATCCTGAGTTAGCTGCTCTTCAGGCCTTGCTATCCAGAGATTTCAAGAATGCTATCATCCTAGGTTTACAGTAGTCATAGTTAGATCCATCCAGAATGGGTGGTCTATTCGCAAATCCTACATCCTTGTCCATGGTACCAGAATTTATCGTCCCTAGATCTCACCCAGAAAATAACAGGCAGGGTGCTTGCTCTGATGCCAATTGAAATTCTAGTAACAGACATTCGATGTTATGTCGGATGTTATGACATCCGCTTATGAACAGATTATTAAGCTTAGCAGTAAACAAGTAATGAAAGCAATAAAGAACATAGGAAATTGTTTGCCCAGTTCGGTGCAAATCACACCTACTCTGGGGGCTACCAAGCCAGGGAGGAAATCCACTATAAGTAGTGTTAATTCAGAGCCAAACAGCCAGTTTGCACTCTTCACTTAAGACCTACCCGATGCAATTTCAATCTAACTCTAGACCTGAGTTCCTACTCACTCCCCCTCAATCACAGCAGTGATATCAATCAAATATAGAACACATTCAAACAAAGAAGACACACTTCAAACAAATCTTGATCTTGCTTAAAAGCTTCAATCAAGATACATAGCAAAACACCACTCAAAAACCACGCTAGTCCAATACGATCATCAAGGTGATAATTGCTTAGCTCACAAGAAAATCTAATACACAAAAACACACGTGAAGATATAAACACACTATCAGAATTCTTCACTCCAAAATCTCTGAGTCTTTAGTAAGGATTTTCACTCTTCTTTATATGCAACGCATGGGCCTTGGGCCTAGGTAGCATAAATTAGGTTTAACCAAGTTAATTCAATATCCACAATTCAAGGTGCTACAAAATAGGTCATGGGCATTTCCTAAAATATAGCCTGAGATAAAGTAGGAAACCTAACAGAAAACAAACAGCGCTCATGCTAGAAGATACCTGATGTCACAACATTCAGTGTGACATCCAATAAACTTTGCATTAGCTAACCAAACATATCCTGCAGAATACTAACCAAGTATGTCATGACATCAGTTAAGACATCTACACACATAATAATGTTTTACCACAAAATGCAGTCAATCAAGAACATCTATAATTTTTACTATTATAAATAAGATTTCTAGACATAGAATTCAGTGTGTTATAATTTACTATTTGTACAAGTTACTCCCAAATTTACCCAAAGTACCCGAGTGTAGAGAAACGAGTTCAAGGAGAATGTACGTTATGTAAACACACCATCTATACTTTCAATGAAGTTTAATTTACTTGCTTAACTTTAAAAGAGCTTTCCTTTACTTTTCCAGCAATCTGCCTCTTCTAAGCGTTTTACTTTATTTTTCCAAACTCTTTTCAAAGTTCTTTACTTTATTTCCTGCAATTCTCTATCTTCTCTCTTTAGTCGAACAACACTTTTATGTTAATCCTTTTAATGAAACATTGTCGAAGTGCATAGGTTAGATAGACTAGTCCAAAATATAACTTTTAGCACATGTCCTAGGATCAATCTGATCGATCCTGTGAGTCACCAAAATTAGATTTGGAAGATCAGCGGTTGTTTTCCATTTTTCAAGGGAAACACTTCCTTAATGAGATGGAGGCATATTGTTTATTTTACTTGTGAATGATGTAAATGAGAAAGAAGGTTTAGCCTTGGTTTATTCATGACAACAAATGCATGCAAGCGTAGATATTGCTACCAGAAGAAGCTCATGTGACTTTCTCTCGAACTATTCCTAGCTTTTCAACTCCTAGCTTATTGGAAAAATCACACGAATTTCTCTTACTGCCGTATAGGATTCAATAGTGATTTATGCCTTGTTAAAAGTCCTTGTAACTTGAATCTTGTAATAAACTTGTAAACATTCCTTGAACACTTTGAATATTTTAATTGACTTGGAGCTTGTAACCTTTCAAAACTTGAGTTACATTTTGAAATTTAGATTTATGGACTTTAATTTTTAAATTGAAATATGAACTCATAAATTCAAAGGATGTTTTTTTTTTTGAATCAAAACCTAATTAAAACTTGAATTTGGGAATTAATGTTGATTTTTACCTTCTTGCAAAAAGTGAAGTACTCTAAACTCTTGTAAACTTTCAATCTTGAAACTTTGAACTTTTTGGATTAAAACATGAATTTTTGAATGATGATTTTTTTTATACAAATCACTTCTTGCCACAATTCATGGATTCGAGAATTGAAAACTTGAACATGGACTTTAGGTTCGGATACTTGCCCTTTTTTTAAGAAACCTCTCGGTCACTTTGCAAATATTGAATTCGAAGCGCACTCGAATGGGTATCTTAATCTTAAATCCAAGCCATCTTATGTTTAGGCCATAAGTAGTTGAGAAAGCAACAAGGCCTAAATCTAAATGAACCTGCAACTTCATCTTTTGCATCATTACTCGTGCCTTGCACATTAATCAAACAAAACCCTTGATTTAACAAGCCTTTTCTTTCTTGATGATTTTGACGAAGAATTAACTTGAGAGGTTAAGAAGAATCAAAACCCTACTTCCAAGTATCCTCATTAATCATACACCCTAGCATCTTGATCCTGAGGGATTCTTGACCCATATACTACCAAAACTCGATCTTGATTTTAATAAGATATAGCCAGAAATTCCATCCAAGATATCTTCAAAGTATTGATCCAAGAATGGCCCAAGAATAAAGAGAGAATTCTGGAAGTGGAACCCATATCAAGTAGAATCTCTAGGACGACCTTAAGTAAGGATAAATGGTCATGCCCTGAAATACCTGACTGCGAGAATAAGTACTATCTCCACTTTAAATTTAATGCACCTACACAAGTTGGCCAGTGATGATAAGCACACACACAAGACCCTATGACCTAAAGATGTTATGCGAGATGATGGACAAAGAAGTGGGATCTTAGGGTCAAAATTTAGGGTATGACATATGGGTATTACATTTTCATCAGCTTTCCTCAATTTTGGCATAAACAGTAATTTGATAATAAAAAGTGAATCGGAGATGCATTTTGAAAGAGAAAGCATAAGATGCAAATAACAGATGTAAATGAATCAAAATATTGCAAAGCTCATTTCATTAACATGGAAGTACAAACAGAATTTAAAAAGCAAACAGTTAATACAAATAAAGGAAAATGCATTATGGGGTGTTAGTGTGAGGATTGAATATTTAAAGACCTCTTATTTTTATTATCGCTAACTTTTTCCTTAACTATTTTTTTAAGCTTACAGTCAATGGGATGCCCCAGTTTTTTTGCATAAGTCTCCTTCATAGGTTTTGACTTAGCGGATCTTTTCTTTTTATTTTTTCATTTTGAGAAAGAAAGTGACTTCCTGGGTCAATGATTACGGTGAACTAACATTTACTTGAAAGACATCTTTGACACTTGCTTGTTGTGCGCAAAGGAAAACTTGTGAATGAAACCTTTATTGAAAGGTGTCTTGCATGAAAGCACAACCAAGTTAATTGAGAACTACCGATCCCTGGGTTAAGGTTGAGGATTTATCATATAGAAAAGAACTCCAACTTCTAGGCTCAAAGGGGTTGACGAGGGATTAACTTCCTTATTTATCCAATGTTTGGGAAGTTGAAACAATGCCTTACATTGTCAGCAAAGTTTTATTTGAAAGCATACCAACAACAATTATGGGTATTACGTTTTCATCATCCTCTCTTAATTTTGGCATAAACAGTAGTTTGATAATAGAAAATGAATCGGAGATGCATTTTGAAAGAGAAAGCATAAAGATGCAAATAACAGATGTAAATGAATTAAAATATTGCAAAGCTCATTTCATTAACATTGAAGTAAAAACAGAATTTAAAAGCAACCAGTTAATACAGTTAAAGGAAAACACAAACAGAAAGAAACGAGCCCTAGTGACTAAACAAAAACAAGGATGAGTTGTCCTGTCTAAAACACTGGCTTTAGAAGAATAGTTTGGCTTGCTGAAGTTGACTGAAGCCTCATTTCTCATGCCCTGGAAGAGGATTGTTCTTAACATTAGGATTGGTATCATGAAAGGTGAGGATCTTATCTTTGATTAGCTCTTGTACTCTAGCCTTCAACACATAGAAACCTTCCAAGTTATGGCATGCACCACATTGATGGAATTCACAATGAAGATCAGCTATGTAGCCGGCTGGAAGAGGATTTGGAGGAGGAGGTAAAGTCATATTGGTAATCAAAACTCTATGAACCAAACCAGGATATAGTTCAGTGTATGCCATAGGAGTTGGATCAAAGTTTGTCCCATTGCGTTTATGGTTTTGTCCAACAGTCAGATGTTGAGTAACAACAACAACATAAGTTTGGTTAGAACATTGAGGTCTGTGACAAGGTCTTCTATCCTATGTCAATACAGCATTGGTTTAGTCTTCTCTCTTCTTCTAGAAATTCCCATAGGGTTTCTTCGCACCATTAGAAGATTCAATAGCTTTTGATGCTTTTCCATTCTTGATACCTTCTTCGAGTCTTTGGCCAATGGTCACCAAATCTATGAAACTGGGGGAGAAATTACCAATCATCTTTTTCCCAATAAAAGGGAGACAAGGTGGCCATGAACATTCTTGTGAGTTCTTTCTCTGCTAGAGAAGGTTCAACCTGAGAAGCTACCTCTTTCCATCATTGAGCATACTCCTTGAAAGATTCTCTCTCATTCTAATACATACTCTAAAGTTAACGAAGATCAAGAGTCATGTCAAGATTGTACTTATATTGCTTCATAAAGGCATTAGCGAGATCCTGGAACTTGAGTGAAGCTCCACTCAGACTGTCTTGAAAGAATTTGATAAGCAACTTCTGGTTGTTGGTATAAGCAACTATTTTTATAAAGTACATAACTAAATGAGCCCTTGGACAAGAATGACCTTCACAAACTCAGGAATCTTGAATTTGGCAAGCAAGATAAGGTTGAAAATAAGGCACATGTTGTCTGCATCAAACTAAAGAAACAATTACCCTCCACAGCTCTAAGTCTTTTGTCTATAGTCTGAAACTGTTCACGAACAACCTCGGGTTCAACGAATTCTCGTGATCTTTAACTTTAGCACTAGCAGCATTGTAATCAAATAGAGGATTCTCAAAGGGAACTTGGGAAGTTTGGGCAACAATATGAACCATAGGTCTGTGTTCAGAGAAAACAAAAGCTTGAAACACTAGTCTGGTTGTTTGAGCAATCATAGAAGTTGTAGCAAGAGGTGGAGAGTAGTTATGGGGTAAACCAAACTCTAGCCAAGTAAAGGGTGGTATCTGGAAAAGCTAAGGATTAGTAGCAGTACCTGAAACTTCCTGGATAACAATTCCTTAAGGTTGCTCTCCTCTGGGAATCAGGACTTGGAGCATCTCAGTAAGCTTAGTCATGCCTGACTTCAGATCATCAATCTCCATTCTAATATATGCGTTATGTTGTTCTTGTTCTGACATTTTGTGTCTGATGTTAGCTCTAGTCGTGTATCGGTGAAGAGGAATCAACTTGATAACTGACAACCGACTCAAAGATAGAGATAGCTGAAATGAGTTTCTAGACAACTTGGATGTATGCAAAGGATGCAAATGATATGCAATGGCATGCAATGCTGGATGCATGAATGCAATGTAGGTATGGTTAGAATCTCGGATAACACGAGTAATTGAGAACACCCTACAAGGTAGGCTTCTTAATGGATAGTCCTATGTCTTCTACCTATAAACTGCTCACTAGATAGTTTCTAAGTTTCAAATAGGGTTCCCAAAGTCATGGACCTTAGTCGTATCAACGTCATGCAACAAGCTAGCTGCTTTATGAGAAGATGCTTTATGACAAGAATGACGAAAAGGTCTCTTATGAGCGGGGTTTTCACGTCGGGTGCAACAAGGAGATGTCCTTGGAGTCCAACATTACTCAACCACCAAAGTAAGAATATGGTTCTAAGAGGGAGACCTAGAGTCATGGACCCTTCATGAATCAGCATCATGCAACAGGCTAGTTGTTTTATAACGAGATCTACAAACAGGTGTACTCTAGAGGAGCCTTCATGCTAGTTGCACCAAGGAGAATGTCACATCGCTGCGAAGAGATGTTGGACAAGGACAGAAGAGTCGCCACCATTCGTTATTTATCCCAAAGCGAGGGAAAGGAAACGATCAGAGAAAACCTACGAAAAAGGGAGACGACAGGTCATCGCAACCAAATCTTGGTTTCGGGAGTCGGCTACGCAAGGGGAAGGTATGAGCACCCCTCACGTCCATTGTACTCAACAGGATCCACGCTTGTTGTCTATCTAAAAGGGTATTAAACTATAAGGCTAGCCACAGCGACAAAAGAAAAGAAAAAAGACTCGATAGAGCATCGCCGCTCTATGCCTACGTACTCCTTCGTGCAATGGGAAAGTCAGAGTCAACGTAGTTCAGAAAACTACAGGTGAAGGTGGGGAAGGTTGCTCGCCAAGACATCGCCGTCTTGTGCCGACGTATCCTGGTCTGGTATGAGAAATCAGAGCAAACATAGTTCAGGCTTACACGACCACAGGTTGGTTCAAGTGTTTTAGATGAGTAGGGTTAAACTTTCGTTCTAGCAGTTAGGTGTATTGTTGCTCGACCATTGGAGACTTAGGTGTTACCTGTTTGCGGTAGAACCAAGAGTTAACGCACTCTTTTGAAAATGGTTTTCAATTAATCTCGAAGGATAAAAAGATTTAATATTTTTGTTTGTGTTTTTTTAGAGAAGAAATGAATTGAATTAGATTTATAATTCATGTTGCACTAAAGACTATGACTTGAGAGTGAATGCGTCGCATATCGCCCAAAGGGCATACGCTAAACACTCTAGACAGTTGAGAAGAAGCCCCTGAACCATCATTCCCCAAGTACTTAAGGCTCATAGCATACAACACTTACTATCCTTTATTAGATGTCTTGAAGATGTTTTGAGATGAGAAGAGAAGACACAAACTCTAAGGAAAAACTAATCAACCCTAATGTTATCATGCAATGTGCTCCTATGATTGAGATTAAGAGGGAAAAAACTATCCTAATGTTATCATGCTTGGATTGAACACTTAATGTCTCTCCTACTCCCACCTTAAACAAATGGAACTAGGAATCCTAAGGGATCATGGCAAAGAAACCAAGTAAACACAAGATAAAATCAATCACAAATGAGATGAAAGAAAGGGATGGAGATGACTTAAACAAGTCAAGAGATATGCAACCATGATATGCAAGATGCAAGAGATGCAAAGAAAACAAAAGATCAAGACAAAATGACTTAAACAAGTCAAAGAGAAAGTGAGATGAAATGCGAGAAGTTACAACTCCTACAACCATTCAAGCATCAATCACTAATCTCAAAAAAAGTAAACACCAAAGCTCAAAGAAGAACCCATGATCAAAATGAAGATGGGAGAATAGACATGGGCGGCAAGTAACATGAGAAATATCTCAACCAAAGGCATCAAATTGATCATGCAAAAATAAAGCACAAACATGTTCTCAAAGTGGTTTCTCATTCAAAGAAAACTCAAAGTGTGATCAATCAAACCAAATCACTTTGAATGAGTATTGTCGCATCATTGCAAAGAGGGGTCGGCAAAGACAGAAGAGTCGCCACCGTTCGTTATTTATCCCAGAGAGAAGAAAAGGAAACGATCAAAGAAAACCTACGAAAAAAGGGAAAAAGACAAGTCATCGCAACCAAATCTCGGGTTCGGAAGTCGGTTACGCAAGGGGAAGTATGAGCACCCCTCACGTCCATTGTACTCAACCGGATCCATACTTGTTATCTATCAAAAAGGGTGTTGATCTAAAAGGTTGGCTCACAGGGACAAAAGAAAAGAAAAGAGACTCGATAGAGCATCGCCGCTCTATGCCTACGTATTCCCTCGTGCAATGGGAAATTCAGAGTCAACGTGGTTCGGAAAACTACGGGTGAAGGTGGGGAAGGTTGCTCGCCAAGACATCGTCGTCTTGTGCCTACGTATCCTTGTCTGGTACAAGAAATCACAGTAAATATAGTTTGGGCTGACACGACCACCGGTTGGTTCAAGTGTTTAACTGAGTAGGGCTAAACCTTCATTCTAGCAGTTAGGTGTATTGCTGCTCGACCATTGGAGACTTAGGTGTTACCTGTTTGCGGTAGAACCAAGAGTTAACACACTCTTTTTGAAAATGATTTTCCAAACAATCCCAAAGGATAAAAAGGTTTGGTGTGTTATTTTGTGTTTTTTATGAAGAAGTGAATTAAATTAAGTTTGTAATTCATGTTGCACTAAAGACTATGACTTGAGAGCGAATGTGTCGCATATCGCCTAAAGGGCATACGCTAAACACTCTAGACAGTTGAGAGGAGGCCCCCCAAACATCATTTCCCAAGTACTTAAGGCTCATAGCGTACAACACTTATTATCCGTTATTAGGTGTGTTAAGAAGTTATGATATGAGAAGAGAAGACACAAACTCTAGGGGAAACTAAACAACCCTAATGTTATCATGCAGTGTACTCCTAAGATTGAGATTAAGAGGGAAATCTATCCTAATGTTAGCATGCTTAGATTGAACACCTAATGTCTCTCCTACTCTCATCCTAAACGGATGGACTAGAAATCCTAAGGGATCATGGAAAAGGACCAAGAAAACCCAAGATAAATCAATCACAAATGAAAAAGAGAAATGAAAATGACTTAAACAAGTCCATGCAATAAGGGATGCAAATATGAAATCCAAAACAAATGCAAGAATGATGAGATGAAATGGGAGAAGCGAGCTCCTACAACCATCAACCATCAATCATCAAAGAAACGTGGGAGGAAAAAAGTGTGGGACATCAGCCACCACAAGCACATCTCAACCATGCATTCTTGAAACTCAAGCAAAGCAAAGCAAACAAGCAATCGTCACTTGAACAACATCCACATGATATGCATTCAAGTGGAAAACAAGCATTACGTGTCGAAGAGTCGAGATTAACCACTCAAGAGCAGTGGAACACGTCCAAAATAATCCACCTAAATGCATCATACCGATCCATGAAGTTTACATGTTAGAAGAAATCAAAACATGCTTGAAAACAACCAAAGATTGCATTTTGGTTCAGTGTTAATCGGTTAACACTATTGGTTAACCGGTTAACCACTTAAAAATTTAGAAATTACACTGGTTAAACTTGTTAACCACTGGTTAACCGGTTAAGGCTATTGGTTAATCGGTTAACCACTGGTTAACTTGTTAATGCTATTGGTTAATCTGTTAACGCTTGTTACCAGAAGCAAAAAAAATAGCAATGCAAAAGCACTTTCAGCAATTAATCACTTATGCAATAATCCAAATGATCTTGTAATCAATTATGCACGAATTTAACACCAAAAATCAGTGATCCAACAACATGTAAACAGATTCAAACATGAAGATCACAATTCACATAGATCAAATCAACCAAATTAATCAAAAATGAAGATCAACGTGATGATTATGTAAATAAGCTCAAAAACAGAATCGGATCTAGAATTTCCAACCTACAAAGCGGAGATTTGCTTTGGTGAGTGTTTATTCATTTGAAATGAGTAGATCCAAGTAAGAAACCCAAAGATTCTTCAAGATCCAAGTGTTTTCTTGTTGTAGGAATGAAGATCCACCAAAATCAAGCAAAAATAATCCACATAAGCTCTTCCAAAATAGCTTCCAAATTCCGATCCAAATCCAAACAAAAATTGAATAGTGAATTGAAAATAATGGAGATGGAGGATGGAGGTTTAGCTCTAGAATTCAATGATTCCAATGAAGAATCAAAGAACTCAAGTGAGAGCTCTAATGGAGGTTTTGAGAGCAAAATTCAAAGAGTGAGATTGAATTCTGAAAATGCAATGGAATTATGAGGGTTGATTGTGTGAGGTTTGGAGAAAATCATTTAAATATGCTCTAGGTTAGGAGTAGAATGGTGGTTTGGAGTGTGCTTATGAAAATTGGAATGGGATTAGGAGTGGGAAATTGGAGGGAATTTGAATTAATTTGAAAACTAATCAAAATTCAAAGTGGTTCTAGATCCTTCTTCTGGTGTAAAATCAACTTCACAAGTGATCAAAATGGACCCCAAAGTGGCACACTTGAAAAACTCACGTGCAGAGGAAAAATTTTCCTTGGTTAATCGATTAACCATTTTGGTTAATCGATTAACTCCCTTGAAAATTCAAATTTGGTCTAACTTTGTTATGGTTAACCGGTTAACCATATTGGTTAATCGGTTAACACCTTGAAAATTTGAATTCTGGCGCCTTTTGGAGGGAATATGCACATTGGTCTGTTTTCTTCCGTTCTGAGCTCTGTTAAGCCTTTGAGATTTGCTTTCAAATATTCAAACTGTGAGAATGCCTGAGATAGCTTGAATGTTGCCTCCTGAGGTACAAAGTATCCTGCAAAATAAAAATAAAATCTGCCGCTCGATCGCCAAACAAAATAAATGCCAAAGCTCCTGATGCTCGTTGTTTAGTCTCTTGCACTAAAACGAGACCTGAGCCACAGAAAAACTTTTGATCTCCTGTCTCAAGAGGAAATGCTATTCTATGCAAAAATGCAAAAAATGCAAAGAAAACATAAGCCAAGTACAAGAAACGGTTGGTTAAATTTTGGGGTACAACAGCTACCCCCTATTCAAGCGACTTGGACCTTGAAGGGATGAAAAGCAAACGACTTTCAAACATTCAAGGTAGAAGACGGTTGAATACCAAAGAACCTGGAAATTTGCCAACCGCAAAAGTATAACTGCAAACTTGTTTACTGGAGTAAAATCCCCGGAAAAATTGTATCTGATAGTTGCAATGGCAATAAGCTAACTAATTACCAATTATAAAACATCGGCACGCAGTCGGAAGAACATCTGCTAACGCACCGGCAATGACACTAAGTCAGTAAGATCATCTGATTTCACCATCAGGAATCTGTTAAACAAACCAAGCATCGAACCCGAAGGCCGGCTCAACATGAAGTTGAGAACATCTGCTAACCAGCAGGCATCTGCTACATAAAGCGAGCATCGAACCCGAAGGTCGGCTCAACACGAGGTTGAGAACATCTGCTAATCCAAGCAGGCATTTGCTAAATAAAAGCAAGCATCGACCCCGAAGGCCGGCTCAACACGAGGTTGAGAACATCTGCTAATCCAAGCAGGCATTCGCTAAATAAAAGCAAGCATCAAACTCGAAGGCTGGCTCAACACGAGGTTGAGAACATCTGCTAATCTAAGCAGGCATTCCCTAAATAAAAGCGAGCATCGAACTCGAAGGCCGGCTCAACATGAAGTTGAGAGCATCTGCTAACCAACAGGCATTAGCTAAATAAAAGCGAGCATCGAACCCGAAGGCCGGCTCAACACGAAGTTGAGGAGAACATCTGACATCACCGTCAAGCATCTGTTAAACAAACAGGCATCTAGTTAGCTTAAATAGGAAGTGAAAAGGGGATTTTACTGTGTGAAAGATGGATGGATCAGATGCTACATGTTCAAGGGTGTTTGAATCAAATGGTGAATCAAAGAGTAGTACATGAGCATGCTGGCTTTCTTGTTATTTTCTGGAGTGGAGGGGAACAAGTTGGGTGGTCTGCACAATGGGCAGAATGAGGGTGGCTGGTCTCCTCCTTTTTGGGGCAAGAAATTCAAAATAGTGCACAAGTGGTACAAGCTTAGTTCCTCCTGTTATGGCAATGTTTGGTACACAAAGAATGCACCAAGAATACATACCATGCGTGTGGCATGCTGTAAGATGTGATGGCCAAAATGCTTCATGAATGGCACTTTGCAAAAGCTCCAAGAGGCTCACTTCAAACCACCATAAGTGAATGAATTCTCAAGCAAATGATATGACGTTTGAACAAAAAATGAAGATTACATATCCATGAACAACTTTCATGTTGAGATGAAATTGATACAAGGCCAAAAATGGTATGAAATATTCACTTGAAAATCTGTCCTCAAGAGACATTCTCCATACTTAGTGAAATTTCACTAAGTTTCCACACTTGCCAACTTGAAAACCTTATCTTGTGAAGACCATATCTCATGCTATGATGGATGAAAATTTGAGCTCTAACCACGATTGAAAAGCTTGAAATGAGGTCTATAACTTTCATGCTTAAACAAAATTAAAATGGAGTTGGGAAGATCATGAAAAATAGGCATAAAAACCATGACATGAAAATCTGCCTAGAGGTAACTTAGAAAAATTCTAAGTTATGATTTTGGACTATTTTTTCCCAATTTTGAACCTCCATAACTTGAGCTCCAAGTATCATATGGAAGCTTTTTGGAAAGCTTGAAATACAAGGAACAACTTTGATGTTGGCCAAAGGTTCATTTGAAACCTTGATCATGAAGAAAAATGGCCTTGAAGATGCTTGTTCCAACCATAAAGTTTCCAAAAATAGAAAGTTTCTAAAACCTTAAATCCCAAAATAGCAACTTTCAACAACTCTTGATTTTTCATGATTTCCTTGACTTTTCTTGATCAAATTCCACCCATTGGTCATATTGAAATTAAGGATCATGATCTTGACTTCAAAAAGTTAGGAGTTGACTTTTTCACTACATAGTTGACTTTTTCTCAAATCTCCTGATTTTCGATCAACTGATTAATTGAAGCTCTTCTGACTAAAATTGATGGTCAATCACCCATCCTCAAACATATTAGGACATATGGAAGACCATGGAAACAAGTTTTTTCTCCAAAAACAAGTTTAGCCTGATTAAAAAAATGAAACCCTAATCTCTCCTTTTTTTTTGCCTAGGCATTGTTTAGATGAACTGAGTGACCATTTCCACTCCACCATGACCTCTGAGGTATTTAAAAAACTTCTACCTCATGTTCACACTAATGATAAAACCTTATAGACCTCTTGACAACATTCTGATGGTTTGTACCAGTGCCTTTGCTTCAGCTTGAAACCAATAAAGACTTTCCTCTTGGATGATACACAAACAAACACTTGATCCCCCTGTAAGAACTATGCTATGCAAATGTAAAAATGCTAAAATTCAATGAAACATAAGCCAATATTAAGAAAAAAGTTGGTCAAATTTGGGGGGCAACAGAACCCGAAGGCCTAACCCGAAGTTGAGAAGAACATCTTACCCAAAATCACATCGTCTAATGGTAGACAGGATGAAAACCAAATCCAAAATCCACATCGTCTAATGGTAAACGGGAAGAAAAATCATATCCAAGACTCACATCGCCTAATGATAGACGGGAAGAAAACCAAATCCAAAATCCATATCGTCTAATGGTAGACGGGAAGAAAAATCATATCCAAGACTCACATCGCCTAATGATAGACGGGAAGAAAAATCATATCCAATACTCACATCGCCTAATGATAGACGGGAAGAAAACCAAATCCAAAATCCACATCGTCTAATGATAGACGGGAAGAAAAATCATATCCAAGACTCACATCGCCTAATGATAGACGGGAAGAAAAATCATATCCAAGACTCACATCGCCTAATGATAGACAGGAAGAAAACCAAATTTGGAGAACCACATCGTCAATAGGAATTGATGGAAAGAAAACCATATCCAAAGATCACATCGTCAATAGGAATTGACAAAAAGAAAACCATCCGAAGATCACATAGTCAATAGGAATTGATAGAAAGAAAACCATATCCGAAATCACATCGTCTAATGATAGACGGGAAAGAACATACAAAGAATACCTCAGCGAAATTCAAAACTACTTTGTCAATATGAATCTACGGAAAGATAACCTTCTGGGGATGCACATCGTCAATAGACGGAAAGAAAATCTGCTCGGAGAAGAAAAAACTTGAATAAGTAAACTCGGTTAGGGAGAAATGAATAGATAAACACATCTATCAACGATTCTTGCAGGTGTCTGGATACCACACAGGCTCAAGAAATAATCCAACATCTACCGAAGATACATCTGAAAACAAGAGGTAACAACTTGGCTTATGTTTCAAATGCACATGTTTGAATATGGCATAATGCTCCATACGAAATGGAAATGCTACGCGTTTGATGATGCAATGCAAAGAGGCTAACTATATGCAAAAATGCATATGCATGCTCGGGCTGCCGGGGAAACCTTGATGCAAAAGGACCACTCCAGCAAAATAAATGCTGAAGAGACGAAACCAACTCTGCTGGGGATAACCCAGTGTGCCAAGTATGATTAGACTTTTGCTGGGAAAGATAGGTGAAACCGGATGGTGATTGGTTTTCTTTTTTTTTTGGGTACCAATGGGATTTTGGAATGAGGCGCCAATAGGGATTGGGCTCTCTGGTGGTTGCCAATAGGAATTGGACTTTCGATTTTTGTAAAGGGTCAGGGAATGGTTAACATGACTTCCCGACATTCATCTTGAACTTGAAGGTTGAACCTGCTTAAATAGCTCGGAGAAGCTCTGAGAAATATGGAGAGGAAAAGTTCCTTTGTTTCCAATTTTCCCCAGTCTGTGGGATTTCTGTAGAGATCTTCCTCAAAAGGAAACCTGAAATCTCTGTACCCTGACGGTTTGATATGAACTGCCTCAGCATCATGAACCTCGGAGAGGGTGGCCTTCCCCACCCTTGCAATGACTTTGCCCCTAATTGACTGATTTGCGAAGAAATGTCTCTGACTGACTGACCTTCGAGAGGTTTATCGAATCTCGACCTGGTTGCCCCAGATTTGCTGACTTTTGGATGGATGACTCCCATTATGTGATCTTTTGATATGTTTTTCCCCTGCTCCACGGAGTACTCGGGCATTCTGCATCTTATCTCGATCAATCTTTCCACTGTAAAAACTTTCCTGGTGTCAAGTGCTTACCCGCAAGTAAAAGAAATTGTTCTGCATAAAAGATAATATCAATGCAATGCATATAACAGTTTTTGAAATCCAAGTTTGTTCACTGGAAAAAAATTGTGACATATAGCGAAACGAATCACTTATCAGAATGTCAACATTAAAACCAACATGGTAAAAGGAATCCTTTTAGGAGTTAGTTTCAACATGATCTTTGCTGAAGTATACTTTCGAAACAAACCTGCTTCAATTAGGTCTTTTGAAGGTTGTATCACGGTCAGGCTCACGGTTTGAAAGAAAGGATATAAGGCTCAAAGTTTATATTAACCCACCCATTCTCCTTGATGTTCTCCAAGCCTACATTCAGCTAATTCGACACAAGCACTCACCTTTCAAAGGTTGAATAACCGGAGCGATGGTTCAAGAAACCACAAGTTTTTGGAGTGACAGTCACTCGCTTTTCGTCTTTGGTGCCTGGAGTCACACAACTTGTTTTTCTCGAGGATTTTTCTTTTGTAATCCTTTTCGCTTTTCTGCTTTTCGTTCTTTTACTCGTTTTCTCTCTAACTTTTTCCTGGACCGATTCTTTTGAGTTTCTTCTGATTTCAAAGTCCAGCGGGATGCCCTAATTTTTGCCTAAGTCGCTTGTTTTCAAGATTCGACTTAGCGGGCTTCTTCTTTTGATTCTTTTCTTTTTCTTTTTTGAAATAAGTCATGTGACACTGGTTGTCTTGATTTCTCCAAAAGGGTTATGACTGTCTCACTCCTGATTGGGTGAGGTTTAACCACTATGGTTTTTTTTAGGCACAACCTCTAGAGGCATGATTGATCCTCGAACGGTACCACTCCTTTTGCAATTTGGACGCTCGGTCAAATTAATTGACACCTACCCTGCCCCAGGTTAAGATTGAGGGTTTCTTTGTTTTTCAGAAAGAAACTCCTACTACTAGGCTCAAAGGGGTTGACAAGGGATTATCATCCTTATATCTCCAGTGTTTAGGAATTTGAAACAATGCATGTACATCATCAGCAGGTTTTATTCAAAAGCATACAATCGGAAGTTTGCGTCTTTCAATTTCGTCATCTTCCCTCAGATTCCACTTAAACAAGCGTTTGACATTAATAAAAACATTGAGTGAACACAAATGGATTTAATCAAAAACCTGCATATTCATTTCATTATCATTATCAATTGAAAACAAACAAGTTCTACAGATAAGATTTGCACTTAAATAGAAAAGAAACTACAAATGCAAAGAAATGACATGATAAAAAGATTGCCAGCTTCCGGGAACTGGGCTTTTCAATCTTGATTTGCTGCTGAACCAACCATCTTCAGAATTGCTCGTCGAAGTCAGTCTGATACTCTTCTGAACACATGTGACTAGATGAAGGAAGATTGTTGATCTAAATACCCTGAGGCATGGCAAAGAACATGTTGGAGTCAAGCAGAGTCTGAATCTTACTTTTAAGCACCTTACAGTCTTCGGTTGAATGCCCATGTGCCCCAGCATGGTACTCACAGCGGGCGTTGACATGAAAACCTGACGGATACGGCAGAAACTCCGGATTAATCTTCTTCGGCACTATTAATCCACCTTTGATCAAATCTGAAAACATCTGACTGTATGACATCGGCAACTAAATGAAATGCCTCTTTGGCCTCCTTGGTCTTTGTCGAGCGTGCTACCGTGGCTGATGACAGTATGACTGTTGACTCTGGAGGGGAACAGATATCTTATATACAGACCCAACAGGCTGCTGACTTTGAACACTCGAAATGTTTGAAAAATGAATCTGAGGTATCGGAGTTTCCTAGATAGCATCACTTTCTTTCTCCCATTCTTCTTGAGAACTGACGACTGATTCACTTTCAAAAAGCGAAATATCTGAGGCTTCTCGAATCTTTCGACTTTTGATTCGACTCTCAATACGTTCTACCATTATCATCAGGTCAGAAAAGTTTGTTGCTTCATAATCGATCATTTTATCAAAGTAATGGCCTTGCAAAGTGTCCATGAACATGCCAACCAATTCTCTGTCCAGAAGTGGTGGTTGAACGCGAGCTGCAAATTCTCTCCATCTCCGCACATATCCTCTGAAGGATTCATTGTTCGCCTGAGACAGTTCTTGCAATTGTATGCGACTGGGAGCCATGTCGAGATTGTAGTTGTACTGCTTCACAAAGGCATTGGCTAGATCTGACCACGATTGGATGCAACCACTCTCCAACTGCATGTACCAACTCAATGATGCCCCACTCAGACTGTCCTGAAAATAGTGGATCATAAGCTTGTCATTATGGACATGTGAGGTCATTCTTCTGCAGAACATCACCAAATGTTGCTGCGGACAACTATCCCCCTTGTATTTCTCAAAATTCGGCGTCTTAAACTTCGGAGGCATCACAAGGCCTGACACCAAACACATGCTCGAAGCATTCAGATTAAGAGTATCTTGACTCATCATTGCGTCAAGCTTTTCATCCAACAGACGATATCTTCTCATAAACTCAACAGTTAGTGGGTCATTAGCATTAATCTTCGGAACAACCCTTTGAGAATCTGGCACAGAGAAAGTGAAATTCTGATAATCTGTGTCATAGAGAGAAGATGAATCTCTACTTAGGACAGTGGTATGCTCTTCAATAGGAATCTGCACAGGATGGGCTTGAGGAAAATTGTTCACTGGAGTCCTCTGAATATTGGCATCTCCTCTTGTCATAGTTGTCATGGCTTTCATGAGTTGATCCAACTGATTCTTCATCAATTCAAACTCTGCCCTTGTAACAACTAAATTCTGCTCTCCTGAGTTCATGATCCTTCCAAAGGCTAATTCAAGTCCAATACGAGTGTCGGGAAATCAACTACAAAGCGGGTTGGACAAAAGACAGGTAAGCTTCATGTCTGGCTGAGGATGGATATGCAAAATTGAGATGAAAAATGCAACAAACACGAGATCAAAGCTTCCACAAAGCTCTAAATAATTGTTGTGTTGCCGACTGGGGAAGTTCATAAGTCCACTCTGAAGAGAAAACCAGAATACCGGTTTGGTTGAAATTCAAGGTTTTCTTTATAACCCAATCCCTCTCACAGGTTCGGACCTAATCTGATAAGGTTCGGCATCCTATGCGGTCATCAGCGTCACAGACTTTTGAGAAACAATGATACGTTCACCATTTCTGGTTTGCATCAAAGTCAAACGAAGAGGCCTCACTTAGCTGACTCCCAAATGATCGGTCTTTAGAGTCGACAGTTTTCAGATCCAACATCCTTATCCTGAACAATGCACAGGATGAGATGTCTTCAAAGAAAACCTCTTCTGAATGCGAATTTCGTGAGGACTGGTGCATGCTGCCATACAGGTCCTCACTACTCTGCACTCTAGTGTTATGGATATCCTCAAGCATGGTTTTGGGCTTATCTCTCAAAGGAACAACCCCAACAGCACAACAGCAACAGTATAATAAAGTGCGGAAAATGTAAATACAGCAATATACAAAATACAACACACAAATATACACACCCAAAGACAAGCAAACAAACGCTAGGATTGACTCGCATAGGGGATGAGAAAAGTCCCCAGCATAGTCGCCAGCTATCGCATCGCTGCAAATAGGGGCCGGCAAAGACAAAAGATTCGCCATCGTTCGTTATTTATCCCAAAGAGAGGGAAAGGAAATGGTCAGAGAAAACTTACGAAAAAAGGAAAAAGACAAGTCATCGCAACCAAATCTCGGGTTTGGGAGTCGGTTACACAAGGGGAAGGTATGAGCACCCCTCACGTCCGTTGTACTCAATGGGATCCATGCTTGTTATCTATCAAAAAGGGTGTTGATCTAAAAGGCTGGCTCACAGGGACAAAAGAAAAGAAAATAGACTCGATAGAGCATCACCGCTCTATGTCTACATATTCCCTCATGCAATGGGAAAGTCAGAGTCAACGTAGTTCAAAAAACTACGGGTGAAGGTGGGGAAGGTTGCTCGCTAAAACATCGCCGTCTTATGCCTACGTATCCTCATCTGGTACGAGAAATCAGAGAAAACGCAGTTCGGGCTGACACGACCACCGGTTGGTTCAAGTGTTTTAACTGAGTAGGGTTAAACCTTCGTTCTAGCAGTTAGGTGTATTGCTGCTTGACCATTGGAGACTTAGGCGTTACCTGTTTGCGGTAGAACCATGAGTTAACACACTCTTTTTGAAAATGATTTTCCAAAAAATCCCGAAGGATAAAAAGGTTTGATGTTTTGTTTTGTGTTTTTTATGAAGAAGTGAATTGAATTAAGTTTGTAATTCATGTTACACTAAAGACTATGACTTGAGAGCAAATGCGTCACATATCGCCCAAAGGGCATACGCTAAACACTCTAGACAGTTGAGAGGAGGCCCCCCTAAACATCATCTCCCGAGTACTTAAGGCTCGTAGCGTACAACACTTATTATTTGTTATTAGGTGTCTTAAGAGGTTATGAGATGAGAAGAGAAGACACAAACTCTAGGGGAAACTAAACAACCCTAATGTTATCATGCAGTGTGCTCCTAAGATTGGGATTTAGAGGGAAATCTATCCTAATGTTAGCATGCTTGGATTGAACACCTAATGTCTCTTCTACTCCCATCCTAAACGGAGGGACTAGGTATCCTAAGGGATCATGGCAAAGGACCAAGAAAATACAAGATAAATTAATCACAAATGAAAAGAGAAATTAAAATGACTTAAACAAGTCCATGCAATAAGGGATGCAAATATGAAATGCAAAACAAATGCAAGAATGATGAGATGAAATGGGAGAAGCGAGTTCCTACAACCATCAACCATCAATCATCAAAGAAACGTGGGAGGAAAAAAGTGTGGGATAGCAGCCACCACAAGCACATCTCAACCATGCAATTCTTGAAACTCAAGCAAAGCAATGCAAACAAACAATCATCACTTGAACAACATCCACATGATATGCATTCAACGGCAAACCAAGCATTACGTGTTGAAGAATCGAGATTAACCACACAAGAGCAGTGGAACACGTCCAAAATAATCCACCTAAATGCATCATACTGATCCATGAAGTTTACATGTGACAAGAAATCAAAACATGCTTGAAAACAACAAAAAATTGCATTCTGCTTCAGTGTTAATCGGTTAACACTTTTGGTTAACCGGTTAACCACTTAAAAATTTTAGAAATTACACTGGTTAACTTGTTAACGCTATTGATTAATCTGTTAACCACTGGTTAACCGGTTAACGCTATTGGTTAACCTGTTAACGCTATTGGTTAATCTGTTAACGATGTACCAGAAGCAAAAAAAACAGCAATGCAAAAGCTCTTTCAGCAACTAATCACTTATGTAATAATCCAAATGATCTTGTAATTAATTATGCACTAATTTAACACCAAAAATCAGTGATCCAACAACATGGAAACACATTCAAACATGAAGATCACAATTCACATAGATCAAAATCAACCAAATTAATCAAAAATGAATATCAACATGATGATTAAGCAAATAAGCTCAAAATCAGAATCGGATCTAGAATTTCCAACCTACAAATGATTAGATCCAAGCAAGAAATGAGTAGATCCAAGCAAGAAACCCAGAGATTCTTCAAGATCCAAGTGTTTTCTTGTTGTAGGAATGAAGATCCACCAAAATCAAGCAAAAATAATCCAAATAAGCTCTTCCAAAATAGCTTCCAAATTCCGATCCAAATCCAAACGAAAATTGAATGGAGAATTGAAAATAATGGAGATGGAGGATGGAGGTTTAGCTCTGGAATTCAATGATTCCAATGAAAAATCAAAGAACTCAAGTGAGAGCTCTAATGGTGGTTTTGAGAGCAAAATTCAAAGAGTGAGATTGAATTCTGAAAATGCAATGGAATTATGAGGATTGATTATGTGAGGTTTGGAGCAAATCATTTAAATATGCTCTAGGTTAGGATTAGAATGGTGGTTTGGAGTGTGGTTATGAAAATTGGAATGGGATTAGGAGTCGGAAATTGGAGGGAATTTGAATTAATTTGAAAACTAATCAAAATTCAAAGTGGTTATAGATCCTTCTTCTGGTGTAAAATCAACTTCACAAGTGATCAAAATGGACCCCAAAGTGGCATACTTGAAAAACTCACGTGCAGAGGCAAAATTTGCCTTGGTTAATCAGTTAACCATTTTGATTAATCGATCAACACCCTTGAAAATTCAAATTTGGTCTGATTTTGCTATGGTTAACCGGTTAACCATATTAGTTAATTGGTTAACACCTTGAAAATTTGAATTCTGGCACCTTTTGGAGGGAAATCTGCACATTGGTCCGTTTTCTTCCGTTATGAGCTCTGTTAAGCCTTTAAAATTTGCTTTTGAATATCCAAACTGTGAGAATTCCTGAGATAGCTTGAATGTTGCCTCCTGAGCTACAAATTATCCTGCAAAATAAAAATAAAATTGGTCGCTCGATCGCCGGGAAAAATAAATGTCAGAGCTCCTGATGCTTGCTGTTCAGTCTCTTGCACTAAAAAGAGACCTAAGCAACAGAAAAAAATTTTGATCCCCTGTCTCAAGATCAAATGTTATGCTATGCAAAAATGCCAAAAATGCAAAGAAAACATAAGTCAAGTACAAGAAACGGTTGGTCAAATTTTGGGATACAATAACTAGCGTAACCCAAGGGACAGAAGTGAGAACATGAGAAGAGAGCTCACAAACCAGAGGAGAAACAAATCACAAGCAAGTTACAAGATAAGGCAAAGGAAAGGACCAAAGTTCAAACCATATTCAACACTTAAACATAAGCAGAAACCCTAACTTCAAGGTAACTTGCCACACAAACCACACAAGTGTATGACCTATAAAATTAAAACCAGCACTCTAAACAAGTCAAGAATGTGAATCAAGAAGCATAGGATGCATATGGGATCCATAGGAGTCATTTCCCAAAGGAACTAGGTCAACTAGTTTATATGAACTTCAACTAGGGTGACTTGACTTGCAAGGTTCACCAAAAATAGAAGAATAGTTCAATAAATGCCAAATAAAATGCACAAAGCTACTAAACATGTTGGCAAACAGAGGCCAAAACATCCAAACCAAATTCCAATCAAGGCATCACCAAATAACTTAATCAACTAGGGTGCTCCACCTTATGGAATTAATATCGAGGGTCAAACAAAAGCAACACAAAGTCAAACGAAAATTGGTCAAACTTTGACCAAAATCAACCTCAAAGGTACCTCAATCTATCCTCAAGATGGAGAGGAAACCTCATTCATTGGTGATTGCAAATGGTCCGTCAAACAAGAATGATCAAATGAAAACCATATTAAAAACACTTCCAATTGCAAAATTAAAATAAATTTGCAAAATAAAAGAAAATCAAAATTAAAAATTATGGAAAATTAATTAAGACTTTAAAGTGTTTGAAAATATTTTTTGGGGAATTTTCTGATATTTGGAAGTATTTTTAATAATTGAAAACAAAAACATAAAAGAAAATAAAATAAAATAACATGGAAGTGAAGTGGAGGTGCATAAGCAATTGCAGAAAACAAAGGGATCATGTTCAAAGCGTGATGGGCTCAAAATTGAGGGGGTGTGGATATCATTTCTTGCCCAATCTACCAGCCAAGGTTGAGAAAATGAAATGCAGCGTTTCATTTAACCTATGTGGATTCAACGTGCCAAATCATCATGGTCAAGCAAATAAAATTCAAACACGCAAGCAGTCAAAGAGTCCAACCAAGGCCAGGTCAGATCTGACTGGAGAAAAACAGAACATCGGAGCCCTAGCTCCGATCGTCTTCTCCGGTGAGCTCACCGGAGCTCAGGTGATCAAACCACCACCAAACACCACAAAATTGGTACCATTCAAAAGCGGAGCTTACATAGGTTCCAAATCCAAGATCCAATCATTGAAAACACTCATGGATTGAGAGAATCGAACGATTGAAGTTTGAGACGCACAACTGAAAACTCAAACAAACACGAACAACAAGAAATCAAACATGGCCTACTAAATGTAGGGCTTCAGATGCAACCAGTATGAACATAATTCATGGCCTAGAATGAGAGAATTGTGAAGAAGAAACTTACTGAACGGAGACACTCCGTTGGTGCTTCAAACGTGTTTAAGCTTGCTTCCTATTCTCCAGATCCACTCCAAATTCTTCAAGGAAGATGAATTGAGCTTCAATTGGACTTGATTTGTGCAGAAAAGTGAAATACGATTTTCAAAATTGCTTGAGAATTTCAAATCTGAAAATTCTCTCTCCAACTCCAAATGCAACTTCTGAGCCCTTAGGGCGAATTTTTACTTTATATATGATGGATTTCAGATGGTTTGGAAGGCCCATGAAACCTTAATTTGATTAATTTGAAAAATTCCCAAAAATGGCAAGCTTCTCATGCACACGTGAAATGCTCTCATACACACCTGAAAACCACTCCAACCTGCAGCTTGTAAGTTCAATTTGACATGGGAATTGGTTTGGGCCTTTGATTTGATCCAATTTGCAAGTTTGAACTTGAAACTTCTTTGTGAAGAAAAGTGAAAATGCACGTGTTTTCTCCTCTTTGCACCAAAACCAAATTGTGCAATCTTATTCTTAGTGTATTGTGAAATGAATTGGATCAAAATGAGACATAAACATGTCCTATAATGAATTGAATTGAAATCAAGCTTAAAATTCCATTATTCACTTGAAAATTCTCACCACATGTCCATAACTATCCATAATTCACATGATCCTTGAGTTCTATGATGTAAATGAGGTCTCTAGGAACAAATTCCATGTGGGTTGAAATTTCATTTGAGGTACACAAGTGCATGAAAATGGCCTATGTAACAAATGACCTATAATCAAATTTTCCCAAAATACCCTTGCATTGCCAAAGGCATAACTTGAGTTCTAAAAATGATATCAAAGACTTATAGGACTTTTTGGAAATCTAAGATCATGAGGAACAAATTTCATGTTCACCTAAAGTTGAGATGAAGCTTGATTCTGGGTCAAAATGCCCTAGAAGTGAGTTGACTTTAGGTTGACCAAAAATAAGTTCATCTGAGACCCCTAACTTGTTGGCATCATAACTTGAGTTCCACAAACCCAATAGATGAGTTCTAGTATTCAAAAGAAAGCTTGGAACATGCCCTACAAGATTCACGTTTGCAAGAAAATGAGATTGAAATTGTATCATGAGGTAACATGTCCTTGAAGTTAGGCACTAAAGAAGGGGATTTTACACTAAGATCCTCTGAAACCCTAATTTAGTAACTCCTTAAACCCTTGATTCTTCTTAATTTGAGCTTGACATGACATCCTAGATGTCTCAACATAACTTCCCATGGCTTCAATGACTTAAAACCAAGTCTCAAACTTCCTTAAGTCCTCAGTTGACCTTGAATTGACCAGATGAAACCCTAGATTCACCTCCTTTGACTGTGACCTCTTGCAGATGAAATGAGTGCCTAGATAAGCTCCACAATGACTTTCAAAGAACTCAGTGAGCTTCACAAACACATTTCTTATCCAAACCCATGATCTTATGGACCCTTGATGATCTTCTGTTGACCTCCAAGATAGGAGACAACCCCACACATCAATCCTCTCTCTCAAAGAGCTCTGACCACTTCCTGAAGATTATAAGCACTTGATGACTTGAATAAGAACTCTTGCTTGAATTTGAAACCATTGAAAGCATTTTCTTGAATGGCTCACCTCTCTTGATCTCCTGTTAAGAACAATTTTATGCAAATGCAAATGCTAAAATGAAATGAAACATAAGCCAAGTACAAGAAAAGGGTTGGTCAAATTTTGGGGTACAACAGCTGCCCCTATTCAAACGACTTGGACCTGAATGGGTAAAAAGCGGACGACTTTCAAACAATCAAGGTAAAAGACGGTTGAATACCAAAGAACCCAGAAATTTTCCAACCATAAAAATAGAACTGCAAACTTGTTACTGGGACAAAATCTCCGGAAATAATTGTGTCTGATAATTGCAACGACAATGAACTAGATGATTACTAACCAGAAAGTTTCGACACGCAGTCGGAAGAAACATCTGCTAACGTGCAGGCAACAACATTAGGTCGGAAAGATCATCTAATTTCACCATCATGCTTCTGTTAAATAAAAACAGGCATCGAACCCGAAGGCTGGCTCAACACGAAGTTGAGAACATCTGCTATCTAGCAGGCATTCGCTAAACAAAAGCGAGCATCAAACCCGAAGGCCGGCTCAACACGAATTTGAGAAGAACATCTGAGTTCACCGTTACGAATCTGTTATATAAAAACAGGAATCGAACCCGAAGCCCACCTCAACACGAAGTTGAGAAGAACATCTGCTAACCAGCAGGCATTCGCTAAATAAAAGCAAGCATCGAACCCGAAGGCCGGCTCAACACGAAGTTGAGAACATCTGCTAATCCAAGCAGGCATTCGCTAAATAAAAGCGAGAATCGAACCCGAAGGCCGGCTCAACACGAAGTTGAGAACATCTGCTAATCCAAGCAGACATTTTCTAAATAAAAGCGAGCATCGAACCCGAAGGCCGACTCAACACGAAGTTGAGAACATCTGTTAATCCAAGCAGGAATTCGCTAAATAAAAGCGAACATCGAACCCGAAGGCCGGCTCAACAC
This sequence comes from Lathyrus sativus, assembly GCA_963859935.3. NCBI lineage: Eukaryota > Viridiplantae > Streptophyta > Magnoliopsida > Fabales > Fabaceae > Lathyrus > Lathyrus sativus. The sequence continues at coordinate 7,417,896 of CAWUDS030002219.1, read as the reverse complement.
GAAGTTGAGAACATCTCACCGATTCACCAGCTAAAAGAAGAATTCCGCTGGGGAAAAAGAAACTTAAACAAGCAAACTCTGTTGGGGAACAAATGGTAAGATAAACACATCTGTCAATGATTTTGCTGGAGGTTTGAATACCACACAGGCTCAAGAAAAACACCAATGCTTGCTGGGGTCTGAATACCACAAAGGCTCAAGAGTAACACTGATACGCTTGCCGGAGACACACCTGAAAACAAGAGGTAACAACCTGGCTTATGTTTCAAATGCATATGTTTGAATATGGCGTAATGCTCCATACGAAATGGAAATGCTTGCATTTGAGAAAGATGCTATGCACACTGCACACAAACCGCCTCAGTAAAATAAACGTTGAAGCGAAAAACCCTGTCGGGGAAAGATAAGACATGCCAATTACGATTGGACTTATGCTGGGAACAACAAGCCCTGGATGGCCTCCAAGAAAACAACTCTCCTGGGTAATACTGCTCTGACGAGAACAAAAATCCACTTTGCTAGGGATCAACTCAAAATCTGTAAAAGTGCCATGAATGGCTTACCAGAACTCTTCTGGGGTTCGCCCGACTGGGTTGGGAAGAAAAATCCACCCTACTGGGGAAATCAACCCTGGATGGCCTCCTAGAACACGACTCTACCGGGGAGTAGGCAAACTGCTGAGGGATGCCTCTACTCTACCTGAGATTCCGCTCTTCTAGGAAATAAATCCAAACTGATATGGATAAACAAATAAAATTCACCGGGAATCCGTCCTAAACTCTCTCTGCTGAGGATGAGAAATAACACACTCCCGCAACTCGTTCGGGGATTACTCAATGAGGGAATCAACATCAACCTCTGCTTGGGGAATGAGTCATTGACCTAGACTCTAAGGGAACAGGAGCCAAAGATTTAGACTATGTGGGGAAACGAAACTCTGAATCCGCTCCACCGCTGGGGATAATCCCAATTTTACCGGGTGAAGAGGACTTCAATCTCGACCAGCTGGGGAATAATCACATGCATTCAATCTGCTAGGGATAAGTGTGTACTGACAATCTACTTGGGAAACGTGTACACACTCAACCTACATAGCTTACTAGGGATAGGGTGCCTTTAGGCTGCTGAGACTATATGCACAAAATCCACCTGCTGGGGATGAATGAGTCTCAACTATACATCTTCTTTCTATGGGGATATGGTGCTAACTGGGATACCCCTCTGAAAACTTTTCCTCAAGAGTAACAACCCTGCAAATGAACAAACAAACAAGATATCCCGCACAATGGAAACTATCTCGGTCGTCATCCGTGACATTGTTCAAATAAATCAAAGTTTTAATGATTATTGGCAAAGCCCGCAAGTTTATGTATGCAAAGTTTTATCAAAACATCGGGAGTTTTTTCATAAACAAAACAGTAAAGGCTAAAACAAAAGCAACAATTTACTGAATAGTATATACTTCATGATCAGTGGCCTGTAAATAGGAAGATTTTACAACATATGCAACTCCTGAAAAGAGAAAGTTGCGCAAAGTTTTACAGAAATGCACAAAGATATACAAAATGTCGGCAATGTGGTACAGACAACAACCATGTGTCGATTCCTCTATGACTCGCATGACTTCGATGCTTTTCCAATGCTTCGTCCTCTGAAAAGACTGATTTGAACGGATGGCCCTCGGGTCCTCCCATAATCCACTATGCTCTGAATATCAACATGCGGACCGCAGTCATTTGCTTTTCAAATCCCTAACTTTTGCCTGAATTTCCCTCGCGGGTTTTCGACTCACTAGGATACCCATTTTTGCCAAAGTCTCCTTTTCAGGTTTTTAAATTTGCGGGTTTACATCTTTTATTTTTATCCCTAACTTTTACCCAAACCCATTCTTTTTATGGTTCGCCGGGATGCCTCATTTTTGCCTGGATATTCTTTTTCTTTCCAGCAGGTTTCTTTTAAGTAAAGTATTTTTTAACTGCGTTTGCATTCATAGGGGATGTGAAATCCTCACCATCTATGGTTGACATTAGTAAGGCTCCTCCGGAGAAGACTTTCCTTACGACATATGGACCTTCGTAAATTGGAGTCCATTTGCCCCTGTGATCTGTCTGTGGAGGGAGAATCTTCTTCAACACTAACTCGCCTGCTTGAAAGCTTCGAGGATGCACCTTCTTATCAAAAGCTTTCTTCATCCTTCTCTGGTACAATCGACTGTATGCAATAGACGCTAATGTTTTCTCATCCATCAGGCTGAGCTGATTCAATCGGTTTCTCATCCATTCTGCCTCATCAGGCTTGACGTCGACCAGAACTCTCAAAGAAGAAATCTTGAATTCCAATGGTAGGACAGCTTCCATACCATACACTAGCGAGAAAGGAGTTGCCCCGGTTGAAGTACATACCGAAGTACGATATCCGTGCAATGCAAAGGGCAACATCTCGTGCCAATCTTTGTAGGTCACAACCATTCATCACAATTGTGACCTATAAAGATTGTGATGCTCAATTATGAAACTCTGGCACAGTTCCTTCATCATCTTGTTATTCAAATTTGAACCATTATCAGTAATGATTCTCTCCGGCACTCCGTAAAGACAGATGATGTCCTTCTTGATAAAACGGGCTACCACTTGCTTTGTGACGTTAGCATAGGAAGTTGCTTCAACCCACTTGGTAAAATAGTCAATTGCCACTAAGATGAAGCGATGTCCATTGGATGCAGTTGGCTCAATCTTGCCAATCATTTCAATACCCCACATGGAAAAGGGCCAAGGAGACGCCATAACATTCAAAGGACTTGGCAGCACATGAATCTTATCGGCATAAATCTTGAATTTATGGCATTTCTTAGCATACTTGAAGCAATCAGACTCTATAGTCAACCAATAATAACCTGCCCTTAACAGCTTTTGAACATGGAATGCCCGCCTGCATGTGTACCAAAGGCACCTTCGTGGACCTCTTCCATAAGCAATCCCTCTTCTTTTTCGTTCACACATCTTAGCAGCACTAAGTCAAAGTTCCTCCGGTAGAGTACATCGTCTTGGTTCAGATAGAAATTTCTAGACAACCTCCTCAACGTCTTCTTATCCCGGGCCAAATCCCCAAGCGGATACTCTTCGTTCTTGTGAAAATTCTAGATATCATAATACCATGGCTTTCCATCTGAAGCTTCCTCTATTGCAAACACGAATGCAGACCTATCCAGGCGAGAGATGACAATTCTCGGAGCATCATTCCAAAAATTCGCCTTATACATTAAGGATATTGTAGCCAAGGCTTCTGCCATCTGATTCTCCGCTCTCGGCACATGATGAAACTCTACCATGTCAAAGAAAGGTAGCAACCTCCTGGCGTAGTTCATATAGGGAATCAAGTTAGGCTGACGAGTCTCCCATTCTCCTTTGATCTGATTGACCACCAAAGCTGAATCACCATAGATATCAAGTTTTTTGATTCTCAAATCAATCGCTTCTTCAATACCCATGATACATGCTTCATATTCAACTTTGTTATTGGTGCAGGGAAATGTTAACCTGGCAGTGAATGGTATGTGCAAACCATGGGGAGTTGTAATGATTGCCCCAATCCCGCTGCCATAGGAGTTAACAGCACCGTCAAAAATCATTTGCCACTGGGAGCTTTTCTCAGGACCTTCATCAGGTAACGGTTCACCGCAGTCTTTCATTTTTAAGAACATTATATCCTCATCAGGAAATTCAAACTTCATCAGTTGATATTCGTCAATCAGTTGCTCTGCGAGATATTCAGACAGAACACTCCCCTTGATAGCCTTTTGGGATACGTATTGAATGTCGTATTCTGTCAAAACCATCGGCCATCGGGCAATCCTTCCCGAAAGTGCTTGCTTTTCGAACACGTACTTAATCGGATCCATCTTCGAATTAGCATGGTTGTGTGGTTTAGCATGTATTGCCTTAGGCGTTTGGCAGCCCATGCAAGTGCACAACAAGTCTTCTCTAACATTGAGTACCTGGATTCACAATATGTGAACTTTTTACACAAATAATAAATTCCATGCTCTTTTCTTCCCGTCTCGTCGTGTTGACCAAGAACACAACCCATGGAATTCTCAAGAACCGTTAAATACATTATCAATGGTCTTCCAGCCACTGGAGGCATCAGTATCGGAGGTTCCTGCAAATACTCTTTTATTCTTTCAAATGCCCTTTGGCAATTTTCATTCCAGGCCACCGCTTGATCTTTCTTTAACAATTTGAACATTGGTTCACATGCTGTGAGGTGAGATATGAACCTTGCAATGTAGTTCAATCTACCCAAGAAACCACGAACCTCTTTCTCAGTCTTCGGTGCTGGCATTTCCTGTATAGCTTTTATTTTTGCAGGATCAACCTTGATTCCTTTTTCACTAAATATGAACCCCAGTAACTTTCCTGACCGTACACCAAAAGTGCACTTGTTCAGATTCAACCTTAGTCTGAATTTCCTTAGCCTCTCAAACAACTTCAAAAGATTTACCAGATGTTCCTCCTCCATTTGGGACTTTGCGATCATATCATCAACATAGACCTCAATCTCATGATGAATCATATCATGAAACAAATTCACCATTGCCCGCTGATAGGTTGTCCCTGCATTCTTCAATTCAAAGGGCATTACCTTGTAGCAAAAAGTCCCCCACGGCATTATAAAATTCGTTTTCTCCATGTCCTCCGAAGCCATTTTAATCTGATTATATCTGGAAAAACCGTCCATGAAGGAAAACACATAATATTGAGCACTATTATCAACAAGTACGTTAATGTGGGGGAGAGGGAAATCACCTTTTGGGCTCGCTCGATTGAGATCACGGTAATCTACACACATTCTTACCTTACCATCCTTCTTCGGTACAGGTACAATGTTAGCGACCCATGGAGGGTAATTCGTCACGGTGAGAAATCATGCATCCAACTGCTTCTGGACCTCTTCTTTGATTTTTACCGCCATGTCCGGTCTGGTTCGTCTCAGCTTCTGTTTGACAGGTGGACACACTTCTCGAAGAGGTAAGCGATGAACCACAATTCTATATCAAGACCGGGCATATCTTCATATGACAAGCAAAGACATCTTTATACTCTCGAAGCATTTCAACCATTCTTTGTTTGACGTCACTTTGCAATGCAGCCCCTATTCTGACTTCTTTTCTGGCTTCCTCGGTCCCCAAGTTGATGACCTCAATTTCCTCCTGATGAGGCAGAATAACCTTCTCTTCCTGTTTCATTAGCCTGGCGAGCTCTTCAGGCAGGCTTCGTCTTCCTCAATCTCTTCTTCAGCTTGAAAGATTGGATTATCAAAGTCAAAGTGAGTCATAGATGATTCTGGAGCGGTGTCATCTGCAATGTGAAACCTGCAATGATGATGATTTAATGCTTAAATGATATGCAAACAAAGCACAACCACGTTGCCATTTTATTGTTAAAATAAAACAAGAAAAACAGAGATCACAATATTTGAATGCAAGAAAAACACCCTTTGATTAATTGATAAAATGAATGTTCAAACATAAAAGATAAGGGCCTTCAGACAAAGACCACTATGCTCCGGGTAGAACATTGGGCTACACATAATCAAGAAAACAAATCATTACTCTTTTCTAGTCACTTGGATGACTTCCATGATGGTCCAGTTATTCAAGCTCTGACCAGGAATACATGGCCGGATCCATGCATCCATGTCGCAGTCACTATCCCCTTCTTCGTTGGACACGACATTGATCTAATAAAAAATAACCCCACCACTAGTGAATTGGACTGGTCCCCTGTAGCATGGCGCACTCTGTGAAGAAGAAGAAGATAGGTTGTACCTCAGTCCAAACTTGTCTTATTTATTAGGGATGCTCAAAACTTGCCCCCAACCCTGAGATGCTCCAGACTTCACCACTACTTGTGCCTCCTTAAAAGACGACATATCAACTTCAGACATCTTGCTCACATCTGGTGTTTTCTCCTTAATCTGCACGGTTTTGAAAGCTTGATACAGCGTTTCGTGAATCTCACCTTCAACCTCTACATATTTGAATGAAGACAGATGGCTTATCATAATATCCTCTTCACCGCAAACAGTAACAATATTACCGCCCACCATATATTTCAACTTTTGGTGTAGAGTTGACGTTACAGTGCTCGTCGAATGGATCCAAGGTCGTCGCAACAAGCAGCTATACGCTGGCTGAATATCCATAATGTAAAACACAGCATTGAAAACCTCTGGTCCAACTTAGATTGGAAGAGTCATTTCTCCGAAAACGGACCTTCTTGTCCCATCAAAAGCCCGTACAACCAAATCACTTGGGGTGCACATTATTCCTTGAGTGTCCAGCTTCATCAAAGCTTTCTTGGGTAGCACATTAAGTGATGACCCAGTGTCCACCAGCACATGCGACAGTACCACCCCTCTACATTCAATGGAGATATGCAGCGCGTGATTATGGTCTCTTCCCTTCGGCGTAAAATCAAGATCTGTAAAATCTAGCCCATTCCCGGCATTGACGTGCGCCACCACTCCTTCTAACTGATTCACAGAAATCTCCTATGGCACGTACGCAGTATTCAGAATCCTTAAATTAGCATTCTGATGTGCCTCAGAGCACAGAAGTGGAGATAAAATTGAAATCTTCGACGGAGTTTGCTGCAAGTGATCTACAATCTTATAGTCCCTTTTCCTGATCAAGTGCATAAACTCTTCCGCATCTTTCAACAAAGATTCTTTCTCACCACTCTGAGAACTCTCTTCAACCACAACTTTTCCTTTTTCTTTATCGGCCCTTTCAACATTCGTTTCCGGAGATGAAAATACTCTTCCACTTCTGGTTATTCCCCCGGTCCCTACCAAATTATCAACAGAATCCGATGGTGAGCTCTTCAACTCCTACTTCTGACCATTGCAATATACCTCAGCCCCATAATTCCATGGGATCGCCTTGGTGCTTTCATAGGGTACCGGCCCTGCTTTAGTGGTTATAATGGTGGGCGGCCTCGGCGGCGCAGAAATAGTGATTATCTTGTAAGGAATGGATATTGTAGCCACTTCATTCTTCTTTTCAACCATTACTTTCTCATTTTCTTTGAAACTCTATCAAACTGCAGAATACCGTCATCCATCAACTACTGAATATGACTCTTCAATTTCTCACACCCCTCAGGATGGATTAAACAACTTGCACAGTCTCTATCACAACCAGGAAATACCCTTCCGCTCAACAACTTATCCTTCACAAAACTCAACGGAGTTTTCAGCTCTTCAACATCTGTCACTAGATTCAAACCTTCCTCCTCAACAATGGCGTTTACCCCAGCCGCTCCGTGATTAGGCATGGGATTTTGCACAACATTAGGCGTGTCATGTGAAAAATTGATAGCTTTACTATCGATAAGGTCTTGCACCTTATGCTTGAAGGCTTTACAATTATCAATGTTGTGGCCGGGAGCACCGGAATAAAAGTTGCACCTGGCATTAGCATCGTACCCTGGAGGTGGTACGCCAGTTAAAGGAGCTAAAGTTCTCTTTTGAATCAATTGTAATTGCATCAAATGTTGATGTAACTGTGAGTAAGGCATCGGCGGTGCATCAAATTGTCTGTTCACTACCCTTCCATGATCTTGGAATTGTCTCGGAGCGTAATTTTGTTGTTGTTGACGTTGTTGCTGTTATTGTTGTTGTTGTGGTGCAACTGGAATTGTAATGCTTGCGACCTGAGGTTGTTGTTGACGATATTTCTGGTTTCTAATCTTATTTTTTCTTCTATAACCTGATACCGCATTTGTTTCCCCCTCTCTCTTCTTATTGTCAAAACGTTTTCTACCTCCTCCAGCTGAGGATCCTTCTCCGGCCTGTATCTTCCCTAGTTTGATTCCATTTTCAACCTGCTCTCCTGTAATGATCAAGTCTGAAAAACTACTCGACATATTGCCTATCAATTTCTCATAAAACACTCCTGGCAGTGTGGCAATAAACATGTCAATCAACTCTCTCTCCACTATAGGAGGTTGAACTCTTTCTGCCAGCTCGCGTCATCTCTGGGTGTATTCCTTGAAACCTTCATTACTTATTTGTGACAAGTTTTACAATTGTACGCGATTAGGAGCCAGATCACTGTTACACTGATAATGCCTAACAAAATCTTCAGACAAATCTCCCCAACTTCTGATGTTAACCGGCTCTAGCCCCATGTACCATTCCAGGGATGGACCAGAAAGACTATCCTGGAAGAAATGCATGAGCAGCTTCTCATCGTCGGAGTATGCAGACATCTTTCGGTAATAAGAGCGGAGATGCACCCTAGGACAAGTTGTTCCCTTATACTTATCGAAGTCCGGAACCTTAAACTTTAGGAGAATTCTCAGGTCTGGAATCAGCCCCAGATTTGCCATATCTAGAACCAGCGAGTTTTAATTTTCAAGATTCTTCATCTTTTCCTCTATCAGCTTAAACTTTTTGTCTGCCTCTGACTGCAGACCAGCACCAAGATCTCTCATAGAGAAGACATCATCTTGTTCATACTCGTCCCACTAAGGGCCAGTGTTTCCATGCACAACACATGTTGGTGCAGGAATAAGGATTCCAGTATGATTATCTCCGCTCGAAGGAATAACAGTTGTTGGGATGGCAGTGTTAGCGTGAGGGGTGACATTGTCAACAGTAGGAGGTATACCAGCAGTTCCTCCATGTAGAACCCCACTCTCGTCAACCCTTGAAATTAGAGGTTGCACCAGTGTTCTCAGTTGCTCTTGGCCATTGGCGACCCCTTGCATCATATCCATGAACTGGGCCATCCTGTCACGGAATTCCTGAAGCTCGGCTTGAATCTGATCCATAATCTTGCATTGATTTCCCCTAGTAGAGTAGCGATGAATCGCTTGGTTTTCAATCCTGAAACAAGCTGAATAAACCACAAAAAGGAGATAAGGTTAACGGAACCTGGAACACCTGTGATGCAAAATGAGAAATGATGCAGTATGCAGACATGCAAGTATGCTTCAGGGAAATTTTCCCCTTGATTCTAGTTTCCTGAGAACAATAAGACAATGGAGAACTAATAGATAAGGCCATACAATCCTCTCATAAATAAAATGAAAACCAGAGTTAATACACAGCCTATCACCAAGGAAATACAATGGAATCAAACACGACCCCAGCCAACAGTCCTGGTGATGGTCGAGATACAACATAACAACAATTACAAGGAAATAATACATCAGTTACGACAGCGATCCTGGAAATCCTCCAATAGCTCCTTCGTATCCAGATGATCTGGCCTAGAAATCAACCCCTGAATGAGCAACTCTCTCCTGCTAATAGTATCCTGCAAGTCCTGAGCGTAATCCTCCCAAGTGCCTTCACCAAATGCTTCTTCCAGCTTAGGCCTCTTCAGATCTGCTCTTAACTTGCACTCTTCCAACGTTGCAAGAGCTTCATTAAATTTTAGGTCACTCTCGCGTTGGCGTGAGGATTCAACTATGTCTTTCTCATCTCTCACCCGAAGCTGAGCCTTTAAACTGACAATTTATTGTCGCAGTCCATCTTCCCGTTCCTTGTTGTTAGTCAGAATAGTGTTCCATTGCGCATTGAACTTGGATATCTCTAGTTGTGCTCTATCTAACTCCTTCTTCTTATCTTTGAGGATGTCACTAGCACACTTCAAGTCTAGGCCCACTCGTTCTCGAGCGCGAATCTCTTCAGTTAGCTCCCTACATAGCTTGTTCACCAACTTCGTTTTCTTCTTGGAGGAATAAGTAGCTTGATTCTTTTCACTTCTGAGTTTCATAATTTCTTTTTCCAACTCCTTGTTTGCCTTACGTAATTCCTCTTTCTCGGACCACAGTTGATTGTATCTCTGAATATCAACTGTCGTTGGCTCCTCGATCATCAAAGGATGCAAAGGTTCTCGGGCTGGAAATGGCAACAACAATCTCCTAACTCTTTCCTAAATCCAAACCACATAAGGCTCATATGCTATGCTATTTCTCTTTCCCAAAGAAGGCTTCCCTTTGCAATGAACTTTACTCCAGGCTTTCCCCACTCTAATCAGGGTCTCACTGTTAATCAAGCCGGTGAAATACAGAGATTCCTATATTTCCTCTTCCTTCGGAGGTTCCCTTAGAGCATAACCAAATTGCCTCACTGCAAGAGCTGAATTATAGTTAATACCACCCTTTCTTTCGACCAAAGGGACATTAGGAAAACCACCACAGCTAAAGATTATCTCTGTACCCAAATGATCTCTGTCAAACCATAGAATGTCCTTGGAGGTTAACCCCATAAGCTCTCTGACCAATCTGTTGTATCAGAGATATCAACAAAGGGACCGGACTTAGGAAGATGACTCATGAACCATCTATACAGGAGAGGTACACAGCAGGAAACATTCTTCCCCCTCATATTCTCATTCTTGTAATGCATAGTGATATACATCTCCTAAGAGTGTCGGCACAGGATTCTTTGAGACAAAGATGTGGAAAGCATCCAAATCCACAAAATCAGGAATGTTCGGGAACAATATTCTACCATATATGCACAGAGCCAAGATAGCATTAAAGACGACCCAACAACCTTCCTTTGCAAAATGTTAAGCTCCACCAACCAAGAAAGGCAACGGGAAACCAGACATTCCATTCCTTTTAACCATCTTTCCTTCTAACTTAGAGGCATCTAGATGAAGAGCATTAGCAAGCTTAGTCAAATTAGGTTCAGCTTCAGAGTGATAAAAAGGCATCTGATCTAGTATAGGAACTCCTAGAAGCATAGAGAACTCCTCCAAAGTAGGCATCAACACATAACTAGAAAAAGTGAAACACCTCAACTGCGGGTCATAGAACTGAAGTAAGGTGTGGAGACCTCCCAACTCAAACACTGAAGCTTTACAGACACAACGCAGAAGCTTCCCATACTCTTTCTTGAAATCTTCCATTATACTATGATCAGCAGCAGAAATCAAACTGAGTAGAGACCCTATATCTGGTGTAGGAAACTTGTATACAACTGTCTTCTTCAAACAACTCTCCATGTCAGTAGGGGATGGTGTACTAGAATCAAGAGGAAAATATGCACCTCCAACATAAATACATGTCAATGTTAATATGCAAATGAAAATGCAAATGCAACAGGGGATCAAGATTGTTGTGTTGTTGGATTTTTAATGTAAAAAATAAAAATATTGGAAAGTGTTTGTGGTGTTGGAATGAAGTTTGGTTGAAGGAATTGTGAAATTCTAAAGTTTGGCATCTTTGACAATTTTGAAAATGTAAGAAATGGAGCAATGTGATTTTTGAGTTTTTCGAGGTTTTGTGTGTCTTTGATGATGAAGTGGAGCCTCTATTTATAGTGCAAATGATATGAATTTGGACCTGGACAATGGAATTATTTGGTAGACTTTTAAACAAAACCATAAAAGTGATTAAAAGTACAAAAGGTGGATTTTGCTTCATAGCTCCTAGATGACTTTGCTTCACAAAGTTTCTCAACTTGTACCAACTATGCCTAATATTCGGATCATGTTCTTGCCTTCAAACACTAGTCAACATGATTAAAGCAACAATTCATATAATGCCCAAAATCACTTCATGTTGGCATGTTGGATCAAGGTTTTGCATTGTGAATGAAGATCCAATTTTGCTGAATTTGCTACCAACTTGAATATCTCGTGACATGGAACAAGTTTCTAGTTGATCATGATCTGAAAAGAAGCTTGGAAAGGGCCAAAAAGTGGCCCTATATTCGTGTAACCAAATCTGACTAGTACTTAATGAAATTCTAGGTACCCAATAGTGGATGTTATCACGAATGTTATGACATCCATTGTAACACAGACTACAAACCTTAATGACAAACTGTAAATGAAAATAGTAAATAACACAAGTAATTATTTACCCAGTTCAATGCAAACCACACATACATCTGGGGGCTACCAAGCCAGGGAGGAAATTCACTATTAGTAGAATTAATTCAGAGTCAAACAACCAATTTGCACTCTTCACTTAAGACCTACCCAATGACACTTCAGCCTAATACTAGACCAGAGTTAACAACTCACTCCCCCTCAATCACAGCAGTAATATCAACCAATTCAAAGTTACAAATGGAAATGAAGTCACACTTCAAACACACCTTGATCTTACTTCACAGCTTTGATCAAGTGACACAACACTCTTGCTTAAAAGCTTTAGAGTGACACACTTAACAGACAGCTTAAGGCCTCTAGACCAATGCAATCATACAGCAGTTAATTGCTTGGTTTACAAGTATTCCTAAGACACACAAAAACACGTGAAGAACATAATTATTCACTCACAAATACACATTCTCTAAAACCCTGTCAAGAACTATATTCAATTAGGATTGTTGCTTCTGTATATATAGGCAACATACAGTCCTTGGGCCTTCATACTGAAGCTAGGTTTACCCAAGACAAACCTCTCTTCATGAAACTGTGCATTTCCAGTTGAGTCAGGGGCAGTCCATGTTATCCTTAGCAATGCCTGATATGTCGCCTTAGATAACTAGGCTTCCTAAAATGTTTCCTAAAGTATAGCCTGAGCTAATTCCAGAAACTAATACCTACGCGCCCTGATGTCATACGCTTGATGTCATAACATTCAGCATGACATCCAACTTAAGTTTCCCTTAGCTATTAAACTTACCCTGCAGAACATTCATTATGTATGTCATAACATCAGTCATGACATTCATACAACCATCAATGTTTTGCCACAAAATGCAGCCAATCAAAAGCATCTACAAACTCCCCCTTTGGCAAATTTTTGGCTAAAACACTCTGTTACCATATCAGAGATTACAAGCAGCAGAAATCATACCATACATGCAGGAAAGCTACTAGCTAACAAAGCACACAGCTACATTACCATATCAGAGTCATCTTCACACCCTAAGAGCTACCTGTTAGTCCATACTATAGGTATCACACTAATTTGTGGATCATCTTGTGATACTCCCACTCAACTGATGCACAGCACATCAGTGCACACATAACCTGCACACACAACAGTCACACATATTTATCCAGACTGCACTGGATTATGGATGTCAGGACATTCAGGATGACATCCTGAAGAACGCAATCACTTGTCAGCCTAGACTACAGATTTCACAACTTTCTGTGAAACATTCTTTGCTACTCCCCTGAAAGGATGCACATCCACACACATTCTGCAAACACCCTGCAAATACACACAAATCTAGCAGCTATACTACTACTAGGTTCCATCAAGGAACATACACACAATTCTAACATACATTCCTACACACATTAGGAACTCACACAACAGCAACAACAACTGAACATGCATATTATCAGCAACACCTGTAGAATACTTAGAGTAGCAATAACAACCAAGTCTTCCACATGTGAGAGACACACATCTAGCCCTGCTGTTTCTACCACTTCTCCCCTTTTTTAGCCACAAATTTAGATCAAAACTAACTAAATAGTATAGATCAAAATAAGTATGGTAGTGCAGATGTTAGGGGTCATTACAACATAAAGCTCATGAAGAGCAACACAAATATTTCAGCTGTCAAAAAACAAGATCAAAATCTAAGCAAGGAAAAAAACTAGGCACACCAGCAGCAGTTCATCATCAGCCCAAGCAAACTAGCAAGCCATCAACACCACCATATTAATCTTCCTCCTCGGAAGAGATGGAGTCACTGTCATCACTATCTGTTGAGACATCCTCATCACTGTTATCAGAATCTTCCTCTGGTCTAGCTGCACTGCTGGAGCCAGGTGCATTCTCAGAGCTGTAAGAAGGATCAATGCGAGCAAGAGGAATGGTTATGCCACGCACAGGTAGCCCTCTCTGGAGAATTTTATCGATAATTTCCCGATTGGATTTGTCCATGTATGCTGAGATTTCCCTGTTGCCGATTCGCCTCAGTTTGTCAGCAGTGGGAGGAGGATACTTGTCCTTGGACTTTGAAGTAGTGGGAGGAGCATCTGCTGAGGGTTTGGAAGGGGTCTTGGACAAAGAGGCACCATGATGGAAAGACATTTTGATTTTGAGCGGAGACTGAGAGAGATTTTGGAGAGTAGGAAAACTGAGTGAATTGGATGAGGAAAAAATTGGTGTGGAATGCTGAGCTTTACTGGTCAAGGGTGTGGAATGCATTAAATACGCAGGTTGGACCAAGTGTTTTCCAATAGAACCTCATTTATCCTGAAGACTCCCCCTGGCCAATAATTGCTATAGGTCCTCATACATGCAAATTCCCAATTTTCCTCTTAGATTCTCAAATTAAGCAGCATCTAAAGCCTTTATAAAAATGTCAGCTAGTTGTAATTTTGTGGACACATGTTCTAGGGTGATCACTTTATCTTCCACAAGGTCTCTTATGAAGTGATGCCTGATATCAATATGTTTGGTTCTGCTATGCTGAATTGGATTCTTGGAGATGTTGATAGCACTTAGATTGTCACAGTACAATGTCATGACATCCTTGTTAGAACACAGATTGGTTCTTAATAATTACTCTTTGTTTTGATGATAACTGTTAGGAAATTTATATTTAAGAATTATATACTCTAAAATTTGTTTGAGAGTTTTAATGCAGATTAAAATTATATTAACTCTCTAGAAGCAAATCTGCCTTGAATACAAGAAGCTATTCTGACTCTGAAGCGCCAGATGCACCTTACAGAAGAATCTGCTTGCTCCTTACAGAAGATCCTGAGCGTAGTCTCCAGAAGGATCTGAAGCAAGAAGCTCCAGAACATTCTGAGTCAGAAGCATCTGAAGATAATCAGAAGTATCTGAAGCTGAAGCATCAGAAGTATAGAAGAATATTGATTGAAGAGTTTTTCAAAGCATTAGTCTACAGAAGTTTCTGAATGTACTTACGCTGCCAAGTACTGAAGTTCTGTGTCAAGATGCTCTGATGATCAACACGCTAGAAGCACACAAGCTGCAGAAGACTCTGATACAGCATAGTTCTGAATCTCATCAGAAGACTCTGATCCATTCAGACTCTGAAGAACTTGCTGAAACTGAAGAAGTGTTTTCAAGAATATATCCGTTAGAACTATTCAACGTCTCTTTCCTTATTTGTGCTAGACACACTTACACAGACAAAAAGGATTTATCTGCGCCATCTATTTCAAGGAAAGGTCAGTACATGTGAAGACAAAAAGGCTCAGACCTTTTGGACTCTCTTTTCAACGTGCATGATTCAGCTGCCTATAAAAGGAGATCCTCACTTCATTCTTCAGTTACACACTTGCTGAAAAGAAATCATAATATTCTATAAGCTCTCATTCTTATTCTTCATTGAATCTTATTGTACTTAAACTTAAGAGAAAAATCACTGTTGTGATTATAGCTTTATAGAAGCATTAAAAACTCTTGTATTTAATTTACATTGTTTGTAAAGGATATTCCTTAAGAGGATTCAGTGTGAATCAGTAGCTCTTGAGAAGACTAAGAACTGTAGTTCTTAGGTGATACTATTGTAATCAGTTTGATTTAATAGTGGATTAAGTCCTTGTTGAGAAAGGCAAATCACTCTGGAAGGGTGGACTGGAGTAGTTGTTTAACGAACCAGGATAAAAATAATTGTGTGATTATTTTCAAGTATTAATTTTCCATACTTATTCAACCCCCCCCCCCCTTCTAAGTATTATCTCACCTTCAGTTGGCATCAGAGCTCCGGTTCTGAGTGTGCTATCACTTAACAGTGTCAGTAAAGATCCAGAGGAGATATACTTTGATCAATATATTTATTTGTTATCATGGCTGATAATTCAATGTCAAATATCAACAATAAATATGAAGAGAGGGATAGGATCAGTACCAAACCTCCAATGTTTGATGGAGAAAATTTTGACTATTGGAAAGATAGAATAGAAAGTTTTTTTCTTGGGTATGATGTTGATCTTTGGGATTTGGTCATTGATGGATATGAACATCCTACTGGTGAGGATGGCAAAAAGATTGATAGAAAATCAATGACTGAAGTGCAGAAAAGAGATTTCAAGAATCACCACAAAGCCAGAACTATATTGCTTAATGCAATCTCTCATACTGAGTATGAGAAGATTACTAACAGAGATACTGCTCATGACATGTTTGAATCACTCAAAATGACTCATGAGGGAAACTCTCAGGTTAAAGAGACAAAGGCTCTGGCGCTCATACAGAAGTATGAGGCATTTAAAATGGAAGATTCTGAAAATGTAGAAACTATGTTTTCTAGATTTCAGATTCTTACAGATGGTCTGAAAGTTCTGGACAAGGGCTACTCAACGTCAGATCATGTCAAGAAAATCATCAGAAGTCTTCCCACCAGATGGAGACCAATGGTGACTGCATTAAAGATGGCAAAAGATCTGAACAAGATCTCCTTAGAAGAACTTATCAGTTCTTTGAGAAGCCATGAAATTGAGCTGGAGGAAGATGAACCCCAGAAGAAAGATAAAGGTAAATCCATAGCTTTAAAATCTAACAAAACTGCTAAAGCTTTGCAGGTTATTCAAGAAAGCTCTGAAGAATCTTCTTCTTCTGAAGAAGATGAGTTGTCCATGCTGTCCAGAAGGATTAACAAACTCTGGAAGCACAAGGGAAAGAAGTTTAACAACTTCAGAAGATCTGACAACAGAAAGGAATCTTCTAGCCACAGAAGATCTGCCAAGAAAGAAGTGGTGTGCTATGAGTGCAAAGAACCTGGGCACTACAAGAATGACTGCCCTAAACTTCTGAAAGAAAAACCTAAGAAGAAGTTCAACAAGAAGAAAAAGGTTCTGATGGCAACATGGGATGACTCAGATGAGTGTGAGTCATCTTCTGAATCAGAAGAAGAATGTGCAAACGTTGCACTGATGGCCAGAACAGAGGATCAAGAGGAAGGTACCTCTGGATATGAATCAGAATCTGAATCTGATGATGATGCAGAAGAGGTAATGGCTAAACTTACCAAAGAAGAACTCATTAAAGTTTTAACAGAAGTTCTTAAAAGTTACAACAACATCAAACTCAAATACAAGAAGCTGAAAAGCAATCTTGAATCTGAGATTGATCTTCTGAAAACAGAACTTGTTGAGCAGAAAGAAATAAATTTAAAAATCAAAAATGACTTTGATAGAACTCAACAAGAATCTGATTCTAAAACTAAGTCTTGTGAAAATATTTTAGAAAAATATGACTCTAGTTTTCAGAGGTTTCTCACTAAGAGCATAGACAGAAGCAAGATGGCTTCCATGATCTATGGTGTTAGTGGAAACAACAGAAGAGGCATTGGATATGAGTCTTCATCTGGAAGCAATCCAAAACCTGTTGACAAACTTTTCATCAGGAAGACACCTTTGTACTCTCAATTCAAATTTGGTCACTTGAATGACATTAAACACACAAGCTCTGAGAAGAGTACTTATGTGTTTAAACCAAAGGCAAGTCAGAATAAACATTATGTTGCAAAACAGAAGTTTAGACAAACCTGCAAACCAACTAACCCCAAAGGACCCAAGAAGATCTGGGTACCTAAAGACAAAATAATTCCTGTTGCAGATGTTCTTAGCAGCAAAGTCAGGACACCAATCATGGTACCTGGACTCTGGATGCTCACGACACATGACAGGAGAAAGGTCTATGTTCCAAAGCCTGGAACTTAGATCTGGAGGGGACGTGAAGTTTGGAGGGAACCAGAAGGGCAAGATCATTGGATCTGGCACTATTGGAAATGGTAAGCTTCCCTCTATTACTAATGTTCTGTTAGTTGAAGGATTGAAACATAATCTATTGTCCATAAGTCAATTAAGTGACAATGGTTATGATATAATCTTTAATCAAAAATGTTGCAAAGCTGTATGTCAAAAGGATGGCTCTATCCTATTCAGTGGAAAGAGGAAACACAACATTTATAAAATTAACCTTTCTGAACTTAAAGTTCAAAATGTAAAATGCCTCTTATCTGTGAATGATGAGCAATGGGTCTGGCATAGAAGATTGGGACATATTAATATGAGACGTATATCTCAGATTAATAAACTCAATCTGGTCAGAGGACTTCCTAAGTTGAAGTTCAACTCAGATGCTCTGTGTGAAGCATGTCAAAGAGGTAAATTTTCAAAATCTCATTTTAAATCAAAAAATGTTGTGTCTACCTCCAGACCATTGGAATTACTTCACATTGATCTGTTTGGACCAGTGAAAACTGCATCCATCAGAGGCAAGAAGTATGGGTTAGTCATTGTAGATGACTACAGCAGATGGACATGGGTAAAGTTTCTAAAACACAAGGATGAGTCTCATTCTGTGTTCTTTGACTTCTGTAATCAAGTCCAGACTGAAAAAGATTCCAAAATTATTAAAGTCAGAAGTGATCATGGTGGAGAATTTGAAAATAAACATTTTGAAAAATATTTTTCTGAAAAAGGCATTGCACATGATTTCTCCTGCCCTAGAACTCCACAACAAAATGGAGTTGTAGAGAGGAAAAATAGAACATTGCAAGAGATGGCCAGAACCATGATCAATGAGACAAATCTGGCAAAACATTTTTGGGCAGAAGCAATTAACACAGCTTGTTATATTCAGAACAGAGTGTCTGTAAGACCTCTTCTGGAAAAGACTCCCTATGAATTGTGGAGAAACAGAAAGCATAACATTTCTTATTTTCATCCTTTTGGATGTATTTGTTATATGCTTAATATTAAAGATAATCTGAACAAGTTTGATTCCAAAGCACAGAAGTGTTTCATGCTTGGTTATTCTGAACGCTCTAAAGGCTACAGAGTATTCAATACTGAAACACAGATTGTTGAAGAATCTATTCATGTTAGATTTGATGATAAGCTTGGCTCTGAAAAGCCAAAGCAGTTTGAAAGTTCTGCAGATAGAGAAGTGATTCTCACAGACTCTGAAGGATCAGAGGCAGAAAAGGAAAAAATCAAAGAATCTGAAGCAACCCCAGATGCTACACCTTTGACTTCCCAACTTAACAACTTGCATATTTCTGATAGACCAACTGTCAGAGGATCTTCTTCCATAATCAAATCTTCTCATCCAGAAGATGTGATAATTGGAAAGAAAGATGATCCAATAAGGACAAGATCATTTCTCAGAACTTCTGAATCTTCTTTATTTGGCTTAGTGTCAATAATAGAACCAACATCTGTAGATGAGGCTCTGGAAGATAATGAATGGATTATAGCTATGCAAGAAGAGCTGAATCAATTCACCAGAAATAAAGTTTGGGATCTGGTTCCTAGACCTAAAGGATTCAATATTATTGGAACAAAATGGGTCTTCAGAAATAAGCTGAATGAAAAGGGAGAAGTAGAAAGGAATAAGGCAAGGCTGGTTGCTCAAGGATACAGTCAGCAAGAAGGTATTGATTACACTGAGACATATGCTCCAGTGGCAAGGTTAGAATCTATACGCCTTCTTATTTCTTTTGCTGCACAGAATAACATCACTCTGTATCAGATGGATGTTAAAAGTGCTTTTCTTAATGGTATTATAGAAGAAGAAGTATATGTCCACCAACCTCCTGGTTTTGAAAGTGAAAACTTTCCAGATCATGTTTTCAAATTAAAGAAATCCCTTTATGGATTAAAACAAGCTCCCAGAGCTTGGTATGAGAGGTTGAGCAACTTCCTTCTGAAGAAAAATTTTATCAGAGGAAAAGTGGATACAACTTTATTCTGTAAAACTGTTAAGAAAGATCTGTTGATTTGTCAAATTTATGTAGATGACATTATTTTTGGATCAACAAATATTACGCTTGGAAAGGAGTTTGCTAAATGTATGCAGGAAGAATTTGAAATGAGCATGATGGGAGAATTGAGATTCTTCTTGGGAATCCAAGTCAATCAGACTCCAGAGTGCACCTACATACATCAAACCAAATATGTTAAAGAGCTTCTGAAGAAGTTCAACATGGTTGATAGCAAAATGGCAAAGACTCCAATGCATCCTACAAGCACTCTAGGTAAGGAAGAGGTAAGTAAGAAGGTAGATCAAAAACTCTATAGAGGTATGATCGGATCTCTTCTATACTTGACTGCTTCTAGACCAGATATTCTATTTAGTGTCTGCTTATGTGCTAGATTCCAATTAGATCCTAGAGAATCACACTTAACAGCTGTTAAGAGGATTCTAAGGTATCTGAAAGGTACTGCTAACATGGGTTTGTGTTACACATGATCTGATGAATTTTCATTAGTTGGATTCTGTGATGCTGACTATGCTGGAGACAGAGTTGAACGTAAAAGCACTTCTGGAAGCTGTCAGTTTCTTGGAAGTCATCTGATCTCATGGTACAGCAAGAAGCAACCTACCATTGCACTATCAACTACAGAGGCAGAATACATTGCTGCTGTTGGATGTTGTACTCAGATGCTCTGGATGAAGAGTCAATTAGAAGATTATCAAATCTATGAGAGTAATCTTTCTATCTTTTGTGATAATACTTCTGCTATATGTTTGTCAAAAAATCCAATCTTGCATTCTAAGGCAAAACATATAGAAATTAAACATCACTTCATCAGAGACTATGTTCAGAAGGGTGTAATTAATTTAGCTTTTGTTGATACAGATCATCAATGGGCTGATATTTTCACAAAACCCCTTGCTGAAGATAGATTTAAGTTCATTCTGAAAAATATTTGTATGGATTTTTGTCCAGAGTAATATTTATCAGAGGCAACCTCTCAGATGCAAAATGTTTAATGATCTGAAGTATTCCTTCTGTTCATTTATTCTATTCTGATTATTATTTCTGATGTGATAATCTGAACTAACCATCTTTAGAAGATCTGAACGTGGCTAACGTTTCATTTCTTGAGAGAATTCAGAACAGCATGCAAGCAAACACGTGTCCCACAAAATCTGATGAGGTGGCGTGTGCACAACTGAAAAGACGTTTGAGGTGAAATTTGAATAGTAAATATCTTGTTTTTCCCCCCAAATCTGTCAGAAGCATTTATTATTTGAAATGATTTTATTCTTTTCATTTAATGCTGCTCAAACGTGCGTTGTTTCTGTCTTTTGGTGTGCCTATGTGATTAGTATAAATACCTGTTGTGAATTCACTTTCACACTTTTCACTCTCAGAATTTATATGCATTTTCATCTTTTGTTCTCTCTTCACAAAAACTCAAAACCTAAGTGTTCTAAAAAGAATTCTTCAATGGCGTCTTCTTCATCAACAACTGCACAGCTTCAATCAACAATGGCTGCTGTAACTTCAGATAATCTAGGTGCTGCTCCATATATTCCTCCTCAGAGAACTCTTCTCACACCTGTTGAAAAGTTAGAAGTGTTGTGTGAATCCATGGTTGAATTTGATTCTTTGGCTGAAAATGGGTTTGATTTTCGCTCCATTGTTAGAGCTCAAGGTTGGGTGAAATACTTTGATAGACTATTTGGACCAGTTTACCCTCTGCTTGTTAAGGAATTCTGGATTCATGCATCTGTGTATCCAAAGTTTATTCTATCATCTGTGCTGGGAAAGGAAATCAACATCACAGAGGATCTAATTAGAAGACTGATTGGTTATGAAGAAACAGATGGTGTTTCACATCTGCCAGCTGGGCGTGTTGATATGGATGAAGTTTATGAGGAGGTTATGACTGCTGGACAAGCCTCTAACAGATTCAAAGATCTGAAGCCTGATTACAAGATTTGGGCCAAGATCTTCATGGGATGCATACATCACAGAAAGTCAACAAATTCCCCAGATTATGTCAACAATGAACAGATCTATTTTATGTACTGCCTGAGTCAGAGCAACAAGGTAGATCTGCCTTACATTTTGTTTATACATCTGTGGAATCACATAAATGCATCCAGAGAATCTGTGAAAGAAAAGAACCAGAAGATCAGGAATTGGATACCTTTTGGAAGGCTGCTCTCAGATCTTCTCACTGAAAACGGTTTAGTGGCTGCTCTGTATGATGCTGGTGTTACAGAGGAACTAGAGTTCATTATGGGAAAGCCTCTGAACGCTAAGAGCCTTCTGAGACTCAAGATTGTAGATGAACTTACCACTGCTCCAAAGAAGTTAAACATGTCTGATCTGAATAAAAGGATTCCAGTATCAGACTTCCCTCTATTCTTTGCTGAAGAACCTAGACACATTGTTCTGATGTATATAGAGGAATGTAAAAGGGAAGGAGTGCCTGTTCCAGCAAATGTGTTTCAACTTGTCAAGCAACCCCTGCCAGATGCAGGAGAAGAAGAAGAAGAAGCAGAAGTTCCACTTCAGAGGAAAAGACCTCAACCTGCAGCAGAATCTGAACCTGTCCAGAAGAAGGCTAAGATTGCTGAGAATCCCAAGGATCTTCTGAAGAGAAAAGATTCTGGAGAAGCTGTCTCTGCAAAGAGGATTAAACTCAAAGGTACTAAAGCTTCTGTTACTTCTAAAAATGTTGTTATAAATGATTCATCTATTAAGTTTGTTCCCAAACCCCCTGTCACTCAAACAACATCTGTTGCTGCCCCCAGTTCTGTATCACCTCAGAAACAACCCACTGCTTCTGTATCAAAACCACCTCAACCAAAACTACACATCAAACACTTCACTCCACGTCCATCACCAACTGTTCTACAACCAACAGAACCACAACCAACAGAACCACAACAAACAGAACCACAACAAACAGAATCACAAACATCAGAATTACCACAAAATTCTGAAAGACAAAACTCTGCTCAACCACAAACAGAAAATCAACCAAAATCTTCTGATCATCCAGAAAAACAAACCACAGAAAATCAACCAGAAAAAGACTCTGTCATTCCCCCATCAACAATTCCATCTTCTGAACCTGTAGCAAATGTTACTTCTGAACCCTCTAAAGTAACTTCTGTACCTGTTTCATCTGAACCACCTACTCAACAATCTGATACCCCTTCAGAACCATCTCATATCCCTGAGACAGAAGTTCTTGATATCACTCCATTAAAAACAGTGTTTCAAGTTTCTTCTACCTCTTGTACACCTGAAACATCTTCAAATTCATCTGAATCAGAAATTCATCCTGATTTTCTGATTAATCCATCTGACAAATACCCTGTTCATGACCCTGAACCTGAATCATCTTTACCTACCAAAACTACCATTCCAGAATCTATGCCTCCACCTGCACCTTCATCTGAGATGATTGTTCCTACTTCCAATCCATCATCATCTGGAATATCTTGTGCTCAAGTGTCTTCTCTTTATCATAACTTATCTTATGGTTTCAAACTGAAAGATTTTTATGATAGAGTTGAGCCTTCTGAACCCTTGAAACCTCTGAAACCTAAACTCAAACCAACCCTTCCATCTGTAATCCTTTCATATATTAAATCTATGGAAAATGAAGGATCCTTAGCCCCCATATCTGCTACTTCTGGTAAAGCTGCTGTTTCAGCTCTGCATCCTGCATCTGACAACACAGTTGCATCTAATAAACCATCAACTCTGCTTTCGTACCATACTCTAATGCATTCTTTGATGTTGTTTACCCACGCACCAGACCTCAACCAAATCTGCTTAATGCTTTAAACAGATCCCTTCCTCAGAAACCAGAAATTCCATTCTTTCCATTTGTTCCCCCGCCTCTGATTTCCATTCCAAAATCACTGATACCACCCACTCCAAAGCCTAAACAGATGACTCTGGAAACCTTGCTTAAACCTCCACCCAGACTTAATATTGAACATTTATTTCAAACGTTTTTGCAAGAAATACAGATGTCTTTAGGTACTGTTCAGAAAAGATGTTCTGAATCTATGGATGCAAATGAGACTGACATCATCTGGAAAGGATTTCTCAATAGATTCAACACTGTGGCTTCTAATCTGAAGAACATCTGTTCTGATGATGCAAAGCTCAGAGCTGAAAGAACTCAATTCTGGATTGTCAGCAAGACTGAACCTCTGCTGTGTTTGGATGCTCCTCCACCTCCTCCTCCACCAGAACCAACTGCCACTGCATTAACTATGACTCTGGTAGAACCCTCTTCAGGATCTCCAGAACATATGGCAATTGACTCTGTTCAGGATACAGAACCTCCATCATCAGAGATAAAGACAGAAAATCCAGATTTGGGAAACAAGATTGCTGCTCTGGAAGCTGGTCAATCTGAAATAAGATCTTGGATGGCGAAGCAAGACAAGAAATCTGAGGACATGTCAGAGTGGATGTCTAAACAAGATGAGAAGAATGAGACAATAGCTAAGTTCATGTCAAAGAAAGAGCAATCACAATCTGAGATCACAGACCTATTGAAGATGCTTTTGTCAAAACACACTTAGATTTTTTTTCTCATGTTTGTGCATCTGTTGTTATTGCATCTGAATGTTTTGTTATATCTTCTGATATTTTCCAATGTACTTTTGCTCTGTTATGATTGAATGAAACAGTTTGTTATTCTTCATTGATTTATCTGCTATTATTCCTTTTAATTGTCTTTATTAAAAGTTTTTACTTTTTGCTTATGACAAAAAAGGGGGAGAAAATAAAGATCTGAACTATTTAATATAATTTCACTAGAATGAATCTTCAGACATATCTACTCTTTCTAATATCTAAATTGACTATTTCAGAACTTTTGATAAGAAAACTCTCTAAAAGAATCTCTGAGTTTCTCAGATCATTTATCTTTTATCAAAATCTGAATCTCATATCTGCAAGATAATCTGACCCTTGATTATTACAAGACAAACAAGATCTGACTCTGAAGATTTCTCAAGATAAAAAGGGAAGTTTCTATTCCTTTTTCATATTCAACTCAGGGGGAGATTCATCATCTCAGGGGGAGTTATAATTCTTTATGTTCAATTAAATAAAATTTCTGATACTTTTTGTCATCATCAAAAAGGGGGAGATTGTTAGAACACAGATTGGTTCTTAATAATTACTCTTTGTTTTGATGATAACTGTTAGGAAATTTATATTTAAGAATTATATACTCTAAAATTTGTTTGAGAGTTTTAATGCAGATTAAAATTATATTAACTCTCTAGAAGCAAATCTGCCTTGAATACAAGAAGCTATTCTGACTCTGAAGCGTCAGATGCACCTTACAGAAGAATCTGCTTGCTCCTTACAGAAGATCCTGAGCGTAGTCTCCAAAAGGATCTGAAGCAAGAAGCTCCAGAACATTCTGAGTCAGAAGCATCTGAAGATAATCAGAAGCATCTGAAGCTGAAGCATCAGAAGTATAGAAGAATATTGGTTGAAGAGTTTTTCAAAGCATTAGTCTACAGAAGTTTCTGAATGTACTTACGCTGCCAAGTACTGAAGTTCTGTGTCAAGATGCTCTGATGATCAACACGCTAGAAGCACACAAGCTGCAGAAGACTCTGATACAGCATAGTTCTGAATCTCATCAGAAGACTCTGATCCATTCAGACTCTGAAGAACTTGCTGAAACTGAAGAAGTGTTTTCAAGAATATATCCGTTAGAACTATTCAACGTCTCTTTCCTTATTTGTGCTAGACACACTTACACAGACAAAAAGGATTTATCTGCGCCATCTATTTCAAGGAAAGGTCAGTACATGTGAAGACAAAAAGGCTCAGACCTTTTGGACTCTCTTTTCAACGTGCATGATCCAACTGCCTATAAAAGGAGATCCTCACTTCATTCTTCAGTTACACACTTGCTGAAAAGAAATCATAATATTCTATAAGCTCTCATTCTTATTCTTCATTGAATCTTATTGTACTTAAACTTAAGAGAAAAATCACTGTTGTGATTATAGCTTTATAGAAGCATTAAAAACTCTTGTATTTAATTTACATTGTTTGTAAAGGATATTCCTTAAGAGGATTCAGTATGAATCAGTAGCTCTTGAGAAGACTAAGAACTGTAGTTCTTAGGTGATACTATTGTAATCAATTTGATTTAATAGTGGATTAAGTCCTTGTTGAGAAAGGCAAATCACTCTGGAAGGGTGGACTGGAGTAGTTGTTTAACGAACCAGGATAAAAATAATTGTGTGATTATTTTCAAGTATTAATTTTCCATACTTATTCAACCCCCCCCCCCCCTTTCTAAGTATTATCTCACCTTCAATCCTGAGTGACATTGTATTCCGTCAACATTTGCTTCATCCGGACCAGTTGAGAACAACTGCTACCAGCTGCTATGTATTCAGCTTTCGCAGTGGATAATGAGACACAATTTTGCTTTTTGCTGAACCATGATATAAGGTTGTTCCCTAAGAAGAAGCATCCACCAGAGGTGCTCTTTCTATCATCAGCACTTCCAGCCTAGTCAGCATCACAATATCCAGATAAAGTAGGATCACACCCATGAGAGTAAAGTATACCATAATCACAAGTTCCATTCACATATTTGAGAATTCTTTTGACTTGATTTATGTGACTCACTTTAGGATCTGCTTGATATCTAGCACACACACCAACTGCAAAGGCAATATCAGGTCTGTTGGCTGTTAGATACAGAAAGCTGCCAATCATGCTTCTATATAGTCTTTGATCGGCACTATTACCACTTTCATCTTTTGATAACTTCAGATGAGTGGGTGCAGGTGTTCTTTTGTGGCCAACATTGTCCATCACAAACTTTTTTACTATGTTTTTGGTATATTTACTTTGGGAGATGAATATAGAATCTTCCATTTTCTTGACTTGCAATCCAAAGAAGTAAGTTAATTCTCCACACATGCTCATTTCAAATTCAGACTACATGTGGTTGACAAATTGTTTTACCATTTTGTCTGACATCCCTCCAAACACTATGTCATCCACATAAATTTGTGCAATCATGATTTTTCCACCTTCATCATTTACAAACAGGGTCTTGTCTATACCTCCTTTCCTGTATCCATTGGTGGTAAGGAATTCAGTCAGTCTCTCATACCATGCTCTAGGAGCTTGCTTCAATCCATACAGTGCCTTCCTCAACTTGTATACGTGGTATGTCAAGTTAGGATCCTCAAATCCCTTGTGTTGTGACACATATACTTCCTCATTCATATATCCATTCAAAAAAGCACTTTTCACATCCATCTGGAATAGTTTAAATTTCAGGATGCAGGCAATTCCTAACAACAGCCTGATTGACTCAAGTCTTGCAACTAGTGAAAAATTTTCATCAAAATCAACTCCTTCAACTTGAGTATAACCCTGTGCCACTAGTCTAGCCTTGTTTCTGGTTACAACTCCTTGTTCATCACACTTGTTTTTGTAAATCTACTTGGTTCCAATGATGTTTGTTCCTTCAGGTATTGGAACCAATTCCCACACTTCATTCCTTTTAAACTGTTCCAATTCATCTTGCATGGCCTTGATCCAATATTCATCATTTAAAGCCTCCTTCACATTTTTTGGTTCAATCTTGGACACAAAACATGAGTTTGAGATTATTTCTCTAGCTCGGGTCCTTACACCACTGTTGGGGTCTCCAATGATAAGATCTTTGGGATGATCTTTCAGGATCCTGATAGAAGGTTCTTTGTTGGGAGTTTCTGATTCAGAATTAGGGGTTACAACTTGAGTATCTTCAGCATTGACCATACCCTCAGCAGGTGTCTCAAGGAATGTTCCAACATCATCTATGACATTGGTTCCTTCATGCTGATCATCAATAATGACATTAATGGACTCCATCAGGACTTTTGTTCTAGAGTTGTATACTCTATTGTTGCACCCCAAAATTTGACCAACATTTCTTTACCTAGCTCATGTTTCATTTCATTCACATTAGCATTATCATTTGCATTTCATTGACATGTATGCAGGAGATCAAGAGGTATGATTGCCAATCAAGAGCTACACAAGGCTTTGAAGCTAGTTAAGAAGGTTACTCAAGGGTTTAAGGGTTGATATCCTTGTTAAAGAAGTAAAAGATCCTCAGAGAGAGTGATTGAAGCCAAGAGGGTGTGTCTTCTAACTTGAGAGTTGTGGGAAGTCATCAGATGATTCTAAAGCCATGAAGTTAGACTTGAGGTCTTGAGAGAGCTCACGAGAAGTGTTGAAGATCCCTTTGAGGCCTAGATAGGTCATTATGCAAGAATAAGAAGCCTCAGCCATGATTGGTGTAGCTAGGGTTTGACTGGGTCAACCCTAAGTCAATTGATGATTTGAAGAAGGTTGAGACCTAATTCAAGAGCCATGTGATCATGGATTGATACATTGAGATGTTATAAGGATGATTCCAAGTTTAACTCATCATGATTGAAGAGTTTGAGAAGTTTCAAGCTAGGGTTTCTAAGACTTGACAGTGTAAAATCCCCTAGTTTGACCCCTGTCTTCAAGGCAATTTAACTCAAGATATGATTTTCATCTCATCTTGACCCCAACATGATTGTTGTATAGCATGATCTTAGCTTTAATTTGAGTACTAGAAGTCCTTGATAGGGTTTATAGAACTCAAGTTATGAGCCAGACAAGTTACAAGTCATCTGAGGCATGTGAATTTGGAGCTTGAAAGTTACCCAACTTGCATGACACTTTTGCCCTAGAAGGATGATTCCTATGAACTTTTGGTACACATGAATGTTGTTCCTTATTCTCTTAGCTTTCTATATAGTACTAGAAGTTCTTGATAGGATTTGTAGAACTCAAGTTATGGCTTTGACAAGTCAAGGGTATTTTGGGTATTTGGACATTACAGGTCATTTTGAATCATAAGTCAATTTCACCATCTTGCAAGCCTCAAATGGATTTTTGTTCAACATGAAAGTTGTTCAAAATGATGTTTTTAGCTTGTCTAGGTATCAAGAGTCCATTTCTATGGATCATATCAAGCATTGGTGGAAGGAAGTTCATATAAAAGCCATTTTAATGAATTAAGATGAGAAAATTCAAAACAATTGAGAATAACATGTTTTCAAGTCAAATTTGTAGTCATTTTGAATGGAATTGATGTTCTAAAGAGATTGGCATTATTACATTTTTGATTTGAAGTGCTTAACTTGGCCATTTGGAAGGTTGCTTCACAAATAAGAAACACACCTCACACACTCCATATGTTGAAATCAAGGGAAATAAACCACATCATTACATCCCACAAGGCTTAAGTGTATGGTTTGGAATGAAATTGGAGTGTGAGAAAGGGTTGAAGGTGGATATCAACTTTGGAAATTTGGAAGAAAGGTGAAAATCAAAAACTCATGAATGGGCCTGGTTTGAGCCTCTAATCCATTGAAACAGAATATAAAAAGGATTTAGAACAGAATTGGAAGGTTCTGGTGATCATTTTCATGGAGAAGCCATTGGAGAGAAGTGAAGAAACAAGCTTGAAGTTGAAATCTGATTTTGGAGTTCAAGGGAGAATCAAGATCAATTGAGCATTTTTTTACCTTCATCAAGCATCATGGAGTGAATCTGCACTTTCTTAGAGGTTGAAGAGTGCAAGAACCATCTCTGTTACAAGCTTGAACACAGGTTGGTGAATTTTGCAATTACTCATAATTTAGGCAGTGTTAGATAGCAATTCATATGCGGTTAGGATCAGGATGAAGTGTAGTTGGATTTAGGATGATTAATCGCATGTTTAGAGACAATTTAGGGTGGATTCCATTTTCGGTTGAGATTGTGATTTCAAGATTCAGGCGCTCTTAGAATGAATAAGTGGTACGGTTGAGTTCCTGGTGAAATTCTAGACAAATTTCATGTAGAGATCGTGGCCATTGGTGGCCTGTAGGTGAAGTTAGGGTTGTGCAGGGTGACCAGAAAAGCCACCGGCGGTGGTCTGGTTCGCGCGCGCAGGTTTGGATGTTTGCAGGTTTGAATGAAGAAGACGAAGTCTTAACCGTCCATTCGTGTTGAAGACTTGACTGGGTCAAGCAATCCAAGCGCCCTCATGGCGCCACGTACACCTCCATTAAAACGCAGTGTTTTACTTAGTCAGAAGTTGAAGCTTGTGAGTTTCGCTGTGTGAACCAAGAGAGTGTAGGTTCGATACCTCACGCGTGCAATTTTTTTGATTAATCTGATAACTGAATTGAACCTGAAGGAATTCATGAGCGTTGGGCCTCAATTTCTCATTGCTTTCAACACCTCACCATCCAAGCCCAACAAGGTTCTACAAGGCAATTGCTTGCTCAACGCACCCCCTCCCCTGGTTATTTTTTTGAACAGAATAGATGTTCAGATGGGCCTCACGCCCTGTTGCTATGTGCACCCCTATTGTGCTGGGCCCAAGCGCATCTAACTGAATTGAGTTGCTGAATACACCCTTTGTTCATCTTCTCTTTTTATTGTTTTATTATTTTTGTTCATTTCATATTAGTTTGAAAACAATTCATGAAAAATAGAAAAATAAGTCAATTAATTCCAAAAATTTTCCCCCTGATTCATAATTGAATCTAGAATTTTGTTGAATAAAAATATTAGGGAAATCATGAATTTTTAATTTTTGTGCATTTTTTACATTTTATTTGATAATAAAATGGCCATGGTTGATACCTCTGTTTGATGATTTTAGTATGATCACTTGGTGATGATTCTTGGCTTGATTTTTTGTGTGTGATTAGCTTAGACATGTATGCTCCCATAGTATTTTTATCACATTTTTGTGATGAAATTAGGTGTGGTTTCTAGATTGAAACTTTAGGTGCTTCCTTTTAGGGTTTAGGTTTAGTACCTTGTAGTGTAGAATTTATTTCTAGGTCTTATTTGATGATTTGATCTCTGGAATTAATATGGTAGAGTCATGATTGACCTAGGTTCCCATAGTTATTTTTGTAGGATTTTACAATTGGTTTTAGTATTTTAGTTAGGATTAACTTTAGTACTAGGTTTTAGGTGATCCTAACTTGCTAACTCAACTAGAATGATTTCTTTAGTTCCCTTAGATTAGGGTGTTGCTTCTCTTGCTCATGGATGATGATGAAGACATGTGTGGGATGATGTCGAATGCATGTTAGAGCTTGGACTTGAAGTTTGCTCTTCCTTTGGTGTAGTTTGTTTAGGGTTAAGGATTAGGGTTTTAGGGAGATCTCTTAGAATAGATTTTCTTCCTTCATGAAACATGGAAGGTGTTGATCACTTCCATTCCTCCCTATGATGTAAGGTCCCATTGTGAAGGCCCCATCCCTCCTTTGGTAGGATGAGTGGCTCCTCACAAATTAGTAGAACCTTTGAGGGTTCCTTTCCTTGATGGTGGAGTGCTTAGAGGTGACCTTTGGTCTTCACTTTGATTTCCCCTATCCCCACCTTGCTCTTGTTAGATGAATCTTTCTCCCTTGCTAGAGGATGGAGTTCCTTTCTAGAAGATTGAAGATGCTAAAGGTTGCACTTCCCCTTTGTTTGAAGACTGCCCTTGGAGCTGAAGCCTGAAGATCAAGAAGAACAAGTTGACACTTGTGAAGAAGATCAAATTGAGATTGAAGGAAGAGCTGAAGCTTGAAGAAGATGTAGAACAAGTTGATACTTGTGTTTGATGCATTGAAAGCCTGAAGAAGCAAGTTGATACTTGCTATTGAAGATGAGAGCCTTGAAGAACAGTTACAGACTGAGGACTGAACTGCTGTCAGAGGATTGCTTTGCTGTGGAGCTGTAGAAGCTGTTGATCTGCTTTCTTTCCTGTCTGTTTGCTTTCTGTGCAACTGTATTGATGTGACTTGTTTGATTTGCTTGATGCATTAGAATAAGTTCATGTTTAGATTGTGTTAAGCTAGGAGCATGATTGCACTAGAGGTTGAGTTGCTCCCTCTGCTTGTATTTTTACTGTATGGCTTTGCTTGCGGGTATTCGGTAGAGCCCAGCTCCCTTGCCTATGTGGTTTGTGATTTGCTTGATGGCATTTTATTTTTCCTGTATGATTGTAGTTATTCATATCTGGCTTGAGGTCGAGGCGAGCTTGTGGAGGCTGATGCCCCACACACATTTCCTCCCTCACTTGCATTGCATGCATTTTACAGTCGTTTACTGTTTACTATTTAAGCTGATGCTTTACCTGTTTCTGTTTATCATTGACATGATCCCCTAGGAATATCACTTCCTTTGATAAGGAAGTGATGATTAGAATTTTAGGTTGAAACCTATGCATGATAACTTCTAGGAGTTCCCCGTTTCAAACTTCAACCATAGGATGAATCCTCAGCATGACAACATTAGGACTTGATAGTCTCCCCTTAGTTGAGCATGTTCTCTCTTCTCATCTCAAACAACAGTAAAAAAACGTAATAAAGGAAAGTTAGTATAAGCGCGTTACGAGCCTTAAGCTACTTGGGTAATGATAATTGAGCGGCCTCCTCTCAATCGTCTAGAATGTCTAGTATACGTCCTTTGGACGATATGTGACGCATTCGTTCCCAGGTCATAGTCTCTAGTGTTGTACGAACTACAGACAAACATAAAAAAACAATTCTTCCGTAAAAGACAGAAAACAAACTTCAAACCTTTTTGCCCCGTGGGCCCATAATTCAAAGGAAGCTTTTATGAAGAAAAGAGTGTCATTAACTCCCAGTTCTACCGCAAACGGTAACGCCTAAGTCTCCAAGGGTCGAGCTGCGTACACCAAACTGCTGGAACTGTTGGTTAACCCTACTCGATAAAACAGATGAATCTGAATTCCCGTAATTCGTATTATCCCGAACTACGTAAGCTCTGATCTCTCATACCTGTTGAGAGTACGTAGGCACAATACTGACGTATTGGCGAGCCACCTTCCCCGTAACCCATAGTTAGTCGAACTACGTTGACTCTGATTTCTCATTCTCTGATGAGAATACGTAGGCATGAAGTGCGACGCTTTGCCGAGTCATTTTCTTTTCTTTTTCAGATTGGCCTTGATAGGTAGATAGTAAAACCAACCCATTAGATAAACACAACAAGCATGGATCCCATCGAGTACGATGGACGTGAGGGGTGCTAATACCTTCCCCTTGCGTAATCGACTCCCGAACCCAGACAATGGTTGCGATGACCTTGTCTTGTACCTTTTCGTCAGGTTTTTCCGATCGTTTCCTTTCCCGTTCCGAGGGATAAATAACGAAAGGTGGCGACTCTTCTGTTTTGCCGGCACCTTATTTTCGCGGTAGCGACATCTATAAGCTCTGCTGTTGATAGAGTATCCCAAAAAAATACCTTCATCACTTTTGGGATCCATTTTCCTCCTTTGTTCACGATTTGCCAAGATGTAACACTTGCTACCAAATACATGAAAATACTTCACAGTTGGCTTCCTTCCTTTCCATATTTCATACATAGTGGAGGTAGTTATTTTTCTCAAGGTAACTTTGTTGTGAACATAGCAGGCTGTGTTCATTGCTTCAGCCCAAAAATGCATAGGCAATTTCTTTGCATGAATCATGGCTCTAGCAGATTCTTGGATAGTCCTGTTTTTCCTTTCCACTACTCCATTTTGCTGAGGAGTGATAGGGGAGGAGAATTCATGACTGATTCCTTCAGATGAGTAAAATTCAGCAAACTTAGAGTTCTCAAACTCCTTACCATGATCACTTCTGATCCTGACCACGCCACATTATTTTTCTCTTTCAAGTCTGATACACAACTCTCTGAAGACTTCAAATACATCTGATTTTTCTCTAATGAAACTTATCCAGGTGTATCTGGAGTAATCATCAACAACTACATAAGCATACCTTTTTCCACCAAGTCTCTCTACCTGCATTGGTCCCATCAGGTCCATGTGCAACAGTTCAAGAACTTTGGATGTTGCAAGATGGCCAATTCTTGGATGTGACATCTTGGTTTGCTTGCCAACCTGACATTCACCACAGACCTTACCTTCATCAATAGTCAGCTTTGGAGTTCCTCTCACAGCTTCCTTGGAAATGATCTTTTTCATCCCTCTTAGATGAAGATGTCCAAGTTTTTGATGCCACATTTTGACTTCCTTTTCTTCTTTGGCCATAAAACATATAGTGGAGTTACTTGAGTTTTGAGGCTCCCATAAGTAGCAGTTGTCTTTAGACCTAGCTCCCCTCATGACTTCCTTTTTATCTCTATTTGTGACAAAACATTCTCCCTTTGTGAAGTTGACATTGAGTCCTTGGTCACAGAGCTGACTGATACTGATCAAGTTGGCAGTCAGTCCTTTCACCAGCAATACATTGTCTAGGTTAGGAACTCCAGGACAGTCTAGTTTTCTAACACCTTTGATTTCCCCTTTTGCTCCATCACTAAAGGTCACATACCTAGTGGAATATGGTTTGATATCCATCAATAGATTCTTTATTCCAGTCATGTGCTTAGAACATGCACTATTAAAATACAAGTCTTCTTTAGCTGACACTCTCAGAGAAGTGTGAGCTATTAGACCAACCTCCTTTGCCATCCATTGTTGCTTTTTAACAAGGGCATCTTGACTAGGAAATCATGCAGACTGAAGAAAAATGGTTTTATGTGTCC
>CAWUDS030002219.1:7354330-7383085 GCA_963859935.3 Lathyrus sativus | reverse complement strand
GAAAGAAAGTAAAGTCATGACTCCACGTGATAATGGTACTTTCTACTTCAATCGAACATGTTTGTGTACGTTTCAATTGTGAGGAATATTGTTGTAAAACATGTCGTTTTCACACTGTCATGTCTTGGAATTTAATGTGTGTCATGAATGCTTCCTTATTTATTAACTTGCCTCGAATAAAATCAGCATTTAACTTCAAATTGGAAGAAGTAAGTCTGATGGTTTTTCACGCGGTTGCAGGTAAATGGCAGTTCACTAGATGGTCTCGGAATCCTTCCAACGTGGCTGGCTTTGTGCAACTGCTTGGGCCTGACTAATAACAGCCTATGGCCGAACAAGGAAGGGTTTATTTGGGCTTCAAACTCAATCTTCAAATTATTCAAACCACCGTTAAAAGCTTTGCTATTCTCTCACGACTTTGTGGTTGTGTATACTCCCTATGCATAATTGTATTGTTGTGGTAGTCTTACTTCTCCATGTCTTCTTTCAGGTTCTCTTGTTTTGTTAGTTTGTCCAATGACTTAAGGCCTATAGCCTTCCTTTGGTTTGATGATTCTGACAGCTCTGGGAGGTAGATGGGATGTTGCTGAATCAAGGAGCCGGTAGTGATGCTTTTGGCTTGGTAATGCTTCTGTACTCGAGTTCTCTCACGTGGAATTAAATATTGTGACCTCCAAGAAGAGTAAAGAAAATTTGACAATCATCTTATTGTACGTCTTGTAGGATTTGGCTCGTGGTTGTAATGTCGATCGTAATCTCATGCGGTGAGGCGTCAGTGCGAGGCTATGGCGCATCAGTATATATGGTTTGACAAATCAATGCTTAGAGATTGAAGAAGTTGAACTGGTATTTTAAACTCGTAATTGTCCTGATGTCTGCTGATTTTGTTTTGCAGTGTTTTGTTTTCAGCCTCGAGTTTGGATGGGTGGAAGTGGTGGTTGTTCCATTTAAATCGACAGAAGTCATGTCATCGAGGTTGGGCTGAACATCTGCACTTTGCTGAAATGTGTCATTTAAGTCCTTTGTCATAACTTGGGTCGAATGAATAGGTTCTTTTGGTGCTTGTTGATACATTTCATTCCCATGAGGTGTAACGTCACCCTCACTCTGTAATAAGCTTGAACACCGGGCTTTAGGGTTCGCCTCCAGTGGACCAGCCTTAACCTGAACTATTCTATTGATAGCATAGATTAAATAAAGTGGTTCATCAGGTGCAATGAAAGGGAGCAAGGCAAGAACCTCTGTGCAATACGTTAAGAAAGCTATTACAAATTTGTTCCATTTGGTTTATCAAATTTCGCACTACTGAGGACATAAATTTATTCCTCGACGTCCTGTTCCCTCGGATGAGCTTGTATATTCGAGGAACACCAACTCTTGATTGAGTGATCGAGTCAGACTCAGGTTTCCCTTCTTCTATTCATCAATTAATTAACCATGTCATGCCGGTTTTCTTTATGCAGGGATTTTAGGCAAGTGGTCTGTTTTGGATGGTCCTATTGCTGCTGGTAAGAGCTTCGAGAATGTCGGAGGAAGGAAAACGGCTCAACTGCAATACATGGGAATTATCCAAGAACCTTGTTGTATGCTGGTTTGCAGCTATTTGATGTGCGAGTTCTAATGTCGTCAAGACTCTCTTTTTCTTAAGAGACTTGATTCGCGGTAAATACTTGGACCACTTCTTCTAAAGTTAAGAGGTAAATAACAATAAAACTTCATTGTTGTTGTTGAACTTCGCCTTTCTTTTAATTGATGCCCCTACTCTTTATGTTGGGTTACAAACATGTGAAACACTGGTGATTTGACTCTTATCTCGTGCACATTGATGCAGGTGTTGACGGATCAACTCAACTTCTACGAATCGCTGCGGCTGCTAACCACGTCCAAGCAATCGTATATCCTCACTAGAAGAATACGGTGGCATACTTGGGGTAATCATGTCTCACAATGTCGAATTTGTTCTCGAATCTGTAACGGTATAGTCGTTCAATGATTTCTTCTGGTTTTGTTGCAGATTATCGAAGGGGAGCAGCTTCACTTGCTTATTCATGTTCAACACAACTTGTGCTGCATCATCAACTCAAAATGTGTCTCATTTAAGTCAATGGTTGTGAGAGATTCAATTAGATTCATGAAGAATGAGAAGAGCAAAGGCAAGCAAGATATGGATAAACCACCAAATAATGTGTACGTAGCCAGAGTACTGTAGTCGACACTTGTATCATTATTGTAGTCACGCATAGATGGAGCAGCTAGTAAATTGTAATTGCTTTGAAAAAACTAGACAAAATCTTTACTTTGCAGCTGTCTAATAAATGAGCATCCCCTTCCATTGATGTCCTCAAACTTACCTCCCTTGTTTTTGTTTTTTCTTCATAATGCAATGTTTAATATAGATAGTGGCCTACGCACATCAGCATCCATCTCCTAATGGTCACGTATGATGCTACCTTCCAAATACTCTTGGCCCTATTTTTTAATATGATGTTTGCTGGGAGAAGTCACACAAACCAACGTACCATCGCACGAATCAAAGCTAAATCTTATATTGAAGAAGAAAATCTTATGAAACCGAGGACTTATGGATCAAATAATCATCTTAGTCTTTGATGCCTTCAAATTTGCAAGCTCCTCTTTCCCTTGAAAAGAGTGTTTTGATGATAAGAGATGATTCGTGGATTTTAAAATCAACTATGCACCTTGTTTTATATTTTAATCTTGTGAGTTCCTAATTTGACATAGGGCTTGAAATGAACATGAGCCTTGGAAAATTGATGAATTTGAACCATTTGTTTCTCCATCCAAAAAGAAATATTAATTAATGCAACCTCAACAAATTCAATCAATGATTTGGATTTTAAATGAATCTCGATTCTGGTTTTGAGGATATCTTGCAAAAGCTCGATTCAACATATTTCAGACTTTGCCACTTCAAAGCAAATATCATCCCCGAGTCATCAATCCATACTATTCTCCTAATATCCAAACCCTTAAGATGTAACCCACGATACTGCTTGCCGCACAAACATGATCAGTCCTTGAACGACTATACTCAACACCAATGGAAAGAAATGATATAATCTACACTTGAAATTTGTTGCACCTGCGTAAAGCTGGTTAGTTGTAATGATCAAATAAAGCAAAAAAAGATACAACCGGCGGGAGCAAAACACAAAGAGGCGAGATCTTATGGTCAAAATTTAGGGTGTGACAGATGCCCCTTTTTAAGTTTCTTCAATCCGGAGATATGGAGATTGAGATCTTCTTCTCGACGAGATAGGAGGGACTTAAATACTAACATCGCGCAAAATTTTGGCCCTAAGATGTCACCAGATGCATATGATATGCAATGGTATGAGTATGCGAGACAAAGGTCCTGTGGGGGAATGATGCCACACGGGAGGAACAAGACCAACACACGAGAAACGCGGGGAGCAACGGGAGAGATGGGCTCAAACAAAGCGAGACCCCACGGGGAAAGATAACAATCACAAGGTATCCATAAATATGTTGCGAAGAATCTGTGGGAAAATCCATTGGAAGAACCGACCGCATATGTCAAATGTAATACTCCGATATATTCGCTGGAGAATTCTATTGTCGAGACTTGTAAGTTTAATTGAGAATACCTTTGTCAAAGTATGTACTCGTTAATTTTTTTTAGAGAATCTACTGCCGAGATTCTGTGTTGAAGTTGCTGGAAATATACTTCTGAAGAAGTCTTCTGGAAATCTACTGCCAAGATTTACCAAGAAATAAAATTGAAATACCTACTG
The DNA here is from genome assembly GCA_963859935.3 of Lathyrus sativus. Classification (NCBI taxonomy): domain Eukaryota; kingdom Viridiplantae; phylum Streptophyta; class Magnoliopsida; order Fabales; family Fabaceae; genus Lathyrus; species Lathyrus sativus. The sequence goes on along the minus strand of CAWUDS030002219.1, from coordinate 7,379,309 downwards.
CCGAGGTCTACTGGTAATCTACTGCCGAGATTAGCCAGGAAATAAAATTGAAATACCTACTGCCGAGGTCTATTGATAATCTACTGCCGAGATTAGCCAGGAAATAAAATATGTTTGAATAAACCTCCTCGAGCGTCATGATATGGGAATCATGAGCTGGTCTTAGTCTCTGATGTAGGACCTCCCCGAGCGTCATAATATGGGAATCATGAGCTGGTCTCAGTCTCTTCCCGAAACGATGAGAACTCGTGCGAGCATCTTCACAGGGGATTATAGATTTTGTAGTTTGTAGAGTCATGGTAGGTTGTAAATGTTGTTGTAGATGTAGAACTTTGTAGGTGTAGATGTCGTTGTAGACTGTAGATGTCATTGTAGACTGTAGATGTCGTTGTAGAATATAGTTGTCGTTGTAGACTGTAGTTGTAAAGCTTCACCGGGGATCTTCGGAAGAAATGTGAGCCGGTTGAATTGTAATGTATGTCTTCTCAAATAAAGAGAGACTAATGTAATAAACTTCCTCGACTTCTCTGGGGAGATGTCGCTTGATGGAAATGAACTTGTGTGATGAATTCGCTGGGGAATTCCTTCCTGAGGAGTGTCTTTGTTGTAGTTATAAAATATTATGTGAATTCTCAAATAAAGAGAAACATCTGTAATGTCTTCGGCAAGCTTCTCTGACGAATTTCCGGAGAGATGCCATTTGATGAGTTGATATTTTTGATAAATCCACTGGGGATGGACAAACTGTCTTGAGGAGACTGTCATTTGTCATTTTGAATGAAAACTTGATCAAAACGAGTTGCTCAAATAAAGAGTTGCTTGCAATTCAGATATAAATTGTTGAGAAAAACTTGTAATTTCGATGAGGAAGTAGCTTGCCTTCAATGATAATCTTCATAGAGAATATTCTTGGGGAGCAAAGTGCAAAATAAATGCACGTTTAATTCACATTCCGAAGTGGGAAATATCCAAAATGTGATTGCCGAGGACCGAAATTCAATTCAGGAAATAACTGAAGAGAAACTGTCAAGTAAGACTCGACCATTGAGGTATGAACTCAAATGGGATTGTACTGAAACAACCGTCTTCCACGAGGATCGAACTCTGTGGGGAAATAAAAATCTTGTGCTCTTTCTGCCTAGGGCTGATAACTCTACTTGGAAGGAGAAGACAAACCCGATCACTCAGAGATAAACACGTCCAGAGTGACAGAACAGACAGACATAAAGATGCTAAATGCATATGCCATGCTATCTATCTATATGCTATGCGTATGTCTAATGCTGACAAAACAAACGAACAAAGGCAACCAGAGATGAAACATCTTGGAACAAACATCCGACCAATCTTCAAAGATAGAAGTATCACTGGGGATGGGCGAAGAACTGAAATATGGGATCACCATCCTGTTTCGAGGCTTCAAAAACTTCTCTTGGGGAATGGAGATCATTCCACTTGGGGATATAACATCTTGATCTTGCTATGAAGATAAAGATCTTCTAGGAGTGGATCAAACTCATAATTGGAGAAAACCATGGATAAAATAAATACCCGTCTCACTGGAGAGACTCATGCTGGAGAAGATCGACGTTGTAGAAAGTCCACTAGGGAGTACAGTAACATCCACTTCACTGGGAAGGTGAAGTTGGAGAAGAAAATCACTGAGGATTAAAATATCATCTACTTCATTGGGGAAGTGAAGTTGATCAGATCACTGGGAATTCTTGTATTGAAAAGCTTCATCGGAGAAATGTCATGACCCCCAAAAATAAAATTTATCGGGGACATGAGGAAGAATGTTGTGAAATTGCTGAAAGATCGTAGTGAAGACTGCGCGGTAGTTGCCATTTGAATAATACTTGTTATGACTGAATAAGATAATCTTCGTTTCTTAGATGCCCTAAGTCATATAATAATGAGAAGAAGACCATTCCAAGAGGATTTTATAGAAAACATGGCGTCCCATTATTTTCAAACTCCTAGAGAGATTTGTCGAATCTCGACGTAACTGGCCCTGATCGACGGTATTATGACTGAGTCTTCAGAAATAGCTTCTTTAGGTGAAGTTTAGTTTGCACAGGATAAACCACCTAGACATAACTTGCCCCATGTAACAGCCCAAATTTCATTAAATAATTAATTGTAGTAATTAATTTATTTAGTGGGATTTTATCAATGTTGGAAATTAATTTTTATTAATTGGGATTAATAGAGAATTAAGAAGGAATTGGAGAGGAAGGAAAATGAAGGAAATATATAAGAGAGAAAGAAAAGAAAAGAAAGATAGAAAACATTTGGAAAGAAAGAGGAAAGAAGAAGAAAGGAGAGAAAGAGAAGAGAAGAAGAGGGAAAGTGGAAATCATCAAGAACCAACATCAAAGCTCCGATTAATCGAGGTAAGGGTGAGAAATGTTTCTATTTGATCATTGTATGATGTTATGTATGTTGGGTTGGGGTTTTAGTAGAGTTTTCATCACTTTCCAATTAGGGCAAAAGATGGAATAATCGGTAGATTGATGATTTAATCGGTTGGAACTTGGAAATAATGCCGTAGAATAGTCGGGTAACATGAGGGTATGATGTTTATACTGATTTGGGTGTGTAAGAGAAGGTTGATGATGGATTGGTGAAGGAGGAGACAGAATAGGGTTCTGTTCTGCGCAGGTTCGCTGGCTCTCGCCAGGCGAGCGAAGGCGAAGCTTCTCCAGGCGAAGCCTAGCGAATGTTGGCGAATAATTATATTTAAGTCCCAGTGGACTTCGCTGGTGGGTTCGCCAGGCGAAGTTGAGTAGCGAAGGTTCGCCCAGCGAAGGTGCTGGCGAATGGTGGCGAATGAAGTCAGTAGCTACTGACTTGGGCTCGCTGGGAAGTCTCGCCAGGCGAAGCCTAGCGAGTGTTCGCTGAGAGAGTTCGCCAGGCGAAGGCCAGGCGAAGGTTCGCTGCGAGGGTTCGCCAGGCGAATGGAGGCGAATGTGACAGCATTTTTCCTTTGCTGTGTTGTTCATGTGGAGATGGTTTGGTTGCCTCTCAGAGGTCAATACCTCTATGATATGATATAGATATGATCTATTGTGATGATGTGTGTTGTGGGTAGCCTACGGGCGTGAATCCTAGAATTGTGATTTGAATGTTAATCGCATCAAGTATAAATACATGTGAACATAATAGGTGATTATGTGTGTGTTATTTAATGAACTTGTGAATGCTTGATGTGTATACAATTATGTGACGAGTATGCATGAGAACATTGTGAATATGTGTGCATCACTTGTAATTGTATGATTGGTATTGTGATGTGAATACCTTGATTGTTGTGATATATGCTGTATGTGCAATCATTGTGTAATTCTTGAAGAGATGAATTATGTAAATGCATGAGATTAAGATGTCGGTCTTAAGTGCATTTGTTGTGGTTGATTGTACATGCATCATTTAGTCAAGAGGCAATGTCTGTTAGTTTCGTGGAAACTAGTGGCTTGTCCCAAACCTAGAAGAGTGGGTTTGAAGGCTTAGAGGACGGGCCTTTGTGGTTATCGGTCTAGAAGAGTGGACCCGGTTTAATGTAAAAACCGAAAAAAAAGATAACGGGTTATCGGTCTAGAAGAGTGGACCCGGTTTAATGTAAAAACCGAAAAAAAAGATAACGAGAGTCGGTACCGCATTGCATGAGTTGCATTGAGTTATTGAGTCACATTGATATATGACATATGCATGAAGAGATGCTTATGTGTGAATGATGAGATTGTGGAAATTGTAAGCGTATGCATAATGTGGAATGCTTGGTGAATATACATGTGTGGTAATATATATGACTAAGAGAATGAAGTATGGTGAGAAATGTGAATATGTGTTGTATGACTACCTATATATATATATAATCTTATGCTTTGATTATTATGGTTATATTTCTCACCCTTCTGCTGTTTTATAATGCTCTATGAGGCATTGCAGATTAGGATGCTGGAGTCCTTTTGTGAAGTTAGTCTTCATTCTTTTGAGTCGGCTGCTCTGATATGTAACACCGGGTAGTTAGACTAGTATAGTCATTCTTTTGTGATACATTGCGATGTATCAGCTGATGTGGTTTTGTAATCTAACTGATATGATGCATTAATCTGGATGACTTATGTGCATTTGAATTAATATTTTGGAACTGATCAAATGATGTTATTTTCCGCTCAAATTGAATGTTGAAATGTGAATTCTAAAACTACGAAATTGTTACATATTTTATGGAGCAAAATGTTAAAGAGTTTCGTTGGTGAAATTGTGGCATTCTTCTTTTATACCTTATTATAAAACCTTTTTACTCTGATAATTTGTATGTGCTTAATTATTTTATATGCATTTATTTGGGGTGTAGAAGGGGGTGTTACAATAGTGGTATCAGAGCAGGTCGGTCCGTCCGGCCAAGTTGTTAGAGTGTTTTTCCCTATGTGTTATTGATATGCGTGTGTTGCATTATCAATATTGGTTGTTCTTACGTGGTTCTGTTGCTGGAATTAGTAAGATGGTTGCAGGAAGGAACGACGAAGCGATTGCGGAGGCATTGACGAGATTGGCGGGGGCAATTGGGCAGAATCCTCCGGCCAATGTGAATGTGAGGAATCATGCTGATGATGGATTCCGTGCTTTGGGGGAAATTCCAAAAGAATAACCCTCGGTCTTCAAGGGAACTCATGAACCGGACAAGGCACAAATTTGGTTGAAAGCCGTGGAGAAGATTTTTCGAGTTATGAATTGCTCGGATGCACAGAAGGTGCAGTTTGGGACCCATATGCTCGAAGGAGAAGCTGAAGATTGGTGGGGTAATACTCGCCAAAGATTTGAGGAGGATGATATTGTGATTACTTGGGATTTATTTAGAGAAACCTTTCTGGAGAAGTATTTTCCAGAGGATGTGCGGGGGAAGAAAGAGATCGAATTTCTTGAGTTGAAGCAAGGTAATTCGACGGTTGCTGAGTATGCGGCGAAATTTGAGGAGTTGATCAAATTTTGTCCTCACTATAATACTGGTAATGCTGAGAGGTTTAAGTGCCTCAAGTTTGTGAACGGTTTGAGACCTGAGATTAGACAAGCTATTGGATACCAGGAAATCAGGCGGTTTTCTGAGTTGGTTAACAAGAGCAGAATTTATGACGAAGACAGTAGGGCTAGATCCAGCCACTACAAGAGCCTAAGTGACAAGAAAGGAAAGGGACAATTCAGAGGAAAACCTTACGTGACTCCTGCTGATAAGGGGAAACAAAAGGTTGGTTTTGGCAAGAAGCCAAGTGGGGGAGTTTCTACCCCGGTTAGGTGTTACAATTGTGGTGAAGCGGGGCATCGTGCTCCGGAGTGCAAAAGTGTTGAACCGAGGTGTTTTAAGTGTGGCAAGCCGGGCCACAAGGCGCTTGAGTGGTGAAGCGGTACGGGTGTTACTTGCTATAACTGTGGTGAGCGAGGGCACATCAGTACCAAGTGCGATAAGCCGAAGAAGAATCAAGGGAGCGGGAAAGTGTTCGCTCTATCTGGATCTGAGACTGCTAGCGACGATCGATTGATCCGAGGTACGTGCTTCATTCATGGTACACCTTTGATCGCTATAATTGATACCGGAGCGACGCATTCTTTTATTTCTTTGGATTGTGTTAGAAGGTTGAATCTTGAGTTGTCTGTGATTGGTGGCGGTATGGTTATTGATACTCCTGCTATGGGTTCAGTAACTACACCGTATGTTTGCTTGAATTGCCGTTGAGTATTTTCGGTAGAGATTTTGGGATCGATTTAGTGTGTCTTCATTTGGATCAAATGGATGTCATTCTTGGAATGAATTGGTTAAAATTCAATCGTGTGTATATTAACTGTTTTGACAAAACGGTTATTTTTCCCGATTCGGAAGTTGAAAGGGAATTGTTTATGACGAGGAAACAAGTGAAAGAATCGGTGCAAGATGGGGCTAAGGTATTTATGCTTATGGCAACTTTGAGGACTGGTGAGGGTGAAGGGATTGATGGTTTGCCCATTGTTAGAGATTTTCCGGAAGTATTCCCTGATGAGATAAAGGATTTACCGCCGGAGCGAGAAGTGGAGTTTTCGATAGATTTGATTCCTGGAACTAGTCCGATATCGATGGCTCCATATCGTATGTCGGCCTCAGAGTTAAAAGAGTTGAAGAGTCAACTTGAGGATTTGCTTGAAAAGAGGTTTATTCGTCCGAGCGTGTCACCGTGGGGTGCACCGGTGTTATTGGTTAAGAAGAAAGAGGGTTCTATGAGGCTCTGTGTGGATTACAGACAGTTGAACAAGGTGACTATTAAGAATAAGTATCCACTTCCAAGGATTGATGATCTGATGGATCAGTTGGTTGGTGCAAGCGTGTTCAGCAAGATTGATTTGAGATCTGGGTATCATCAGATCCGTGTGAAAGCTGAGGATATTCAGAAGACGGCCTTCCGAACGAGGTATGGACACTATGAGTATTCTGTGATGCCATTTGGTGTGACTAATGCACCGGGTGTATTTATGGAGTACATGAATAGGATTTTCCATCCTTATTTGGATAAGTTTGTGGTGGTGTTTATCGACGACATCTTGGTTTATTCGAAGAGCGAAGGAGAGCATGTCGAGCATCTGAAGATCGTGTTATCTGTGCTGAGAGAGAAGCAGTTGTTCGCGAAGCTTTCTAAGTGTGAATTTTGGTTGAAGGAAGTTAGTTTCCTTGGTCATGTGATTTCTAGTAGTGGTGTTGCGGTTGATCCGTCGAAGGTTGAAGCGGTGTCGCAATGGGAGACTCCGAAGTCAGTTTTTGAGATCAGAAGTTTTCTTGGCTTAGCCGGTTATTATCGGAAGTTTATCGAAGGATTTGCTAAGTTATCGTTGCCGTTGACGCAGTTGACTAGGAAAGGTCAAGCCTTTGTTTGGGACGCCAAGTGTGAAGCGAGTTTTCAAGAACTTAAGCGAAGGTTGACGACAGCCCCTGTTTTGATTCTGCCAAATCCGGAAGAACCATTCGTTGTGTATTGTGATGCTTCTTTGATGGGTTTAGGAGGTGTGTTAATGCAGAATAACCAAGTTGTGGCTTATGCTTCGAGGCAACTCAAAGTGCATGAGAAGAATTATCCGACGCATGACTTAGAGTTGGCCGCCGTTGTGTTCGTGTTGAAACTTTGGAGGCATTATTTATTTGGCGCAAGATTTGAAGTGTTTAGTGATCACAAGAGTTTGAGATATCTTTTTGATCAAAAGGAATTGAATGCGAGACAAAGAAGATGGCTTGAACTTTTGAAGGATTATGATTTTGGCTTGAATTACCATCCGGGTAAAGCGAATGTTGTAGCGGATGCATTGAGTCGGAAATCATTGCATATGTCGGCGTTGATGGTGAAAGAGTTAGAATTGGTCGAGCAATTTCGAGATTTGAGTTTGATATGTGAGAGAACTTCTTTTGGATTTAAGTTGGGTATGTTAAAGCTTACGAGTGGTATTTTGGACGAAATTCGAGAAGGACAGAAATCGGATTTGAGCTTAGTTGATCGGTTGACTTTAATCAACCAAGGCCAAGGTGGTGATTTTCGGATTGATGAGAATGGGATTATGAGATGTCGGGACCGAGTTTGTGTTCCGAACATGGTTGAGCTTAAGAAGAGCATCCTTGAGGAAGGACATCGTAGCGGATTGAGTATTCATCCGGGTGCTACTAAGATGTATCAGGATTTGAGGAAAGTATTTTGGTGGCCTAGTATGAAGAAGGATATTGCGGAATTTGTGTATTCTTGTTTGACTTGCCAGAAGTCGAAGATTGAGCATCAGAAGCCATCGGGTTTGATGAAGCCGTTGTTTATTCCTGAGTGGAAATGGGATAGTATCTCCATGGATTTTGTATCGGGTTTGCCGAGGACGCCGAGTAATTTTGAGGCTGTTTGGGTTATCGTGGATAGGTTGACTAAATCTGCTCATTTTATTCCTATGCGTATGGATTACCCTTTGGAGAAGTTGGCTAAGTTGTATATTGAGAGGATTGTGTGTCTGCATGGTATTCCGTTAAGTATTGTTTCGGATAGAGATCCGCGGTTTACTTCGAGATTTTGGGAGAGCCTGCAGAGTGCTTTGGGTACTAAGTTGCGTCTGAGTTCAGCGTATCATCCTCAGACTGATGGTCAGACGGAGAGGACGATTCAGTCGCTTGAAGATCTTTTGAGAGCTTGTGTATTGGAAAAAGGAGGAGCTTGGGATAGCTACTTGCCTTTGATTGAGTTTACCTACAACAACAGTTTCCATTCGAGTATTGGTATGGCACCATTTGAGGCGTTGTATGGTAGGAGGTGTAGGACACCATTGTGTTGGTTCGAGTCTGGAGAAAGTTCTGTTGTTGACCCGAGTTAGTTCAACAGACTACTGATAAGATCAAGATGATTCAAGAGAAGATGAGAATTACTCAGAGTCGTCAGAAGAGTTATTATGACAAGGGGAGGAAGGCACTTGAATTTCAAGAGGGAGATCATGTGTTTCTTCGAGTCACCCCGATGACAGGTGTTGGTAGGGCACTGAAGTCGCGCAAGTTGTCGCCGCGTTTCATTGGTCCTTATCAGATTTTGCAAAGGATAGGAGAAGTGGCCTATCGTGTGGCTTTACCACCGTCGCTTGCTAATCTTCACGACGTATTCCATGTATCTCAGTTGAGGAAATACATTGCGGATCCGTCTCATGTAGTCCAAATAGATGATGTGCAGGTGAAAGATAACCTGACTGTTGAGGCATCACCTATGCGGATTGAGGATCGGAAATTGAAGCAGCTTCGAGGTAAAGAGATTGCTTTAGTAAAGGTCGCTTGGGGAGGACCGGCTGGTGGAGATGTTACTTGGGAGCTCGAGAGTCGGATGAAAGAGTCTTATCCAGAACTGTTTGAATCAGGTAACATTTTCGAGGACGAAAATTCCTAAAGTGGGGGAGAGTTGTAACAGCCCAAATTTCATTAAATAATTAATTGTAGTAATTAATTTATTTAGTGGGATTTTATCAATGTTGGAAATTAATTTTTATTAATTGGGATTAATAGAGAATTAAGAAGGAATTGGAGAGGAAGGAAAATGAAGGAAATATATAAGAGAGAAAGAAAAGAAAAGAAAGATAGAAAACATTTGGAAAGAAAGAGGAAAGAAGAAGAAAGGAGAGAAAGAGAAGAGAAGAAGAGGGAAAGTGGAAATCATCAAGAACCAACATCAAAGCTCCGATTAATCGAGGTAAGGGTGAGAAATGTTTCTATTTGATCATTGTATGATGTTATGTATGTTGGGTTGGGGTTTTAGTAGAGTTTTCATCACTTTCCAATTAGGGCAAAAGATGGAATAATCGGTAGATTGATGATTTAATCGGTTGGAACTTGGAAATAATGCCGTAGAATAGTCGGGTAACATGAGGGTATGATGTTTATACTGATTTGGGTGTGTAAGAGAAGGTTGATGATGGATTGGTGAAGGAGGAGACAGAATAGGGTTCTGTTCTGCACAGGTTCGCTGGCTCTCGCCAGGCGAGCGAAGGCGAAGCTTCGCCAGGCGAAGCCTAGCGAATGTTGGCGAATAATTATATTTAAGTCCCAGTGGACTTCGCTGGTGGGTTCGCCAGGCGAAGTTGAGTAGCGAAGGTTCGCCCAGCGAAGGTGCTGGCGAATGGTGGCGAATGAAGTCAGTAGCTACTGACTTGGGCTCGCTGGGAAGTCTCGCCAGGCGAAGCCTAGCGAGTGTTCGCTGAGAGAGTTCGCCAGGCGAAGGCCAGGCGAAGGTTCGCTGCGAGGGTTCGCTAGGCGAATGGAGGCGAATGTGACAGCATTTTTCCTTTGCTGTGTTGTTCATGTGGAGATGGTTTGGTTGCCTCTCAGAGGTCAATACCTCTATGATATGATATAGATATGATCTATTGTGATGATGTGTGTTGTGGGTAGCCTACGGGCGTGAATCCTAGAATTGTGATTTGAATGTTAATCGCATCAAGTATAAATACATGTGAACATAATAGGTGATTATGTGTGTGTTATTTAATGAACTTGTGAATGCTTGATGTGTATACAATTATGTGACGAGTATGCATGAGAACATTGTGAATATGTGTGCATCACTTGTAATTGTATGATTGGTATTGTGATGTGAATACCTTGATTGTTGTGATATATGCTGTATGTGCAATCATTGTGTAATTCTTGAAGAGATGAATTATGTAAATGCATGAGATTAAGATGTCGGTCTTAAGTGCATTTGTTGTGGTTGATTGTACATGCATCATTTAGTCAAGAGGCAATGTCTGTTAGTTTCGTGGAAACTAGTGGCTTGTCCCAAACCTAGAAGAGTGGGTTTGAAGGCTTAGAGGACGGGCCTTTGTGGTTATCGGTCTAGAAGAGTGGACCCGGTTTAATGTAAAAACCGAAAAAAAAAGATAACGGGTTATCGGTCTAGAAGAGTGGACCCGGTTTAATGTAAAAACCGAAAAAAAAGATAACGAGAGTCGGTACCGCATTGCATGAGTTGCATTGAGTTATTGAGTCACATTGATATATGACATATGCATGAAGAGATGCTTATGTGTGAATGATGAGATTGTGGAAATTGTAAGCGTATGCATAATGTGGAATGCTTGGTGAATATACATGTGTGGTAATATATATGACTAAGAGAATGAAGTATGGTGAGAAATGTGAATATGTGTTGTATGACTACCTATATATATATATAATCTTATGCTTTGATTATTATGGTTATATTTCTCACCCTTCTGCTGTTTTATAATGCTCTATGAGGCATTGCAGATTAGGATGCTGGAGTCCTTTTGTGAAGTTAGTCTTCATTCTTTTGAGTCGGCTGCTCTGATATGTAACACCGGGTAGTTAGACTAGTATAGTCATTCTTTTGTGATACATTGCGATGTATCAGCTGATGTGGTTTTGTAATCTAACTGATATGATGCATTAATCTGGATGACTTATGTGCATTTGAATTAATATTTTGGAACTGATCAAATGATGTTATTTTCCGCTCAAATTGAATGTTGAAATGTGAATTCTAAAACTACGAAATTGTTACATATTTTATGGAGCAAAATGTTAAAGAGTTTCGTTGGTGAAATTGTGGCATTCTTCTTTTATACCTTATTATAAAACCTTTTTACTCTGATAATTTGTATGTGCTTAATTATTTTATATGCATTTATTTGGGGTGTAGAAGGGGGTGTTACACCCCAGGTTAACAAAATCTTCAAATTTCAATCAGTGATATCTTCACATAATCTTTCTAAGATATCAAGCAAACTTAGCAAGTCAGAAATGTTAATTTTGAAACTGTTAATGCAACACACGTTTGTCTTGAAGTTTTGAAAAGAGATATCGCAATAACTTGTGGTCGAAACCACTAGTTAGGATATAGATTTATTTTTATAAAGCCAACAAAAATTGAGCGTAGCTCATAGGAGTCAGGAAACGTTATCTCATCGAGTATGCTTTCGAACTAACCTTACTTCAATTAGGACTTTGAAGGTTATATTATTTGTAAAACAAAGGTATAAGGGTCAAAGTATATTTGTACCCATCCATTTTTGAAAGATGCTCACTTTTTTGAAAACTTAGGTGCTCAATCAAGCTGACTGAAAATTTCCCTAGGTTAAAATGAGGTTGAAAGATGGTTAAAGAGGAATTAACCATTTTATATCTAGTGGTGTTTTGGAGGTTTGAAGAAAATGCCTTACATCATCAGTAGTTTTTTTTTCAAAAGCATACATCGAGAGACCTTACGTTTTTGATTCATCATCCTCCTTCCAATTCTTCACCAAAGTGAAAAAGATTGGGTAAAAGTTGGCATTATAAAATTATGAAGAAAATTTTAAGAGTGAAACGAATGGATTTCTTCAAGACAAACACTTATTGCACTACTTATTCAAAATAACATGTTCTTACATGCCAATTATGCTTTTAATCAAAGAAATAAAACACAAAAGCGAACGAAAATGAATAGGTGATCATCATAACGGTGTTCCATTCACGACCGGGCTTCCTCCTTTGAGGGTTAGCACTTCATCACCTATCATCTCTTGAACCTTCTCTTGAAAAACTTTGCATTCTTCAATCGAATGCCCTAACACTCCATCATGAAATTCACAGCTGACGTTCGAGTTGAACCACGGTGGATGAGACTTCATGATTCTAGTCTTTCTGGGAGTCATTACTGAGTTTCTAGCAAAATAAGACCATAGTTGACTGTAAGTCATTGGAATAAGATCAAACCAACGAGTTTCTTCTTTCAGACCACTCAGAGGTGTCTCCTGATTCTGAAACCGTCTTCGAACCTGTCGATTCTGATGCTGATCTGGAGATGTTAACCTTCGCTTATGAGGTAATCGTCGTCTGCGCTGAGCGGGTACTACATACTGATGTTGAGGATAAGGTCTTGGAACTGGATCAAGCAGGATTGCATTAACATCAACACTTCCTTCCTCTTGGGAATCACTAACTAAAATCTCTTCATTAGCTTGGTTATTCAAGTCATCTTGAATTCTTCCACTTTTGAGTGCATTCTCAATGTTTACTCTGACTTCTATAATTTTAGAGAAATCTGATGGCACATCGCCCACCATCCTATCATAATAAGAGTCTGACAGTGTTTTTAGAAACATCTTGCTTAATTCTCTCTCTTGAAGTGGTGAATGAATTTGAGATGCTAACTCTTTCCATCGTTGGGCATATTCCCTGAAAGATTCATTGTCGTTCTTACTCATGTTCATCAGTTGATCATTGTCTGGAGCTATGTCCAAATTATAATTGTATTGCTTCACAAAAGTATTAGCTAAATCTCTCCAAGACTGTATACGATTCCTTTGTAACTTCATATACCATATCAAGGATGCCCCAGATAAGCTTTCTTGAAAGCAGTGCATCATCAATTCGTCATCGTCAACATAAGTACCATCTTTCGACAAAACATTGTCAAATGGTATCTTGGACAACTAACACCTTTGTAAACTTCAAAGACAGGCATCTTGAATTTTGGAGGAATGATTACACCTGGAACCAGACATAGGTCACGAGCATCAAGATTAGATGCATTAGCTTCTTTCACTATTTCCAATTGTTCTTTAAAATCACATAATTCTTTCTCCATTGCTATGAATCTAGGATCATCCATCTTCATCTTAGCACGAATATTCTGAAGATTAGGTATATGCTGTAGAGGTTGGGAAGCTTGACCAACCAAGTTATCTTGCACGGGCCGAGGTTGCGTAGGGACATCTACTTGCTGAACATCTTCATCGGAGGGAAGATCAAACAACGGATTAGTCACAATTCTGAAGCCGGTCATGGAATCTATATCCTTATTCTCTTTCCTACCCTTTAGTAGTACTTCAAGCTTGGTCAGATGGTCGAGATGTCAGCTGATGGACAAAGACAGAAGACCGGATGAGCCACAGAAGAGGAAAGACACATGCATATGCAAAAATGCAAGAATGCAGAATGAAATGTTTCATGGAACTCAAGTATTTATAAGCATCACGGAGTATCCAAAGAAAATTCATTTTTACAAGTGAATATTCTCATAAGAGTCCCATAATAGCTAAATAAAAGCTAGAAAAAGTCCTAAGGAAGTCCTTCATCGTGCTTCTTGGTTTGCTCTTCTAACTGGATCTTTTTGAAGATAAGTTGTCCATGATTGACTTCTAAAGAATAGTGTGATAGAGGAAAATAAATCCTCTATCTCTTGTTGGAAAATAAGGGAGGAATCCCTTGATTACTTAGGTCTTCAATGTTGATGATAGGTTTTTGAAACCTCATTTGATCCTTAATAATAAAGGAAAGCCTTTTATATTTGTCTTTCGAGTTCTCTTCAATCTGAGCTCCTACTTCCTTAGGACATCCAAGTTAGGACTCTTAAAAGAATATTTCAAAATATTTTCTTTTGTAATCCTTATTGGTTCTATAGTGTTTATAAATAAACTAAGAATCCCATGAAACCTAATGTAGTATGATGCTATATGATGCAACAAACACAGGTAAGCACATAAGGACACAAAGATAAACAAACAAGGGGGACCCTAAGTTTGCAACGAGCATGGAGCCAAAGGTATACCCATTCCCAAAGGTTATGGACTAGGGATTGATTGTACCTGCAGAACAAGGTTCTAAAGGGACCCAAAATCAGCAGCCCATCTTTCGGATATTATCAATTTCCCAATTACTCGAGGATTAATAATATTCTCAAGAGAACTTCTTTTGAGTGTAGCTTCACGTAGCACTATTTTGGGAGTACTCCCTCATAGTCCCGCACTACGTCCTAATAAAGGCCAAAGTAGGGTTAAGGTAACTACGGTCCTCAATATCATAGGCTCCAAGGTCGAAAATAGCAAGTGTCTTCACGATTACTCGTTCAACAGTACTATTTCGAGAGGGCCTCAATTGAGCGGGATTCTCGATTTCACTTAGTCGGGATTCAACTCCCTATAAGCCTCCTCGAATATATCACCATCCTATCTTAATTTATCTCAAGTTCGGGTGTAGAACTTTATCTCACCACTCACGGACAATAATCCAAAAAGAATAAACACAAGAGAAAATAAACAGTTAAGCAGGTAAACAGATATATAAAGCAATAAACAAAATAATAAGATAGGGAAACCCACTAGGAGATATCCCCAGTGAAGTCGCCATTTCTGTCGCGGTGAAATTTGGGTACCAAACTGTTGATTAGTTTGAATCTTTAATTCAATTTGCAACCGGTCTTTGATTTGTCCAAAGTGTCGCTTGCGCGAAAATAAGGTGCCGGCATGACAGAAGAGTCGCCACCTTTCGTTATTTATCCCTCAGAGCGGGAAAGGAAACGATCGGAAAAACCTGACGAATAAGGGTAAGACAAGGTCATCGCAACCATTGTCTGGGTTCGAGAGTCGGTTACGCAAGGGGAAGGTATTAGCACCCCTCACGTCCGTCGTACTCGACGGGATCCTCGCTTGTTTGTTTACTTGGACGAGTTGGTTATAATCTATCTACCTATCAAGGCTGGCTGAAAAAGAAAAGAAAAATGACTCGGCAAAGCGTCGCGCTTTATGCCTACGTATTCTCATCAGAGAATGAGAAATCAGAGTCAACGTAGTTCGGCTAACTACGGGGGAAGATGGGGAAGGTTGCTCGCTAGGATATCGCATCCTATGCCTACGTACTTTCATCTGGTATGAAAGATCAGAGCAAACGTAGTTCGGGAAACTACAGGATAAAATGGCTCAACTAGGAGGGAGACTATCAAGTCCTACTGTTATCATGCCATGGATTCATCCTATGGTTGAGGTTTGAACAGGGAACTCCTAGAAGTTGTCATGCATAGGTTTCAACCTAAAAGTCTATCATCAAATCCTCATCAGAGGAAATGAGAGTCCTAAGGGATCATGTCAATGATACACCAAAACAGACGAAAGCATCAGCTTTAACAGTAAAATGCATGCAATGCAAGTGAGGGAGGAAATGTGTGTGGGGCTTCAGCCTCCACAAGCTCGTCTCGACCTCAAGCCAGTCATGAAATAACAGCAATCATACTGAAAATAAACAACATACTATCAAGCAATGAACAAATAGAAGAAGTGAAGTGCCATCAGACAACCAAAACACAGGCTTGAGAAAGAAAGACTCTACTCTCTAATCCTAACCCTAACACAGAATCTGAATCAAATCTAAGCAAAGCCCTAAAGCAAAACCTAACCAAAAGAAAGCAATCCCAGTCTCCAAGCTTCAGAACAAGCTTACCAAAGAAAGGGAGCTAAGTAAGCAGTCTCATAGTGTCTTCCTCAGGAAAGCACCAGGAGGTGTATACTCAGGAGTCATATCCTACGTGGCTCAACCACTGTGATCAGTTTACATTCCTCCTCAGGAGAAATTAAACTCACAAGCAGGCTCCAACATCACTGGATATTTAGGAAATCCTATCTGAACTAGTGGGACTAAATGAATAGACTCATAGGACCTTCCTCAGGAAAGTACTAGGAGGCTTCCACTTAGGAGTTGTATCCCATGTGGCTCAACAACATGTGATCAGTTTACATTCCTCCTCAGGAGAAACTAAACTCACAAGTTGGCTCCAACATTATTGGATACTTAAGAAATCCTAGATAAACTAAGGGAACTAAGTGAATAGACCCATAGGACCTTCCTCAGGAAAGTACTAGGAGGCTTTCACTTAGGAATTGTATCCCATGTGGCTCAACAACATGTGATCAGTTTACATTCCTCCTCAGGAGAAATTAAACTCACAAGTTGGCTCCAACATCATTGGATACTTAAGAAAGAGGTGAGAAGAAAGAATGAAAGTCATTCATAGTGCCTTCCTCAGGAAAGTACCATGAACTTCCTTCAAACTTCAGGATCTCAAACCTCACAAACAGGGGACAAGCCAAGCTCTGGGTCTCTGAGTCTTGATCTACAATCTTCACTTCATGATGCTCTCCAACAAGGTCTTCAAGACAACACAAACCCCATAACAACTTCCCCAAAACAACCCCCCAGAGATGAACAAATAACCCCAGGACAGACAAAATCAATAGGCAACTTCAGAAAATACCTAAAAATACTAAACCAATGGGGAAAAATCTAACAAATATTCACAAGGGTCCTCAACACCTACTCATAACATCTACATGGGCCTCTACCTAAAAATCAAGACAAAACTCAATCAAATAAAGGGATTCTTCACCTAAACACAATCTAAACCCTAATTAGGATACCCTACATCTACCCTAATTAAACCAATCAAGATTTAATTCTAAAAATCTAGAAAAAATCCTATGGGGAACTATGATTCATCATCTAATTGCACAAAAAAGAATGGATTAAAAACCCTAAGGGAAGGTTCTAAAATAATTCCTACAAAATCATGATACAAAATTAAACAATATAAAAGCTATTTTAAAAGAAAATCTATTAAAAGACTAAACTAAAAAATAAAATCCCATTTTTATTTTTATAATTTTCTACACAAAATGATCTAATCATAGAAAAAGGAAGAATTAAAAAATCATTTTTTATCAATTATTAATGAATTAAACAAAACAGAAAAATAAAAAGAAGAAAATTAAAACAATTAAAAGAAATAAAGGGAGGGGGGTGTGACAAGCAACTCACGCCAGTTAAAAACATATGGGCCAGAAAAAAGGGGGGGTGGGGATAGCGCATTGAGCCCAGAACCGGTTTAATGAAACGCCGCGTTTCAATCCATTTGAATCTTCCCTCCACTTCTCAGACTCGTCCACGGCCGTTAGATCTGAATAATTAGTCAAAACTAGAGACTGATCTAGTGGCTCTCCTTCATCGTCCCCACCAAAACTAGGGTTTTCAGAAACCCTCCTCCCATGCACCAAGATTCAAGCTCCTCTATCTCTCTGCTCAGGCCATGGTTTCACACGATCCAAACACGAAAATTGCTCTACTAAATGAGAGGAATAAAATGGTACGAGTGGTTTTTCTTAATTCCTCTTGAATAATCCAAACAGAAGACCTCAATGTCTTGGTACAACCACGTTCAACTGATATCAATCTCCATTAACCCTAACTCTAATGATCTACAGATGTTCTATATGCTATGCTCATCAATCTGACCTAACTCAAATTAACTAAAACGCCCTAAACAACTAATTCTTGAAGATTCAAGAATCACTCACCTGCCATGGAACCTCATGGATCGCGCCCTAATTCATGGGAAAGAATCCTCTACCCTAGTGAATCATTTCTATGTCTATGAAACTAACTAAAACTCAATAATTTAGGAGATAGAAGGTGAAGAAGAAACCTGTCAAGAGGTTATGGTGGAGTGATGTAGAGCACGATTCAAGCCTTGGAATTGCTTCTAGATGATCCTTGGATGATCACCAGTCTTCTGTTTGCAATGGTTGTGAAGGAGATGGTTTGTAGTGGAAGAAAACTCAAGTTGCTTCAACTTGAAGAAACCTCTTCAATGGCAATGTATCTCTCTCTTTCTCCTCTGACTTGACTCTCTCTCACCAACCCTTATCACTCTCTGATGCACTCTCTTTATAGTAATTGATGGAAGCTTGTGGAATCATCTAGAATGTGATGGAAACTTCTTGAAATTCTCATGTGGTGACAAGTTGGTTTTCTCATATCTCATATGTTATGCCTTGCCATTCTGTGCCAAATTCTCCTTACATGAGTTATTGAGTGTGGATGAGTGAAAAACAAGTTCATTTTTTGCTTATGTAGGGTTTTTCAACATTGCCTTCTTTTTCAAGTAATGACTTTTCAAAGCATCACCCATTTTTAGACCTCAAATGAAAATTCTAGCTAAACCAAAGTTCTCAAAATGGTTTTTCCAATCAAAATGATATATTGGATGACCTATTTTGGATTTGTGGATCTCCCAAATCACTTTTCAATTTCAACTTTTCAAAGTTATAAGCCATTTTTAGTTCATTTTGGACCAATCATGTAATCTCATGCTATGAGCTTTTCCAACAATTTGTGACCTTCTTTCTAGACTTAAAATCACATTTTGAGCAACTTTCATGTTTGAGTTTTTCCATTTGAGGCTTGGAAATAGGAGTTTTAGGCATTGGCTAAAATGACCTATAACTGACAAATGACCAAAATACCCCTGCCTTGTTCAAACCATAAGTTGAGTTCCACAAATCCTATCAAGGACTTATACCACTCAAATTAAAGCTAAGAAGATCCTCTTCAACATTCATGTTGACCAAGAAATCATAGGAATCATCCTACTAGGGAAAAAGTTGTCTGCAAGTTGGGTGACTTTCAAGGACCCAGATTCACATACCTCTGCTGACCTGTAATTTGTCAAACCCATAACTTGAGCTTTGTAACTCCTATCAAGGACTTCCACCACTCAAATTAAATCTTAGGACAAGCTCTACAACATTCATGTTGTGGGGAAGATGAGATATCAATCACATCTAGAGCTAAAACTGCCTGGAAGATAGGGATCAAATTAGGGTTTTCTCACTGACAATCCTCAGAAACCCTAACTCAAAACTTCTCAAACTCCTCAATCATGATGAGTTGGTCTAGGAATCATCTTTATAACATCTCTATACATCATTCCATGACCTCATGGCCCTTGGATTAGGTCTCAACCTTCTCCAAATCTTCAGTTAATCTAGGGTTGACCCAGTCAAAACCCTAATTCTACCATTCATGGTTGAATCTTCTGAACACTTACACAATGACTTCTCTGGGCTTCATGATGGCTATCAAGACATCTCATAGGCTTTCTCAAAACATCAAGTTCATTCTCAAAGTCTCAGAATCATCTGAGGAGCACCCACAACTCTCAAGCTATGAAGCACACAACCCTGGTTTCAAACCACTTCTCTGGGGATCTCTTGAACTTTCTGATGAAGGTATCCACTTTCAAACACTCAATGACTAAATAATTGTTGGTCAAATTTTGGGGTGCAACACAAAGGAAGGGATAAAGATCGAAATTCCCACAATGCAATGCATATGCAAAGGTTAGAGAGTTTTGGGTTCGGGAGTTGGTTAAACTTAGGGAAGGTGCTAGCATCCTAAGTTTCTGTAGTACTCTACAGGAACCTCTTGTTTTATATTGTTTATTGCTAAGTGTTTATCTGCTTAAGGTATAAAAGACCTAGGGGTTTATTCTAAGTATACTCGATAAGATATCGCATCTTATGCCTACACATCCTTACGGGAGTGGAATCAGAGTATTTGTAGTTCCCCTAAAGGGTTAGAGGAGTTCTTTGACTGTGGTCAAAGTTCCTACGGGTTTAGGGTAGTTTATTGATTGATTTTAGGAGAAGAGATGTGTCTTCATTTTAAGGGAGATTTAACCGACACAGGTTGTAGGAAAATAGTCTTTGCATCGTCTTAAGAAAAGGGCTCAAGTACTCGGGTTGTTTGACGAGTACGTCTCTATCTCTCTTAAGGCAAAGTTCCTACGGTATTGATTGTATTGTTGTGGGATGGAGATTCTATCTCGCTTAAGATGATTTGACATCTTTTCTCTATTGTGTTTGAATAATTGTATTGTGTTGAGTTGTTTATTGTGTTTTGTCTAAGTTGTAAGATAAAGGTCCTTCCTATGGGGTAGGTCCTAAACTTAAAAGATCAACTTGAATGGGATCAAGGATCATATGGGGAGAATGATGCAAATGCGAATGCATACGCACGATTGTTGGGATCATGCGCAGATTCTTCCTTTGGACGGAATGCAAGGTGGAAATATAAATTGCGATAATGGAAATTGCAGAAGATAAATTGCGGAAAGTAAAACCATACACATGCATGAAAGCGCTAAGGTGTAAGTGAATGTGTCGTGGATGTGAGTGTGCATGATTAAGTTGTATTTTACGATGTTGATTGATTTTAATTGGATTGATTAATTTATTTTTTTGATGAGATTGTTTTAAGAAAAGTTGAATTCATTTTTTAAAGGTTGTATTGATTAAATCGATTTTTAAGAAAAGTGAGATTTATTTTAACGAGAAAAATGTTTTAAGGAGGTGAACTGTTTTAATTTATTTTAGTAAAAAAGTTTAAGTAATAAATTAATTTGAGAAAAGCCACTTAATTATTGATTTAGTGATATTGAATTTTTTCTAAGAAAAAGATTGAATTAATTAGGTTTATTTATTAAATTGAGCAAGTGATTTTGTTTTTAAAAAATATTTTCTTATATTACCATAATTTTACTCATTTAAACTAAATTATTTAAATCATGAGATTGTTTACTTATTAAATAAAATGGGTTTTTTATTATCATAAAAGTAAGATTTTCTATTATTTAATTTACTAAATAAGAGTTATTTTAGATATGAAAATATTTTTTTACTTATAAAAAAAAAGAATGACTTAATAAAAATGTAAATTATATTAATAGAGAAAAGGATAGATTAGTTAATTAAAAGGTTAATTTCTAAAAAAGAAGAGTTAATTTAATAATTATTAATCTATTTCTTAAAAGCTGATAAAGACTAAATATTGGTTAAAATAATATTATGGTTAATGATTAGATCAGTTAACAAGTTAAATAAAAATTAAAGGGGTTAATTAAATGTTAAATGCAGATTAAAGGGTGTTAATTGGTTAATTAAGTAGGCGAAAACGATTAGGTGTGGGTACGTAGCAAGGATTCACGGTGTGCTTGCGGTTTAGACCGTGCGACCAGATCCATTGGAGATCTGAGTGGTGTGAGTGTGAAGGTGTGTGCTAAATAGTGTGTGTGTGCATCATTAGATCATAACAGATACAAAAAAATGAAAGCAGAAAAAAAGTAAACGAAACCCTAATCTACTCCCAAATGGCTCCCCCCAAAACGCGATCTTCGCCTCTCTCTTTCCGCCGCAAGCTTCTATTCTCAGATCCTCGTCCGCCTCTCTTCTTCAATTTCTTCCCTCTTTCAGCGTTCTTCCTTCTCTCCTATGAATCCTTTCTCTGATTCATTCTTCTATTTCCATCCTCTCCGATTTCCCCTCCTCTTTGCGCTTCATTATGCTTCTTCCTAACTCGGACAAAACAACAGAAACAATTAAAGTGTTAGAAAAAAAATCTCACAGTTTAAAGTGAATCCTTGCAGGTTTTGAAGGTGGATGGATAGCAGAGGACGATTCGCGGACAGATTTGCAATGAAGACTCGAGGGGTTCGGAGGTGATCTCGAAATGGTTTCTCAGTGGAGCTCACAAAGGGATAAGTTTCTTTTCTTCTTTACGATTTACGGAATTAATGGTTTATGGATTTGGGATTTCTGGGGAACTGTCTTTTTTTTACGATGAACTGTTGTGAATTTGTGATTGGGGATTGTGATTTTTGGATGGATTTTTCTGTTTTCTGTGTCCGTACCCCTACTGCGTGGATGTGTATACGGTTTTTATAGTCTCGATTGATTAAAGTTTGATTTCTTGAATTGAAGGTTGTTGATCTCGTCTAAGGTTATTTAGAAACCTTCTTCTTTCGTCTTATTATGTCGGGCACTGCTTTGGAAAGAAAGTAAAGTCATGACTCCACGTGATAATGGTACTTTCTACTTCAATCGAACATGTTTGTGTACGTTTCAATTGTGAGTAATATTGTTGTAAAACATGTCGTTTTCACACTGTCATGTCTTGGAATTTAATGTGTGTCATGAATGCTCCCTTGTTTATTAACTTGCCTCGAATAAAATCAACATTTAACTTCAAATTGGAAGAAGTAAGTCTGATGGTTTTTCACGCGGTTGCAGGTAAATGACAGTTCACTAGATGGTCTCGGAATCCTTCCAACGTGGCTAGCTTTGTGCAACTGCTCGGGCCTGACTAATAACAGCCTATGGCCGAACAAGGAAGGGTTTATCTGGGCTTTAAACTTAATCTTCAAATTATTCAAACCACCGTTAAAAGCTTTGCTATTCTCTCACGACTTTGTGGTTGTGTATACTCCCCATGCATAATTGTATTGCTGTGGTAGTCTTACTTCTCCATGTCTTCTTTCAGGTTCTCTTGTTTTGTTAGTTTGTCTAATGACTTAAGGCCTATAGCCTTCCTTTGGTTTGGTGATTCTGACAGCTCTGGGAGGTAGATGGGATGTTGCTGAATCAAGGAGCCAGTAGTGATGCTTTTGGCTTGGTAATGCTTCTGTACTCGAGTTCTCTCACGTGGAATTAAATATTGTGACATCCAAGAAGAGTAAAGAAAATCTGACAATCATCTTATTGTACGTCTTGTAGGATTTGGCTCGTGGTTGTCATGTCGATCATAATCTCATGCGGTGAGGCGTCAGTGCGAGGTTATGGCGCATCAGTATATATGGTTTGACAAATCAATGCTTAGAGATTGAAGAAAGTTGAGCTGGTATTTCAAACTCGTAATTGTCCTGATGTCTGCTGATTTTGTTTTGCAGTGTTTTGTTTTCAGCCTCGAGTTTGGATGGGTGGAAGTGGTGGTTGTTCCATTTAAATCGACAGAAGTCATGTCATCGAGGTTGGGCTGAACATCTGCACTTTGCTAAAATGTGTCATTTAAGTCCTTTGACATAACTTGGGTCGAATGAATAGGTTCATTTGGTGCTTGTTGATACATTCCATTCCCATGAGGTGTAACGTCACCCTCACTCCGTAATAAGCTTGAACACCGGGCTTTAGAGTTCGTCTCCAGTGGACCAGCCTTAACCTGAACTATTCTATTGATAGCATAGATTAAATAAAGTGGTTCATCAGGTGCAATGAAAGGGAGCAAGGCAAGAACCTCTGTGCAATACGTTAAGAAAGCTATTACATATTTGTTCCATTTGGTTTATCAAATTTCGCACTACTGAGGACATAAATTTATTCCTCGACGTCCTGTTCCCTCGGATGAGCTTGTATATTCGAGGAACACCAACTCTTGATTGAGTGATCGAGTCAGACTCAGGTTTCCCTTCTTCTATTCATCAATTAATTAACCATGTCATGTCGGTTTTCTTTATGCAGGGATTTTAGGCAAGTGGTCTGTTTTGGATGGTGCTATTGCTGCTGGTAAGAGCTTCGAGAATGTCGGAGGAAGGAAAACGGCTCAACTGCAATACATGGGAATTATCAAAGAACCTTGTTGTATGCTGGTTTGCAGCTATTTGATGTGCGAGTTCTAATGTCGTCAAGACTCTCTTTTTCTTAAGAGACTTGATTCGCGGTAAATACTTGGACCACTTCTTCTAAAGTTAAGAGGTAAATAACAATAAAACTTCATTGCTGTTGTTGAACTTCGCCTTTCTTTTAATTGATGCCCCTACTCTTTATGTTGGGTTACAAACATGTGAAACACTGGTGATTTGACTCTTATCTCGTGCACATTGATGCAGGTGTTGACGAATCAACTCAACTTCTACGAATCGCTGCGGCTGCTAACCACGTCCAAGCAATCGTATATCCTCACTAGAAGAATACGGTGGCATACTTGGGGTAATCATGTCTCACAATGTCGAATTTGTTCTCGAATCTGTAACGGTATAATCGTTCAATGATTTCTTCTGGTTTTGTTGCAGATTATCGAAGGGGAGGAGCTTCACTTGCTTATTCATGTTCAACACAACTTGTGCTGCATCATCAACTCAAAATGTGTCTCATTTAAGTCAATGGTTGTGAGAGATTCAATTAGATTCATGAAGAATGAGAAGAGCAAAGGCAAGCAAGATATGGATAAACCACTGAATAATGTGTACGTAGCCAGAGTACTGTAGTCGACACTTGTATCATTATTGTAGTCACGCATAGATGGAGCAGCTAGTAAATTGTAATTGCTTTGAAAAAACTAGACAAAATCTTTACTTTGCAGCTGTCTAATAAATGAGCATCCCCTTCCATTGATGTCCTCTAATTTACCTCCCTTGTTTTTGTTTTTTCTTCATAATGCAATGTTTAATATAGATAGTGGCCTACACACATCAGCATCCATCTCCTAATGGTCACGTATGATGCTACCTTCCAAATACTCTTGGCCCCATTTTTTAATATGATGTTTGCTAGGAGAAGTCACACAAACCAACGTACCATCGCACGAATCAAAGCCAAATCTTATATTGAAGAAGAAAATCTTATGAAACCGAGGACTTATGGATCAAATAATCATCTTAGTCTTTGATGCCTTCAAATTTGCAAGCTCCTCTTTCCCTTGAAAAGAGTGTTTTGATGATAAGAGATGATTCGTGGATTTAAAATCAACTATGCACCTTGTTTTATATTTTAATCTTGTGAGTTCCTAATTTGACATAGGGCTTGAAATGAACACGAGCCTTGGAAAATTGATGAATTTGAACCATTTGTTTCTCCATCCAAAAAGAAATATTAATTAATGCAACCTCAACAAATTCAATCAATGATTTGGATTTTAAATGAATCTCGATTCTGGTTTTGAGGATATCTTGCAAAAGCTCGATTCAACATATTTCAGACTTTGCCACTTCAAAGCAAATATCATCCCCGAGTCATCAATCCAAACTATTCTCCTGATATCCAAACCCTTAAGATGCAACCCGCGATACTGCTT
>CAWUDS030002219.1:7304716-7353830 GCA_963859935.3 Lathyrus sativus | reverse complement strand
TAAACCTTAAGAAAAGATTTAGAAGAGAAAAGTGCACAAATGGCACAAAAATGGTTTGAATGAGTTGTGTATTTTTTGTCTTATGAAAATGGTCTTGATATGCTTAAAATGAATTAGAATTTATTCAAGAAAAGGAGTTTGAAAATCACTTTAAAAAGTCAAGATTTATTGAGAAAGTGGTTCAAGTTTGAAAATAAGAAGATTTTCAAAAGGGAGAATTTTTTTGAAAATTAAAGAAGGGGAGGAGATGAAGAGGTTGTCCTAATTCATAAAGTAAAAGCAAGGAAATGAAAGATCTTACCAAGATATAAATCTTCTGACATAAGTCAATACTCCCATCCTTTGGATTTAAACAACAAGAAACATAAGCAAAGCACAAACCAAGTCTTCAAAAAGGTCAAACCAAGGTCAAACGTACCAGATGAATTCCAAGATCTCAAGTCACCACTCCAAATCAAAGGATCAAGAACCTAAATCTTAGTCCATAAGTCCAACATCCAAGCATGGGATAGTAACCAATAGTCTAAGTAGGCAATTAAGTCTTTTAAGGGGTTTTTCCTTTATTAATGTCTTAAAATAAAGAGAGAAAAAAAGTCCAAGTGGACAAAAGGAAAAAGGAATAAACATAAACAATAGCAATATGTGTCACGGTGAGAATCGGAGACCATAGCTATTGAGTTAGCTAGGCTTCACAAATATTAAGATATCACCACCAATTTTAATTTATCCAAGGTAAGGGGTAAAGAAAGAATAATTCATAAATATGCAATGCAAAAAAAGCAATAAAGAGATCTAAGGTTCGGGGGTTGGTTATACTAAGGGAAGGTATTATCACAAACATGTAGAAGAGGGATCTTTGCTTCACATTGAGAGAAGGGTTACAACTTGGATATAGAATCAACAAGTATGCCACATACCTCTCTCAAATGGAAAAGAATCAATCATCTTTTTCAACAATGTAATGGGATAGGAGATTTATATCTCAACTAGGGATGACTAATGTCTAATCTATTTGAAAAGGTTTTAAATTGAAAATCCAAAATGGCAAAATGTTTGAATTGAAGTTTGTGTCTTTTAGTATTTGTGAAAGAGTTTGAATATGCTTAAGATGTCTTAAAGCATTTGTTAAGAAAAGTTTTGAAAAGATTAATGACGTAAAGTCATGGTTTTTATTGAAAATGGTTTTAAGTTTTGAAGAAGGGGGGGGGGGGGGGGGAGACCTTAATTGAGTTATTTAAGTTGAAGATAATCCTAAGGGAAACTTTCTAAGGGATATCATGGTTACTTATGAACTACCCAACGCAATCACAACATGTAGAAGTATGTTATCATGATCAACTTCGAATCAATGGTTGACAATCAAGGATCAACAAGAACATATTCAAACTAAAACCCTAACAAAGGCATGCATACTTATATTTCTAACAACTTGAAAAACACTTTAACAAGTAATAAAAGGTGAAAGAAAAACATGTGAACATGGAATTAAACAAACCAAGATACAAGAAAATTCTAGACTTTCTTTTTTAAATGGGAGAAATAAAATGAAAAGGACATAAATTTTTTTTTTTTTGTTTTTTAATGTTGATTTTAAAAATAAATAACCAAAATAACAAAAACATAAGTAATATTAATAATGATAAAAAAATAAAAATAAAATGGTGGAATAAAATAAAAAGTTTTTTTTTGGTATTTTTGATACATAAAAAAGGGAAGGAAATTAAATAAAATAATTAAAACTAATTAAAAGAAATAACTAGAAATGAAAGAAATGAAAAGGGTAGTAAAAAAGAAGAAAAAGTTTCCCACCAAGGCTTGAACCCATGCCTTGCAGCTCACCCCATAAAACACTTACCACTAGGCTATGTGTTGCAACTTGAATATTGTATCACCCAAAAATTTGCCTCATCGTTTCTTGATTTCCTGGCTTTAGTTTCTCTGCATTTTACATTTCCGCATATCATATCATTGGTTCTCGAGACATGGGATCAAGGTATTTCTGTGGCTCAGGGTTCTCTTTTGTTGCAAGAGTTCAAACAACGAGTATCAGAGGCTCCGACATTTATTTTGCCCATGATCGAGCATTCAATTTTATTTTATTCAGCAAGTTATTTTTAGTTTAGGAGACGGTGTACAGGCTATCTCAAGCATTCTCACAGTTATAATATCCAAGGGCAATTTTTAGAGGCTTAACGGAGCTCAAAACAGGTGGCAACAGGTGATTATACAGGATTCCCTCCATTTGGTGCCAAATTGGACATTTTTTGAATGTGGTAACCGGTTACCTCAAGCGCATTTTGCCAATAAATTCAAATTTTCAGCATTACAAATTTCTAATCATTCTCAACCATTGATTTCATATGATCATCATTGGAAAGATCTAGAATTGAGTCAATTTTCACCATTTCCCTCCAAATTTCAAACACTCAATTCCTAATTTCCATTCCAAACACTAACCCACATTCTAAAACATATTTTAATTCCAAACCTAGAGTTTATTTAAGTGAATTTACTCCGAACCTCACACAATTACATTCATTTTCAGATTTCACACTCATTCTTGAGAATTTGCTCTCAAAATTCTCTACACTTTTTCACTCCCAAAACCTCCATTAAAGCTCTTTTCACTAGAGTTCATTGATTCTTCATTAGAATCTTTGAATTCTAGAGCTAAACCTCCATCATTCATCTTTATTATCTTCAATTCACCACTCAATTTTCGTTTGGATTTTGATCTGGAAGCAAGATTTGAAGTGATTCTTGGATCAATTTTGGCTTGATCTTGTTTGCTCTTCACTTATACTATAAGGAAGCTCTTGGATCTAGCTTGGATCTATTAATTTGCAGTGAATCAACACTTACCAAAGCAAATCTCAGCTTTGAAGGTTGGTGAATTCTAGATCCAATTCTGTTTTAAGCTTATTTGAATAATCACAATGTAGATCCATGGCTTTTCCTGCATTTTGATCCATTTGTTTAGATTTGATATTTGTGATTTGTGATCTCAATGTTTGATCAAGTTTAATTGATGTTTGATCACTGACTCTTGATGTTAAATTCATGCACAATTGATTACTTATTCATGTGGATGATTGATTAAGTTGTTTGATGTTGAAAAATGATTTTTGGCCTCTGTCTTAGTGGTAACCGATTACCACTAACAGGTAGCCGATTACCCTGCCTATTTTTCATGTTTCTAAGCATTTTTCAAACAGGTAACCGATTACTTGATTCTGGTAACCGATTACCATTGAGAAAGAGTGTGTGTTTCTTGCATTTTCTTGCTTGTTTGAGTTCCTTTTCACATATAAACTTCATGGATTAATGTGATGCATTTATGTGGATTGTTTTTGACATATTTCATCATTCTTGAATGTTTGAGTTGGGTTCTTCGACATGTAACGTCCGATTTTGTTTGAATGTTAAACATGCTCATGTTGCTTAATTGATGCAATGATCACATGCTTTGCTTGCTCATATCATGTTAATTGATTACCATTGTTGATCACTTTGCAGGATGTTTGATGCATTTTTGCATGTGCGTTCGATTCTATTTTGTTGTATGTTTGTTTGATCGTTCGGTCGTTTGATTTGATTTGAAAAACATGTTGATCTTATTGATTCTTGTTGATGCAATATTGTTGATCAATTATGTTTGATTGTTGAAGCATGTTCATACTTGCATGATATCTATCCATGATTGGTGCTTACTCTTGATTAATTGTATTCAAGCATACTTGTTGCACTACTTTGCACAACTGTGGTTGTTTTGAATTTTGCATGTTGTCTTTGCCTATCTTGCTTGCTGCCTATCTTTTTACACCTACTTTTGTGCCGAAACATGTGTTGTTGTAGCTGCTATTTTTGCCTTGTTTTCTTGCTTTTTTCCTTGCCTTTGCATGTTCCCTTAGGTTTTCTATTCCAATTTAATTTCTGATAAATTTGGAGTAGGATAGGCATTAGGATTGCAATCCAAGCATGATAACAAGTAGGCTAGTCCCTTTTAACTTCAACCTTAGGTCCATTTTTTGCATGCTAACATTAGGATAAAATCTCCTCCGCATCCCGACTTTAGGACCATTTTGCATGACAATGTTAGGGCTGAGTTTCCCTTAGACCTTTCTTGCGTCTCTCTTCTCATCTCAAAACCATTATAACTCATCTAATAAAGACGATAAACATTGTACACTACGGGCCTTAAGCACATGTGAAATGATGAGGAGGGGTTTCCTCTCGCTTGTCTAAGGTGTTTAACGTACGTCTCGTCTGGGGGCGATATGCGACATATTCGTTAATATGCCATAGTCTTTAGTGCAATGTGAATCACAAAGCAAACTCAATTCACTTCACTAAAACTCACAAACAAAAGTTAAACCTTTTATCCTTCGGGATTGTGTTTCAAACTCATTTTCAGAAAAGAGTATGTTACTTTTTCGTTCTACCACAAAAAGGCATCGCCCCTAACTGCTGCAATGGGAACTTAACGTTGTTCATAAAAAAAACTTAACAAACCTGTGGTTTCCTAGTTTTACAAACTATGTTTACTATGATTTCTCATACCAGATGAGGATACGTAGGCACAAGACGACAGTGTCTTGGCGAGAAACCTTCCCCCATCACCCATAGTTTTCCGACTACGTTGACTCTGACTTTCCCATTGCATGAGGTAATACGTAGGCATAGGGCAGAGATGTCCTATCGAGTCTCTTCTTTTTTATTTTGTTCTTGTTTCCATTTAGCAATAACTTTTAGATAAACACACCCTTTGATTAGACAAAAAGCACGGATCTGGTTGAATACAACGGACGTGAGGGGTGTTAATACCTTCCACTTGCGTAACCGACTCCCAAACCCAAGATTTGGTTGCGATGACCTTGTCTTTTCCCGTTCTTCAGGTTTTCTTCAATCGTTTCCTTTCTCTCTCTTTGGGATAAATAACGTTCGGTGGTGACTCTTCTATTTTTCCGTCGGGTATTTTTCGCAGTTGCGACAAATATAAGTCGTTTGCATATGTTAATATATAATGCTTTAATTTTTTTTGAATAAATATATAATGCTTTAATTTTTTTGTTGAATAAATATATAATTCTTTAATTTGAAAATGAACTAAAAATAAATGGCAAAAGTCTAGGGCAAGGGGGATTCGAACCTTAGACCTCGCACACACACACAAACACTCAAACCAGTGTGTTAACTACTGGTGCACAATACCTATTCGAGTTAGAATATTCAAACAATAAATAATATATTAAACTTAATATTTAAAATATGAAAATTTCATCTTCTTCATCACTACTATTATGGTAACTTTTTAGTTTAAAAAAAACAACATTTCCATTTTTGAACAAAAAAAGGAATGTAGATATAGCATTTTGATCAAAATTTCACAAAAAATTCAAATATGCCATTAGTGTTTATTTATTTTATCTCAAACTCACAAATTTTAAGCAAAACTAGAAAAAACCTAAAAATTCAAACTATAAATTAAATTCCATATACAATCAACCAATACCCATTTTCATGGGGCTTTCACTCAACATGTTAATGCTCTAACTATGAGTTTGAGAAATGAAAGTTTACCTCAAAAGTGAAAAATGGTTCTTGGTCTTGGAGCACTTCTAGAAGTAGTTTTATGATTCCCACACCTTCAGTGATGTCCCAAGAACATGTTGCAATGCTTGATTTAGCTTGAGGTGGTCTGAATTCTTCTGTCAAAATCAATGTGAAAATGAGAAAAAGTAAAGTTGTGATCATGGTGTTCAAGCTGTTATAGGTGTACTCTTATAAGGTGTTTGGATGAAGAAATAAGATGGAAAATGGCAAGGATGTGAAATTCAAATTTTCACTTCAATGGTGTTGGGAGATTTTGCAAAAATGGTAATTTCTGGTTTGCAAGGTTTATGAAATGTGTTTGTATGTTCTAGAAGCTTAGATATAACTTATGAAATGTGTTTGAAGTGTTGGAATGGATGGAAGAAGTTTGATCAAAGCAATGCCAACTTTGATATTTTGGATTACTTTGAAAAATATGAGATTTGGAGCAAGATTGATTTTGAGGTTTGGAGATGTTTTGGTGTGTGAAAATGATCTAAAGTGAGGCTCTATTTATAATGGAAATTGTTTGGAAAAGGATCAATGCACAAAGACAATGTTTAGAGGATGTTAGAGCAAAACCATAAAAGTGGGCAAAAGGTACAAAAGTGGTTATGCTTTAGTAGCTCTTACTTGGCTTTCTTAACAGATTTTTCTCCAACAAATCTAAATTTCTTCGAGGTTTGGATTGTATTCTTGAATCATGGAAAACGTTTAGCAAACAAATTTCACTTTTCAAGAAATGCATAAAAAAGATTAAGATGTCATGTTGGATCATGTCTTTCTTCTGTGAATGAAGATCAAATGATGAAGAATTTGGGATCAATGTGAAGATCTTGTGATATAGGACAAGTTTCCAGTTTATGAGAAGCTTTGAAAATGATCATAAAGTAGCCAAAAATGTCCAAGAATTCGTACACTTGTAGCATAATTTTAATTTAGTAAAAATCTGCCTTGAAAATTCAGCCCTATCATGGCTTCTTGCAAAAATCATAACTTCATGCTCAAGCAAAATAAAATTATGTTTTTGTTACCATTGGAAAGATGAGATGACATACTACAACTTTGATATTGATCACTTGGAAAGAATCACTTTGGATCATGGATAAAATTGTCCATCAAAATTGGACTTTTCACTTATTTACACTTAGAAAAATTTCTAACTGTTGGACATTTTCACAACTTGAAAAACCTCAACTTAGAATAAACGTAACTTCCAATTGATAAATTATTTTGAGTATATTATTTCACCAAATTGAAGTGTGCAATAATACCTTTAAAATGATTCTTCAAGTGTCTCAATTCACTATGCCAAAATTGATTTTTGACAGCACTACATAGACAACACTTTTTCCCTAAAGCGCTGCTATAAGTTTTTTTATAAAAAAACTATGAAAAAAGGCGCTGCTAAAGGGTAACTTTAGAAAGGGCTTCTGAAAGTCGCTGCTAAAGGCCATACGTATGCTACACCTTAAAAAGCACTTCTGGAAAGCGCTGCTAAAGACTAACTTTAGAAAGCGCTGCTAAAGACAATTTATAGACCACACCTTAGAAAGCACTTCTGAAAAGCGCTGATATAAGCCTAAGAAAAGAAAGCGCTTTTAATGCAAAAGCGCTGCTAAAGTTAATACATAAGAAAGCACTTTCATAAAGCGCTGCCTTATGTTATTAATTTCTAAATAATAAAACAGAAACTATTGAAACTCTTAAACCCTAACTTTGATACTTTCTCTCTCGCGACTACTCCCTCCGCCGTATTTCTTCTCTTTCATAGTAACTCCCTCTATTTCACTTTGGAACTCCTTTTTGAGCAAGGTATTTCTTCTTTTCCTTTTTTGGATTCGCAAGCCATCTAATAGATTGTGATGTTGCTATTATTTGAATTTAATTGAAGATTGAATGATATTGTTGATGAATTAGTGTTAAAGATATGAAACTAATTATAGTGTTGATGTGGTTGTTGCTTGAATTTAATTTTGAAATTATTGTTGTAGTAAGGTTGAAGATGACGCATAGTGATACTTGTGGTGAATTTATTTTGAGAATTGGTGTTAATTTTGTATGTGTGATGTTGAATGTTAGTGATGAATTGTTGAAATTAATTGATGATAATGACATTGTTGATGAATAATTATTAGTGATTACTTTGTTTTGATCTAATTGTTGATTGAAAATGAAAATGAATTTAATTGTTAACTGTTGAGGTTGAAGATGATGAATAGTGATGAAATTAATTGTTAATTGTTGAGGTTGAAGTTGCTATTGACTTCAAATGTGAAATTGATAATTTTGGTGATTGATTTATGCTCGAATTGATGATTCTTTGTTGGATAGAACTTTGATGTTAATTGAACTTAAGTGATGAAGTTGTTTTTTGTGACTTACTTGAGTTGAAACATTAAGTGTTGATGTGTCATTTGTGATGAATCAAAGTATACTATGCTACTTGAATTAATGTGATTGAATTTGCACGTCGATGCCATGTTGCTTAATTGAAGGAAGTGTTGATGTTTACTAAATTTGGTTCTTGAGACTTTAACTTGTTTCTCCGGTATATCTTATTTGTCCTGTTATATTTCGTACACCATCAGTTACTAACTTAGTGAATTTGCTATAGGGGTTACTTGTGAAGAGTGAAATTCTGATAGTTTCCAATAATCTTACACTGTGTAGTTCCAGAAGTTGCTAATTTCTCTATAGGTAATTAATTGTTCTTTTGCTATAGTTGCGTGAATAATTAGTGTTTTTATTTATCTTACTTAGTAAAACTATGGATAAAACATGGATGTCTTCCAATCGATTTTCAAAAGAGTACGAGAACGAGGTATCATAATTTGTTATGTTTGTTGTTGAACACACCAAAGACCCCAGTCGAAGCACATGTCCTTGCTTAGGTTGCTGTTATGCGTGTCGGATTGACGCAATTCAGTTGGAATCGCATTTAAAGAAGCATGGAATTGATCAAAGTTATACATGTTGGATATTACATGGTGAGATAAGTAACAAGAATGTTGAACCGGGAGATAATACAACCTATGCTTCAAACGATAATGGCACAGATACATACAATTGTAATCGAGTTGAAAAGATTGTCGAAGCACTTGAAGAAGATCTTCAGGATTGTCCCAAAATGTTTGAGAGGTTGGTAAACGATGCAGAGAAACCATTGTATAATGGTTGCACTAAATTCACAAGATTGTCTGCGATATTAAAGTTGTACAACTTAAAGGCGGGCAATGGATGGTCAGATAAATGTTTCACAGAATTACTAGCCCTTATGAAAGATATGCTTCAGGAGGATAATGTTCTTCCCAATCGAACCTATGAGGCCAAAAAAATGATGTACTATGTTGGCATGAGCTATGATAAGATACATGCTTGTCCAAATGATTGAATTTTGTTTCGAAATGAATATGCATCGTTAAATGAGTTCCCTAAATGTGGTGTCTCTCGATATAAGAAAAAACTGTCTTCAACAAAAGTCTTATGGTATTTCCATATAATTCCAAGATTTATATGCATGTTTCATTCTAAAACTGATGCAAAACACTTGACTTGGCATGCAAATGAAAGAATTATAGATGGAAAGTTTTGACATCCGACAAATTTACCACAATGGATGAAAGTTGATAATGATTATCCTGATTTTGGAGAAGAAGCAAGAAACTTTTGGTTGGCATTATCTACTGATGGAATAAACCCACATGGTCTTCAAAGTATCTCACATACCACATGGCTTGTGATTATTATGATTTATAACTTACTTCCATGGCTATGTATGAAGCGTAAGTACATGATGTTATATATGTTAATTTTTGGGCCTAAATAACCAGGGAATGACATAGACGTATACTTGACACCTTTAATCAAAGACTTAAAGATTTTGTGGGAGAATGGTGTGGAGGTTTATGATGGATATAGGAAAGAAAGTTTCAATTTGAGGGTAATATTTTTGACATAATTAATGATTTTCCAGCATACGGAAAGGTATAATATTAAAGGTCAATGTGCGCGTCCTATTTGTGAAGAAAACAAAGATTAGACGCGATTAGAATTTTTTCAGAAGAATGTCTTTCTCGGTCATTGTAGATTCTTAAATTCTAATCATCACTACTGTGGGTGGAGAAAAGAATTCAATGGAAATCCAAAATGTCGCTACTGCGAAAATCGGCGCCGGCTATGACAGAAGAGTCGCCACCGTGCGTTATTTATCCCACAAGAGGGAAAGGAAACGCTCAGAGTAAACCTAACTCAAAACGGGAAAGGAATGGTCGTCGCAACCAAATTCCTGGATTCGGGAGTCGATTACGCAAGGGGAAGGTATTAGCACCCCTCACGTCCGTCGTACTCGACGGGATCCACGCTTGTTTTCTAGTACGGATTGTTATTCTATCTACTCTAAAGGTCAAGGGTTAAAAAGAAAAGAAAATGACTCGGCAAAGTATCGCACTTTATGCCTACGTATTCCCGTCTGGAACGAGAAATCAGAGTCAACGTAGTTCGCCTAACTACGGGAAAGGAGGGGAAGGTTGCTCGCTAAGATACGACATCCTATGCCTACATACTTTCATACAGCATGAAAGATCAGAGCAAACGTAGTTCGGGCTACGGAAGACACAAACTTGTCTGACTATTTTTTATTACCTTAAGAAAGGATTTCTCTTGATTAAAAGTCCAAGCGGACAAAAATGACACTTTGATGTTTGTTTTGAATCTTTTATGAAAGAAGTGTTTTTTAGTTTGTTTGCAATCTCTGACGCACTAGAGACTATGATTCGAGAGTGACTACGTCGCGTGTCACCCAAAGGGTACCATACTAAGCAGCCAGACTACTGGAAAGAAGCTCTCCAGCAACCCTTTCTCAAATAGCTTAAGGCTCGTAACGTACGACATCGATTAACCTTATTACTGTATTTTTGAGTTGTTTTGAGATAAGAAGAGAAAGAAGCTCTAAAAAACCTAGGGTTGAAAAGGGAATAAAAACTAACCTAATGTTGTCATGCATGGATAAGAATCCTAATGTCTGTCATGATTCCCTCCTGCACAGAGGAAATCAGAGATCCTAGGGGATAAACAAAAAAGAAAGCAAGCAAATACAGTAAAATGCATGCAATGCAGCAATACAAGCGAGGCAAGGGAGTCCCACTCAACCTCGAAACTGGGAAAATAACAGGAAAAGTGAATCAGCATTCACTTCAAACCTAGGGAGCAAGCTGAACAAGCCAACAAACAATGCAGAAAAAAGAAAACAACACCAGCACCAGCTCTGACAGCAACAATCAAGCTTCTACAGCAGACAGCACAATCAGCAACAGCTCTGACAGCTACAGCTTTCATCTTCAAACTCCAATAAATTTCAATCTCCAGCTTCCAGGGAAGAGAAAACACATTTCAAATAAGGCTCCTCAAAACCTAAACAATTAAACTCCACAGCTACAGAAAACCCCTACTCAAAAGCAACAGTAAACCCCAGCTTCAATCCTCCAGCAAGCTCCTACAGCGAAATTGCCAGTAACACCACTCCCTCTTCAAGCCATCCTCATGAAAGGCATCTTCAACATCTTAGATCTTCATCCCCAAGCTCTAGCAAGCTCCACCAAGAAAGATTTGTTATTATGATCAAGTTATAATGAATGGAAGCTAGTGGAAACCAAAGGAAATCACTAGAAACCATCATCTGCAAAGAAGGGTATCCTCAAAAGTTATACTCTTTAAGGCATGCCAATCATCCCTCCAAGGGAGAGATGGGCTTCCTTAAAAGGGATTTGAATCATAGGATAGGATAGAGGCACAAGAAGCTCTCTATGTTTGAAAGAAGAAATAAGACTAATCTACTGCTCTTCCTATATGCCCTAATCCCTAAGCTCCTGACAAGCAATCCAACAGAGAAGAAATATTCAACTCCAAGCTTCTTCAAGCCATCCAAAGCAACTTCATTTGATCTTCAATTCATCCAAGAAAATCCCAAGCCAAAAGCACACCCAAAATAGCCCCACACAAAATAAACAAACCAAGCATCCAAGGGAAAACCCCACAATCACCACACAAGTAGCAAAAATCAAATAAAATGCTAAAACTCATCACAAAATCCTAAGTAAATTTCTAAGGGAACCTAACCCTATACCCAATACCCCATATACGTCCCAAGGCCTAAATCAACCCTAAGTCCTAAAACTATACCCCAAACTACAACTAGTTGTGTTAAAACCCTAATTCTAATACCTCTCCTATTCACCTCTAAAACTACCTAAATTTTATCACAAAAATATGACAAAATTCCTAAGGGTACATGCTTCCTTAATCTAATCAACCTCACAAGAATAACACAAAATTCCTCACCAACTCTCATACTAAATTCAGAAAAATGAAGTATCAAACAAAAGTAGAAATAAAAGCATTAAAATTGTAAAATATGCCAGAAAATAAAACATGCATGAAATTAATATTTTTTTTGTTTCATTAAATTCTAGAGATCCTAAGGGAACTAGGGAAAAAAGTCTCATCCTAAAATGATCATTTTTCAATTTATTATGAATTAATTTCTAACCACATGTAAAACATGAAAATAAAAGAAAATAAGAGGAAATTGACAAACAGGCGTGATGAATAGCAATTGATCCAAGTTATAAATCAGAGTTGGGCCCAGGAGGGGGTGCCATTAGCGAGCGCGCTATGAGCCCAAACCAACAACAAAATACAATCAGAAAATTAAAGGAAAAAGAAAAATCTCTGTGGCAAATAGCAATAGAATCCTGTGTATTTTCGCTGGTGGGCCTCAAACAAGGGTGTGGATAGCAAAACTTGTACTAAGCCCAAGTCAAATATTAAAATGAAATGGGGCGTTTTGCTTGTGTACTCAGATTCCTTCAGAATCTCAGAGCTAATCGTGGCCATTGGATGAGTCTTCAGTCAAGGGGTCAAACATCATCCTAGGGTTATACATCGTCTTCTCCATTTTAAAATCTGGGAGGGAAAATGAACCAGACGGTGGCTGGAAGTGGCGCCACCGTCGTCCCCAAACATCAACTCCATGAAAACCCCACCAAAACTCAAACCTAAGCACCCTAATCAACTCGCTTTTTTCTCACTGAATCCAATGGTGATGTCCAATCTTATTGATTCATCCCTAAAGTGGAATCCGATCCAAAGTTCATCCATGGTGTCCAACCTCAAGTGGCACGATTCTTGAAATTAAAAGCCCTAATCTCATCTACGTACTTCAGTGAGTAGTCCTAGCCATCTAAACAAGCCTAAACCTCCAAGAACGGCAAGATATGGCCCTCACAAGAAAATTGGTCCAACCTAATTTTGTCTCTAAACACCAATTTTTCCTACCAGAAACGACCCTAGCCGTGTCTACAATCTATTAATGCATTCAAAACCTAATAATTCTACCTAAATCATGCTATGAGATGAAACTTACATACCTCTGAAAATTTAGTGAACAGAGCAAGAAAATCTTCAAATTACACTCCAATCTTCTCCAGATACAATCAACAATGCCTTGTGGATCTTCTGTATGTAATGAATTGCTTTGAATCACTTCCAATCAGCAAACCCGATTTTGAGTTGCAAAGGTGAAACTCACTATGCTATCTCTCAGTTCTTCACAGTTCTTGACCAGAATTTTCTCCAAATTCAATCACAAACTCATGCTAAAGCTTCTGAATGCACTAGTTTGCTTTGAGATTGCCCCACTTCGTGAAATCGATTCTGTTATGCAAGGTGCAAAATCAGAAT
This sequence comes from Lathyrus sativus, assembly GCA_963859935.3. NCBI lineage: Eukaryota > Viridiplantae > Streptophyta > Magnoliopsida > Fabales > Fabaceae > Lathyrus > Lathyrus sativus. Next base: position 7,340,498 of record CAWUDS030002219.1, on the reverse strand, counting down.
GCTCTCTCTCAACTCTCTCCAATTCTTGACCAAAAAAGCAACTGAATCAGTTATAATCCTTATATAGAACATGTAGGAAACATCTAGAATGATCTGAAATGATCCATGTGAGAATTTGAAATTCAAATGCACCATGAAATCTCATGAGAAGCTTGCACATGACAGCTGGTTTTGGCATGCTTCAACAACTTGGTTGTGATCCAATTTCTCTCCAAATGACATTTTGAAATTATTGGGGAGGGTTAGAGCCTTGGTTCTGATCTAAAGGAGTGTTTTGCAAATGTTACTTATGATGTAAGAAAGCACTTTTCAAAGCAACTCATAAAACAATGGCTCATATCAAAATTGTGACATTTACAATGTGTTTGAAATCCAATTTCCATTCAAAATGACTACCCATATGCCATGTTCATGCCTTGCAAGTCAAAAAATCATTTCTCCATCTCTTGAATTATTTGAAAAATCTCCCTTTTTAGGCCATTTTGGGGCACTTTGTGAAATAAGCCCATTCAACTCACCATGACTTCATATCTGACCTAGAAACACCATTCTAAGCACATCTCATGTTAAACATTTTTTCATTTGAGGAGTGGAAGATAGAGATTTTGACCTATGTTGAAAAATGACCTATAATTCAACTTTCCCAAAATACCCCTGGATTGCCAAGATCATAACTTGAGTTCCACAAATCTTCTTGAGGACTTCTAGTACTCAAATTAAAGGTAAGATCAAGCCATACAACTCTTATGTTGGCCAAGAATCCATTTGAAAACTCCTTGAGGGGCAAAAGTTTCTTGGAAGTCAAGTGACTTTCACAGATAAATTTCAGTGTCCTCTGGTGACCTGTAACTTGCAAGAACCATAACTTGAGTTCTACAAATCTCCTTGAAGACTTCTAGTACTCAAATTAAATCTATTGGGAAGCTCTACAAGTTTCATGTTGGCCAAGAATCCATTTGAAACTTTTATTTTGACTTATGTGGCTTGGAAGTCCAGTGCTATACAGGGGATTTTACCCTAGGAACCCTGTCTCAAACACCTCCAACCACTCTTGATTCTATTGAACTTGACCTTGAATCATCCATAAACATGCTTTAACATATCAACCCATGACTTCCATGACCTAGAGCTAGGTCTTGATGCCCTTTCTTTACTCTTGTTGACCTAGGGTTACCCAGATGAAACCCTACTTGTACACACCTCAACTGTGGTTCTTGAGCTTGATACAATGACTTGTCTAAGTTTCACTAGGGCCCTCTAGGCCTCCCATGAGATCTATACACAACTCAAATTCACAATTCCATGTGGATGATCTTCAATACACCTCAAGTTAGGAGAGAAATCCATCTGTGGGCACTCAAACTTCTCAAGACTTCAAATCACTTCTTGATGGCCAAGAAGACTCCTCCTCTTGGATAACACACCTTGCTAAGCTCTTCTTTTGATTGACACCTTAATCCCTTGTTGGAGGCATGCTATGCTATGATATGCAAATGATTAGACTGTGTATATGATGTGAATATGCAAATGAAATGCAATGAAACATAAATCAGGCAAGAAAAGGTTGAGCAAATTTTGGGGTGCAACAGCTGCCCCTATTCAAACGGCTTGGACCCGACTGGGTGAAGTGCGAACATCCTTCAAACAATCGAGGTACGAGACGGTTGAATACCAAGAAACCCGGAAATTTTCTAACCGCAGAAATAAACTTCACAACTGCTTGGGGAACGACATCCACCAACTGAACCTGGTTGTTACGGCAACAACTGATTCAACGTCTGATAATAACTCTGATTCCAACATCAACCACCTGTGTAACACCACAGGTAATGAATACCTCCGTCCACGACTGGACTAATCTTGTCAACACAAGAAGAGAAACAAATTTGCCAAATCACAACTAAACACCAATCGGTCCACGTCAGGACTCGCATTTCGTCAACCCAAAGAGATATTGTCCACATCCGGACTCCACATTCCGTCGACACGGAGAAATCCCGGCTATTCCGCGGGAGGTGAGTTGGTCGCCTCCCACCAACACGAGGAGGTCCTATCAATCATAGGCAATAAAATTTGTCGACTTTACTCGGGAAACATTTCTGTCTAATCACAGGAAACTCATCTGCCTATCCATACAGTCAAATCATCTGCCTAAACACAGGAAACTCCATCCGTCTACTTCATACGGGAAAAGTCATCTGCCTGAACATAGGAAAGTTCATCCGCCTGCTTCATACGGGAAAATCATCTGCCTGAACACGGGAAAGTTCATCCGCCTGCTTCATACGGGAAAATCATCTGCCTGAACACAGGAAAGTTCATCCGCCTGCTTCATATGGGAAAATCATCTGTCTGAACACAGGAAAGTTCATCCGCCTGCTTCATACGGGAAAATCGTCTATCTGAACATAAGAAAGTTCATCCGCCTGCTTCATACGGGAAAATCATCTTCCTGAACACAGGAAAGTTCATTCGCCTGCTTCATACGGGAAAATCATCTGCCTGAACACAGGAAAGTTCATCTGCCTGCTTCATACGGGAAAATCATCTGCCTGAACACAGGAAAGTTCATCCGCCTACTTCATACGGGAAAATCATCTGCCTGAACACAGGAAAGTTCATCCGCCTGCTTCATACGGGAAAGTCATCTGCCTGATTACAGGAAAGTGCATCCGCCTGCTTCATACGGGGAAAGTCATCTGCCTGAACACAGGAAAGTTCATCCGCCTGCTTCATACGGGAAAAGTCATCTGCTTAAACACAGGAAAGTTCATTTGGATATAGCTTCTTTGCCTATTCTTTGTAGTAGCTAACTCCACTGGGGATATTCTCAAAATAACTGCCCGACACCCGATTTGACAACAAGTGACCATTTCTAAAATCTTGATTCATGAAACCCTGAAATGCCGCCGCGACAGCAAACCTGAAGAAAAACACTCCGCTGGTCGGATAAGAGAAACTTCACCCCGTAACTCTGTGGGGAATAATAACAAGAACTACATCATCACATGTCTCACGGTGAGACCTCGATCGTCTGGTAATAGATCTGAGCTGTAACTCCATACTCCTGCTGAGAAACACACCTGAAAGCAAAAGGTTATTCAACCTGATTTATGTTCAAAATGCGTATGTTTGACAATGGCGTAATGCTCCATACGGCACGGAAATGCTACGCGTTTTTGGGTAGATGCAAACATGATAATATATGCAAATGCGAATGCAGGTTCAGGCTGCTGGGGGAGGCTCTGACAAGCTTGCTTCAACACGGCTGTTGAGGACAAATACCACCCTGTTGGGGATAAATGGGTATCACAAAGCATTCCGGCAAAATAAATGTCGGAAACACAACCCACTCTGTCGAGGAGAGATTAAACATCGACTTCCGCTAGGAGGAAAGAACAACACCCGCTGGGAAGAATAACTCAGCTGTGGAAGAAGCGACCCTTCTGGGGGACAGCTGTCGGGGTACAGTTTACAAACTCGGAACTAACACTCCGCTGGGGACAACCATCCTGACAAAGGCGTGACAAATTGTGAGAAGACAAAAAACCATCTTCTGTGGGGATAGCCCTTCTGAACCAACTGAGGCTTGGTTAAACACTGCGGCAATCTCACATGCTGAGGATTGATCCTGCACATATCCGACTCATTGGGGAGCGCAACCTCTGCAGGGGATACTGATTTCGACTTGCTGGGGATATCGTGTGGACAACTTCCCTGAGGACACTCTTCTGGGGAAAATGATTCCCTCCTTCGGGAAGGGATAAACGTCATTTCAACTCTCGGGGATAAGCTGCGACTAGCTGAGGAATGACATCATCTGGAATCAGGCTCTAACGTCCAGCAATTTTGGATGGGGAATACAATCCCTGACTGTTTGCTCCAAAGGTAAGAACCCTGCAAAACACAAACGAGACAAAACAGGCCTATACAACAGAATCTAATCCGGATTAGCATCCGTGACATTACTTCAGTCAAATTCGAAGTTTTAGCAATTATTGGCAAGGGCCAGCAAGATTATGCAAGTGCAAGTTTATCAAAAAACATCGGCGTCTTTCACCAAACAAAACAGTAAAGAACAAACATCAAGTACTGAATAACATGTTTTATTGATAACGGGCCTCTGAATAGGCAAAGTTTTGTACACCAGATGCAACTCCTGAAAAGAGGAAGTTACGCACACACACACATACATATATGCACAAGAAGCATAAATAAAATATAAAACAATATTTGTATAAATGTCGGCGACGTGGTACAGGCAAACACCATGAGCTGATCCTCCTATGACTTGCCTGACTCTGCGATTTACGGTTACTCGATCTTCGGAAGAGATTGTTTTCGGACAGACGGCCTCCCGGTACTCCCAAACCACTAAGCAATGCTGTATCAAATCTGGACCGCAATCGTTTGCTTTTTTCAATCCCTAACTTTTGCGTGAACCGCCCTTTGCGGGTTTTCAATTCACCGGGATACCCTTTTTTGCCGAGGTCGCCCTTTTCAGGTTTTCGACTTCGCGGGTGTACATTTTTTCAATTTTATCCCTAACTTTTGCCCGAACCTTTTATTCATTTTTTATGGTTCGCCGGGATGCCCCATTTTTGCCTGGACTCTCTTTTTACCGTCCAGCGGGGTCACTTTCAAGCAAAGTATCTTTTAACTGCGTCCAAATTCAAAGGAGACGTAAAGTCTTCACCATACATGGTGGATAGTAGCAAGGCTCCTCCAGAGAAGACTTTTCTGACAACGTAGGGACCTTCGTAATTAGGAGTCCACTTGCCCCTGTGATCTGTTTGTGGTGGGAGAATCTTTTTCAAAACAAGATCGCCCGTCTGAAAGCTTCGAGGGTGCACCCTCTTGTCGTAAGCTTTCTTCATCCGGCTCTGATATAACCGACCGTATGCTAAAGAAGCCAGTCTCTTCTCATCCATTAAACTGAGCTGATTCATTATATCTTTAACCATTATGCCTCGTCAAGTTAGACATCACGTAAAACCCTCAGGGAAGGAATCTCAACCTCTAACGGTCACACTGCCTCCATCCCGTATACCAATGAGAAAGGGGTTGCCCCGGTTGATGTGCGTACCGTCGTACGATAACCGTTGCAAAGCAAAAGGTAGCATCTCGTGCCAATCCTTATATGTCACAACCATCTTCTGGACAATCTTCTTTATGTTTCTTATTGGCCGCTTCAACAACGCCATTCATCTTGGGCCGTAAGGAGAAGAGTTGTGATGTTCAATCTTAAAATTCTGGCACAGCTCTTTCATCATTTTGTTATTCAAATTCGAACCGTTGTCGATGATATTCTGCTCAGGGATTCCATATCTGCAGATAATATCTCGTTTGATAAATCTGACGACCACTTGTTTGGTGACATTGGCATATGATGCTGCCTCCACCCATTTTGTGAAGTAGTCGATCGCCACCAAAATGAAACGGTGTCCGTTTGGATGCCGTAGGCTCAATCTTGCCAATCATGTCAATTCCCCACATCGAGAAAGGCCACGGTGATGACATCACATTCAGAGGACTTGGAGGCACATGGATCTTGTCCGCGTAAATCTGGCATTTATGACATCTCTTTGCAAACTTGAAACAGACTGCTTCCATAGTTAGCCAATAATAACCTGCTCTCAGCAGTTTTCTTGTCATGGCAATGCCCACCAGCATGTGTACCAAATGTACCCTCATGTATCTCTTCCATGAGCAACTTCGCCTCTTTCTCATCTACACAGCGTAGCAACACCAAATCGTGGATTTCTTTTGTATAGGACACCGTCGGGTTCAAATAGAAATTGCCAGCCAATCTCCTGAGAGTCTTCTGATCTCGACTGGATGCCCCAGCCGGATACTCCTTGTTCTTCAGGAAATTCTGGATGTCAAGGTACCAGGGTTGACCATCGGGAGCCTCGTCAATGGCAAATATGAATGCAGGCCTATCAAGCCGAGAGATAACAATCCGGGGAGCCTCGTTCCAGAAGTTAACTTTATACATTGAAGACAATGTCGCAAGGGCGTCAGCCATTTGATTTTCTGCTCGCAGCACATGATGCAACTCCACCTTGTCAAAAGAAAGGCAACAATCTCCTTGCATAATTCATATATGGTATCAAATTGGGCTGACGTGTCTCCCATTCTCCTTTAATCTGATTCACCACTAGAGCTGAGTCTCCGTACCAGATGTTTGATTCGCAAATCAATAGCTTCTTCCAGACCCATGATGCAAGCCTCATATTCAGCCTCATTATTGGTAACGGAAAGGTCAATCGGGCAGTAAAGGGGATGTGCGACTCCTGAGGAGTAGTAATAATTGCACCTATTCCGCCACCATAGGAATTTACAGCTCCGTCAAATATCAACCGCCACTTGGAACCCAACTCTGGTCCTTCGTCCGGCAACGGTTCTTCACAATCTTTCATTTTCAGGTACATGATATCCTCGTCAGGAAAATCAAACCTCATCGATTGGTACTCCTCAACAGGCTGCTCCGCAAGGTACTCAGACAGAACGCTACCTTTAATAGCCTTTTGCGAGACATATTGTATATCGTATTCGGTTAACACCATCTGCCATCGGGCAATTCTTCCGGAGAGTGCTTGCTTTTCAAACACGTATTTGATGGGATCCATCTTTGAAATTAGCATGGTTGTATGATTCAGCATGTATTGCCTCAAACGTTTGGTGGCCTAGGCTAGCGCACAACACGTTTTTTCGAGCATTGAGTAACGGGACTCACAGTCTGTGAACTTTTTACTCAACTAGTAAATCAAGTGCTCTTTACGTCCGGTCTCGTCGTGTTGACCGAGAACACAACCCATACTTTCCTCAAGAACCGTCAAATACATAATCAAAGGTCTCCCGGCTACTAGGGGTATCAAAACAGGAGGTTCCTGCAAGTATTCTTTTATCTTGTCGAACGCCTTTTGACAATTTTCATTCCAGGTCAACACCTGATCCTTTTTTAACAACTTGAATAACGGCTCGCACGTCGCAGTTAAGTGAGATATGAACCGGGCGATATAGTTCAACCTCCCCAAAAACCCACGCACTTCTTTTTCTGTTTTAGGCGTCGGCATTTCTTGTATTGCTTTTATTTTCGCAGGATCAACCTCTATTCCTTTTTCGCTCACGATAAACCCCAGCAGTTTACCCGATCTCACCCCAAAGGTGCACTTGTTAGGGTTCAGTCTCAACCTGAACTTCCTAAGCCTCTTGAACAGTTTCAGCAGATTAACCAAATGCTCCTCCTCCGTCTGGGAATTGGCAATCATATCATCAACATAAACCTCGATCTCTTTGTGAATCATATCATGAAAGAGAGTCGTCATAGCACGTTGATATGTTGCCCCAGCATTCTTCAGTCCGAAGGGAATCACTTTGTAGCAGAATATTCCCCAGGGCGTAATGAAGGTAGTCTTCTCCATGTCTTCCGGCGCCATTTTGATCTGATTATAGCCCGAGAAACCGTCCATGAAGGAGAATACGGAGAACTGAGCAGTGTTATCAACCAGTACATCAATGTGAGGAAGTGGAAAGTTGTCTTTCGGGCTCGCCCTATTCAAATCACGGTAGTCTACACACATTCGCACTTTACCGTCTTTCTTCGGCACTGGTACTATATTAGCGACCCATGACGGATAAGTGGTAACAGCTAGGAAACCAGCATCCCACTGTTTTTGAACTTCCTCCTTGATTTTCACATCCATGTCTGGTCTGGTTCTTCTGAGTTTCTGTTTAACAGGCGGACATTCCTCTCGCAACGGCAGACGGTGCACAACCATGTTCGTATCTAACCCAGGCATATCTTCGTACGACCAAGCAAATATATCACCATACTCTCGCAGTACCTCAATCAGCCTTTGCTTAACATCGCTCTGCAGCGCAGCCCCTATACGGATATTTCTCACTACTTCTTCCGACCCCAAGTTGATAATCTCAATTTCCTCCTGGTGAGGCAGAATGATTCTCTCTTCCTGTTTCAACAAACGAGTCAGCTCCTCTGGCAGGTCGTTATCCTCAACAATCTCTTCCTCTGCTTGGAATATCGGGTGCTCGAAGTCGAAACGAGTCATAGGCGGTTCGTATGAGATGTCATCTGAAATATTAGTCCTGCAAAGGAAATGGTTAAACGCTTCAACATGCAAACAAAGCAAATAACCACGTTGCCATTTATTGTTAAAGTAAAAACGAGAAAAAACAGGGATCACAATATTTGAATATGAAAAACGCCTTTATTTCATGATTAAAACAATGCAATACACATAATCAAATAGCCCTAATGTATCATCACTATGCCCCGGGTAGGACATAGAATTATTCAACAATTGATAAAACAAATAATTACTGTTTAAAAGTACTGGGACAGTTTTCCGGATGGACCAGTTGCAGAGACTTTGTCCTGACACGCTTGGCTTGATCCACGCGTCCATATCGCATTCGCTATCCCCGTCCTCGACATCGGAAATAGCGTTGATAGTCTCGAAGCACACCCCGCTTGGCGTAATCGTGACTGGTCCCTTGAACCTGGGCGCTCCTGAAGATGACGCTGACGACGTCGGTCGATACCCTAGCCCAAACTTATCATTCTTCACGGGAATCTCCAGCACCTGCCCCCAGCCTTTAGTCTTACCATCCTGCACTAAAGCCTGAGCCTCTTTGTAAGATGACACTGCCACATCTGATATTTTGCTGGAACCCTGAGCTTTGTCTTCAATTCGCAACCCCTCGAAGGCTTGACAGGGTGTCTCGTGTATTTCTCTATCGACTTCCACATATCTGAATGATGACAGGTGACTGACCAAAATATCCTCCTCCCCGCAAACGGTAACAACGCTATCACCCACCATGTATTTCAACTTCTGATGCAATGTGGACATTACGACCCCTGCAGCGTGGATCCATGGGCGCCCGAGAAGACAGCTATAAGCTGGATGTATGTCCATGATGTAAAATTCAGTATAAAAAATCTCTGGCCCCACTTGCAGCGGTAATGTTATTGACCCAAACACTGACCTCTTCATCCCGTCAAACGCCCTCACAACCAAATCGCTGGGCGTGCAAATAACTCCCCGTATGTCCAACTTCATCATGGGTTTCTTTAGCAATACGTTCAACGAAGATCCAGTATCCACCAATACATGTGACATTACGGTGCCCCGGCACTCCACCGATATATGCAAGGCCATGTTGTGCTCCCGACCCTTGGGTGTTAGATCAAAATCTGTGAAGCCCAGGCTATGTCCAGCATTGACATGTATCATTACCCCCTCTAACTGATTTACAGAAAATTCTTGGGGTACGAATGACGTATCCAGAATCTTTAGCAAGGCGTTCCGGTGCGCCTCGGAACATAACAACAGTGACAAGATAGAGATCTTCGACGACGTCTGCTGTAGGTGTTCAACAATTTTGTAGTCACTTTTTCGGATTAGTCTCATGAACTCCTATACGTCCTTGAGCGACGTGTCCTTTTCTTTCGACTGAGAGGGCCCGCTTTCATTTACTTTGGCTTTCCCTTTGGCCAACCTCTTCGCTTCTATTTCAGGTGAGGTAAAGATCCTTCCGCTACGGGTCATGCCCCCCGTACCAACAACATTATCAACAGCTCCTGCTGGCTGGCTATTCATCACAATCTTTTCACCGTTGCAATATGCTTCTAATCCGTATGTCCATGGGACAACTTTCGTACTTTTAAAGGGAACAGGCTCTGCTTTGGTAATCGTAATAGTTGGCCGCTGGGCGGGCGCCACTATCGTTATAGTCTTCCTCGGGATCGTCACTGTTGCAATATCATTCCGCTTATCACATAACGCCTCCACAGGCTTCTCAACCGCAGTTCGATCAAATTGCAAGGTCCCTTCGTCGATCATGGCCTGAATGCCCTGCTTCAAATCATTACAACCCTCTGGCTGGGTCCAGCACTCTAAACAGTATTCATCACAACCCGAAAATACTCCCCCTATGAGCAACCTGCTTTTCACTTCACTCAATGGTGTCTTCAACTCATTAACATCCAACACCAAGTTCAAATTTTCTTCTGTTAAGATAGCATTTGCCCCATGATTAGGCATGGGCTGTTGTATGATATTGGGCCCCACTTGGCCAAAGTTGATGGCTTTACTGTCCAACAAGTCCTGAACTTTATGTTTAAATGCCTGACAAGCTTCTACATCATGCCCGGGCTCCCCGGAATGGAATTCGCACTGCTTGTTAGCATCATATCCATAAGGAAGTACCGACCCTGTAGGCGGTGCCAAAGTCCTCTTTTCAACCAAGTTCAACCCTAGCAGGGTCTGAAAGATTTCTGCATACGTGGAAGGAGGTGCGTCGAACACTCTTTTCGGTCTCGTATTCTGTACCCTTCTCTGACCGGGATTCTGCCCTTGCTGCTGCTGTGGTTGTTGTTGCTGTTGTGGCTGCCTCTGTTGAGGAAACGGGATAGTAACACTAGCTATCTGTTGAGGCTGAACATACTGGTTCCTTCCTCTGCCCCTTCCCTTGCCACCAAACACTGCACTAGTATCACCCTGTCGTCTACCCCCGAATGCTTTTCTTGTACCTCCTGCTGAGGTAGACTCACCTGCTTGGAATCTTCCAACTTTAATCCTGTTCTCGATCATCTCCCCCATAAGAATCAAATCTGAGAAACTGCCCAATGACACACTAAACAATTTTTCGTAGAACATCCCTGTAAATGTCCCAATGAACATGTCGTTCATCTCCCTTTCAATTAAAGGAGGATGCACCCTCGCTGCCATATCGCGCCACCTTTGCGCATACTCTTTAAAACTTTCACCGTTTTTCTGTGACAAACCCTGTAATTGGACCCTGTTTGGCGCCAGATCGCTGTTATATTTGTAATGCGTCACGAAAGCATCAGCCAACTGCTTCCAGGTTTTAATCTGAGTGGGCTCCAGTCCCATATACCATTCAAGCGACGGTCCTGACAAGCTGTCCTGAAAGAAATGCATGAGCATCCTTTCGTCATCCGAATACGCGGACATCCTTCTGTAATAAGAACGTACATGGACCTTTGGGCAGGTATCCCCTTTGTATTTGTCGAATGTTGGAGCCTTGAATTTCAATGGCACCCTCAGCCCTGGTACCAACCCCATAGTAGTCATATCTAATCCAGCGGAGTTCTGATCAACCACACCTTTCATCTGCTCTTCTGGCATTTTGATCCTCTGAACTGGGTCAATAGGGCCTTCAGGTCCCACACCTCTTCCTGAAAAAGCGTCATCCTATTGATCCACATTCCAGTCATTGCCATACCCATCGTAACCCATGTTACGGCCAAAACCTTGGTGATTGAACACAGGACCCTGTCCTCGGTTGCCGAACCCCAGATTGACCCCAGCAGGTCCAAAGCCATTGTTAAAAGGCAGTGCTCCAGCACCGTTGTTAATCACATTACCGAATCCACCATTACCGTAGCCGTACCCCTGATTATTGTCGTAGCCGTCATTACCGAAGCCTTGATTGTTGAACCCGAAGTTCCCGTCCTGATTGACATTGCCATACCCATTGTTTTCGAATCCAACATTGTCAACGAATCCTTGATCGGCATCCACAGTGTTGCCTTTGTTGTTAACAACATGCCCATCACCACCATTCCCAGTATTGCCGTTACCAGCGCCAGCACCTGCACCAATACCAGTGTTTCCATTGACAATCACAACAGGTGGAGTAACAACTGCCGGTATCTCATTCTCCCGGCGAGGAGTTTCAACAGAAATGTGGTCAGTGTTGCCATTTTCGTTTGCCCGCGTCAGCAACGGCTGCACCAAGGTCTGAAGATTCTCCTGGCCCTTGGCCATGTTCTCCATAGCTTGCATGAACAAAGTCAACTTCTCACGGATTTCCTGCATCTCGACTTGAACTTGATCCATTACTTTCTTGCAGTTGTTTCGGGTTGAGTAGCGGTGGACTCTTCGTTCGTCAATCCTGAAAAACCTGTGAGATGCAGGAAATGAGATACAAATTCAACAAATAACTGGCGATGAAAAAATGAATATGCATATGCAATATGTGTCTGTGCGTTAGGGATATCAACCCCCGATTCTAGTGCCAAAGTGCCAGTGCAGTGACAGTGATAGTAATAAGAAGCTCGAAATCCAATCATGGAAAACATATCATATATTGCGGAAAAGCCCATCGAGTCAGGAATACAATATCACTGAGAGTACAATAGGAAGGCATGACCTCAACCAACAATCCTGGTGATGGCCAGCGTAATGCAAATAAAGCATACACATCCATACATAAGATAATCAAGTGCGACCATATGCCTGGTACTCCTCTAACAGTCTCTTAGTCTTGGGATGATTCGGCTGAGAAAGCAACCCTTCGACGAGCGAGTCTCTTTGCCTGATAACACGCTGGAGATCACCAATGGATTCCTCCCAAACACCTTTTCCAAAGTAATCTTCTAGCTTCCGCTTCTAGGATGCAAACTCTTTCTTGCGCTTGATAACTTTGTTCAAGGCATTCTGGACATCATACCTCCGCATAACCTCTTCTTCCAACCTCTTCTGGCTAGTTTTCAACTGACCTTCCAGCTCAGAGATCTGCAGCTTCAGTTTGTCTTCTCTTTCCTTATTGCCGGTCAGCGTGGCGTTCCAGGTTCTGTTGAATGCAGAGATCTCCCGGTAGGCTACCTCAAGCGCTTTCTTCTTAGACTCCAGCATGTCGTGAGAGCTCTTGAAATCTATCCCCAAGCATTCATGCTTCTTTCGTTGTTCAGTTAGTTCTGCACCTAACCGGTTCACCAGCTTCGTTTGCTGCTCGAAGGAATATACGACTTCATTCCTTTCGCTCCTGAGTCGCACTAACTCTTCTTCCAACATCTCGTTGGCTTTCATCAGCTCTTCTTTCTCCTTCACAACCTGTTCATATCTCTCAACAGACACAGTAGTTGGCTCCTCAATCATGGGGGAAGCAGGAGGTAATACTGCAGGAAACAACATTAACGCCTGCTTTGCCCTAGCTTGGATCCAGACTTGGTACGGAGGATAGGCTTGACAATCGTTCTTACCCAACAACGGCTTACCCCTTCTGTTGATGTTTTTCCAAGCATGCTGAAGCCTGTACAATAATTCTCCACTTAGCTCACCTGTGAAGTACAGAGATTCCTGTACTTCCTCCTCTTTCGGCGGGCTTTTCAAAGCATAACCGAATTGCCTAATCAACAATGATGGATTGTAGTTAACGCACCCTTTCCTCCCAATCAGAGGAACATTAGGATAACCGGCGCAGCTGTAGATAATCTCAGATCCCAGTAAATCTTTATCAAACCAGACAACGTCTTCTGAAGAAAGTCCCATCAGATGCTCAGACCAATCCACCGTATCTGCAGACTCAGCAAAAATTCCCTTCTTAGGCAGGTAACTCTCGAACCACATATACAATAAAGGCACACAACAAGAGACGTTCTTGCCCCTTCTATTCTCGTTCTTATAATGCAGAGAGTGATAGAAGTCTCCAACCAGAGTAGGCACAGGATTGCCTGAAGCAAATATATAGAATGCATCCAAATCAACAAAGTCAGGCATGTTCGGGAACAATACAATGCCATAGATACACAAAGCAAGAATAGCGTTAAACACAATCCAACATCCACTCTTGGCATACTCTTGTGCTTTCCCAACCAAGAACTTGAGAGAAAAACCAGACACTCCATTCCACGAGGTTAACAGCAACTCTGAGGGGTCTAAATGCAAGGCAACAGCCAAATCTTCCAGCTTGGGCTCAACACCCACATGAATGAAAGGTACCCTGTTCTGAATAGTCAGCTCCAAGATCTCAGCATATTCCTCCATAGTCGGAGCCAGAATGAAGTCAGGGAAAGTAAAACACCTCAGCGGGGGATCATAGAAATGCATTAGCGCGTACAATCCGTTACGCTCATACATGGATGGTTTATAAACCAACCTAAGTAATTTCCCATAACTCTTCCTGAAGCTTCTCTTCACATCATCATCAGCTAAGGATATCAAACCAAGCAAAGGAGAAACATCTGGAGTAGGCAACTTGTATGCCACAGTCTTCTTCAAAGTATCCATGATAGCTGCAGACAGAAATCCGGGCAACTAGAATCAGAGGGTATGAAATGCACCTGCAGCACAGACAGACGTTAATGATATGCAAAATGAGCATGCAACAATGCAATATGCAACATGCAACCGGGATCAAGTGATATATTGCTGAAGAGATCCATCCACAATATCTGTCTCAACAGTCCCACGATACTGCTCAAACCTGGTCTCAACAGACCCATAACAATGCTCCACTTTGCCTCAGCAGGCTCAAAACAATGCTCCAACCTGGTCTCATCAGACCTATAACACTGCTCTGGTGAAGAAATCCCAAGTAACCACACATACTGATCCAAAATCAAGAAAACCGGGTAGTCTGGAGGTTAATTTTCCTGCATGCCCCAATCCCTCTCACAGGTAGGTGTCCTATCAACTGACACAAGGTACGGCATCCTATGCGGTCGTCGGCATCACAGACTTTCAAGACTGATTATACGATACCCAGAAGGTGTGGCATCATCGTATCCTGAAGAGGCCTCACTTAGCCAACTTCCAAATGATCGGTCCCCGGAGTCGACAATCCAACCAACCAACAACCCCCTTAACCCAAAGGGTTGAAAAAGAAGTCAACCAGAAGAGCCTAGTCCGAGCGTGGATTTTGCGGGACACTAGTACATGCAAAGCATGCACGCGCCCGCTACTTTCCACAACTAATTCTAGGTGCGCTCAAGTCCAGGTCCGGCTTATCTCTCAACAGATCACCCCTTTCCCACAGTAGCAATAACAATATAAAGCTGACAATAAACTGTGGAAAGTAAAGAAAGAAATGTAAATCCATATAAAACCCATGACAGGAAAACAAGCGCTAGGACTGACTCGCGTAGGGAACCGTTAGAGTCCCCAGCAGAGTCGCCAGCTGTCGCTACTGCGAAAATCGGCGCCGGCTATGACAGAAGAGTCGCCACCGTGCGTTATTTATCCCACAAGAGGGAAAGGAAACGTTCAGAGTAAACCTAATGCAATACGGGAAAGGAATGGTCGTCGCAACCAAATTCCTGGATTCGGGAGTCGATTACGCAAGGGGAAGGTATTAGCACCCCTCACGTTCGTTGTACTCGATGGGATCCACACTTGTTTTCTAGTACGGATTGTTATTCTATCTACTCTAAAGGTCAAGGGTTAAAAAGAAAAGAAAATGACTCGGCAAAGTATCGCACTTTATGCCTACGTATTCCCGTCTGGAACGAGAAATCAGAGTCAACGTAGTTCGCCTAACTACGGGAAAGGAGGGGAAGGTTTCTCGCTAGGATACGACATCCTATGCCTACATACTTTCATACAGCATGAAAGATCAGAGCAAACAAAGTTCGAGATACGGAAGACACAAACTTGTCTGACTGTTTTTTATTACCTTAAGAAAGGATTTCTCTTGATTAAAAGTCCAAGCGGACAAAAATGACACTTTGATGTTTGTTTTGAATCTTTTACGAAAGAAGTGTTTTTTTAGTTTGTTTGCAATCTTTGACGCACTAGAGACTATGATTCGAGAGTGACTACGTCGCGTGTCACCCAAAGGGTACCACACTAAGCAGCCAGACTACTAGAAAGAAGCTCTCCAGCAACCCTTTCTCAAATAGCTTAAGGCTCGTAACGTACGACATCGATTAACCTTATTACTGTATTTTTGAGTTGTTTTGAGATAAGAAGAGAAAGAAGCTCTAAAAAACCTAGGGTTGAAAAGGGAATAAAAACTAACCTAATATTGTCATGCGTGGATAAGAATCCTAATGTCTGTCATGATTCCCTCCTGCACAGAGGAAATCAGAGATCCTAGGGGATAAACAAAAAAGAAAGCAAGCAAATACAGTAAAATGCATGCAATGCTGCAATACAAGCGAGGTAAGGGAGTCCCACTCAACCTCGAACCTGGGAAAACAACAGGCAAAATGAATCAACATTCACTTCAAACCTAGGGAGCAGGCTGAACAAGCCAACAAACAATGCAGAAAAAAGAAAACAACACCAGCACCAGCTCTGACAGCAACAATCAAGCTCCTACAGCAGACAGCACAATCAGCAACAGCTCTGACAACTACAACTTTCATCTTCAAACTTCAATAAATTTCAATCTCCAGCTTCCAGGGAAGAGAAAACACATTTCAAATAAGGCTCCTCAAAACCTAAACAATTAAACTCCACAGCTACAAAAAACCCCTGCTCAAAAGCAACAATAAACCCCAGCTTCAATCCTCCAGCAAGCTCCTACAGCAAAATTGCCAGTAACACCACTCCCTCTTCAAGCCATCCTCATGAAAGGCATCTTCAACATCTTAGATCTTCATCCCCAAGCTCTATCAAGCTCCACCAAGAAAGATTTGTTATTATGATCAAGTTATAATGAATGGAAGCTAGTGGAAACCAAAGGAAATCACTAGAAACCATCATCTGCAAAGAAGGGTATCCTCAAAAGATCTACTCTTTAAGGCATGCCAATCATCCCTCCAAGGGAGAGATGGGCTTCCTTAAAAGGGCTTTGAATCATAGGATAGTATAGAGGCACATGAAGCTCTCTATGTTTGAAAGAAGAAATAAGACTAATCTACTGCTCTTCATATATGCCCTAATCCCTAAGCTCCTGACAAGCAATCCAACAGAGAAGAAATATTCAACTCCAAGCTTCTTCAAGCCATCCAAAGCAACTTCATTTGATCTTCAATTCATCCAAGAAAATCCCAAGCCAAAAGCACACCCAAAATAGCCCCACACAAAATAAACAAACCAAGCATCCAAGGGAAAACCCCACAATCACCACACAAGTAGCAAAAATCAAATAAAATGCTAAAACTCATCACAAAATCCTAATTAAATTTCTAAGGGAACCTAACCCTATACCCAATACCCCATATACATCCCAAGGCCTAAATCAAACCCTAAGTCCCCAAACTATACCCCAAACTACAACTAGTTGTGTTAAAACCCTAATTCTAACACCTCTCCTATTCATCTCTCAAACTAACCTAAATATTAACCACAAAAATATGAAAAAATTCCTAAGGGTACATGCTTCCTTAATCTAATCAACCTCACAAGAATCACTCAAAAGTTCCTCACCAAACTCTCATACTAAATTCATAAAAATGAAGCATCAAACAAAAGTAAAATAAAAGCATTAAAATTGTAAAATATGCCAGAAAATAAAAAATGCATGAAATTAATATTTTTTGTTTCATTAAATTCTAGAGATCCTAAGGGAACTAGGGAAAAAAGTCTCATCCTAAAATGATCATTTTTCAATTTATTATGAATTAATTTCTAACCACATTTAAAACATGAAAATAAAAGAAAATAAGAGGAAATTGACAAACAGGCGTGATGAATAGCAATTGATCCAAGTTATAAATCAGAGTTGGGCCCAGGAGGGGGTGCCATTAGCGAGCGCGCTATGAGCCCAAACCAACAAAAAAATACAATCAGAAAATTAAAGGAAAAAGAAAAATCTCTGTGGCAAATAGCAATAGAATCCTGTGTATTTCGCTGGTGGGCCTCAAACAAGGGTGTGGATAGCAAAACTTGTACTAAGCCCAAGTCAAAATATTAAATGAAATGGGGCGTCTTGCTTGTGTACTCAGATTCCTTCATAATCTCAGAGCTAATCGTGGCCATTGGATGTCTTCAGTCAAGGGGTCAAACATCACCCTAGGGTTATAACATCGTCTTCTCCATTTTAAAATCTGGGAGGGAAAATGAACCAGACGGTGGCCGGAAGTGGCGCCACCGTCGTCCCCAAACATCAAATCCATGAAAACCCACCAAAACTCAAACCTAAGCACCCTAATCAACTCGCTTTTTCTCACTGAATCCAATGGTGATGTCCAATCTTATTGATTCATCCCCTAAAGTGGAATCCGATCCAAAGTTCATCCATGGTGTCCAACCTCAAGTGGCACGATTCTTGAAATTAAAATCCCTAATCTCATCTACGTACTTCAGTGAGTAGTCCTAGCCATCTAAACAAGCCTAAACCTCCAAGAACGACAAGATATGGCCCTCACAAGAAAACTGTTCCAACCTAATTTTGTCTCTAAACACCAATTTTTCCTACCAGAAACGACCCTAGCCGTGTCTACAATCTATTTATGCATTCAAAACCTATCAATTCTACCTAAATCATGCTATGAGATGAAATTTACATATCTCGGAAAATTGAGTGAACAGAGCAAGAAAATCTTCAAATTACACTCCAATCTTCTCCAGATACAATCAACAATGCCTTGTGGATCTTCTGTATGCAATGAATTGCTTTGAATCACTTCCAATCAGCAAACCCGATTTTGAGTTGCAAAGGTGAAACTCATTATGCTATCTCTCAGTTCTTCACAGTTCTTGACCAGAATTTTCTCCAAATTCAATCACAAACTCATGCTAAAGCTTCTGAATGCACTAGTTTGCTTTGAGATTGCCCCAATTCGTGAAATCGATTCTGTTATGCAAGGTGCAAAATCAGAATGCTCTCTCTCAACTCTCTCCAATTCTTGACCAAAAAAGCTACTGAATCAGTTATAATCCTTATATAGAACATGTAGGAAACATCTAGAATGATCTAAAATGATCCATGTGAGAATTTGAAATTCTCATGCACCATGAAATCTCATGAGAAGCTTGCACATGACAGTGTTGTACCCCAAAATTTGACCAACATTTATTTACCCATCAAGTATTTGAAGGTTGATACCTTTATCAGAAAGTTCAAGAGATCCTCAGAGGAATTGGTTGAAACCAAGGTTGTGTGTCTCATAACTTGAGAGTTGTGGGTGCTCCTCAGATGATTCTGAGACTATGAGGATGAACTTGAAGCTTTGAGAAAGCCTATGATATGAAAGTCATCATGAAGCCCAGAGAGGTTATTATGCAAGAATTCAGAAGATTCAACCATGAATGGTAGAATTAGGGTTTGACTGGGTCAATCCTAAGTCAACTGAAGATTTGGAGAAGGTTGAGACCCAATCCAAAAGCCATGTGATCATGGAATGATGTATTGAGATACTATAAGGAAGATTCCTAGACCAACTCATCATGATTGAGGAGTTTGAGAAGTTTTAAGCTAGGGTTTCTAAGGATGGACAGTGTAAAATCCCCTAGTTTGATCCCTATCTTCCAGGCAGTTTTAGCTCAAGATGTGATTGTCATATCATCTTCCCCACAACATGAATGTTGTAGAGCTTGTTCTTAGCTTTAATTTGAGTGGTAGAAGTCCTTGATAGGATTTGCAGAGCTCAAGTTATGGTTTTGGCAAATTACAGGTCATCTGAGGTATGTGAATCTGGGTCCTTGAAAGTCACCCAACTTGCAGACAATGTTTGCCCTAGTAGTATGATTCCTATGGTCTCTTGGTAAACATTAATGTTGAAGAGAATCTTCTTAGCTTTCTAGAGAGTACTAGAAGTCCTTGATAGGATTTGTATAACTCAACTTATGGCTTTGACAAGCCAAGGGCATTTTGGTCATTTGGAAGTTATAGGTCATTTCAAGCATAAGGCCATATCTCCTACTTCCAAGCTTCAAATGGAAAAACCTTCAACATAAAAGTTGCTTAGAATGATGTTTTAAGGCTAGTAGGGTGGTCATGAGATGTTGAAAAGGCTCATAGCAAAAAGTGATAAAAATGGCCTAAAAAATGAGTCATAAGTTAATTCAAGTGAAATGGAAAATCATAAAATCCAAGCTATAAACCCTAACCATGTCATATGATAGGTCATTTTGACTCCAAAGAACATTTTAAGAACAATGGTTCAGCCACAATTTTGATTTGAGGCTTGAATCTTAGGGTTGCTTTGTAATTTGGTTGCTTGCATAATGGGGTACCAAACCAAAACAAGGAAAAGCTTAATAAACAAGGTGTTTAAGCATAGTATCTTACCCTAATTCTCATGTAAGGAGAAAATCAAGTTAATTACTCAAGTTGCAAGGGTTTTTGTCATAATATATCATGTGGTGAGAAGTGAAATGCAAAGTATCATGTCATGAAACTTCAAGTTCTTACTAGATTGATCTAGATGGTTCTAGACCTTTCTAAACATCTCTATATATTGAATACAATCTGCATTGGTGAAAGGTTGGTGATTGTTGATGTTAATGGTGGTAGAGAATAGAGATTGAACCAAAATTCTCCATTTGCAAATTGTATTGAAACTTCATTTTTCTCTTCATTACCCTTCCATTTTTCTACATAAATCTTCTCTACAAACATCCCTGAGTATGTTCATGCTAGAGTGAGGTTCCATTGATGAAGAATTGAGAGCTTTCCAAGTGAAGTTGCAAGAAAGCAAAAGGCATTGGATCTTGAGATACAAGCCATTTCCATCAAATCTTGTGCAAGCAGAGGATTGTTCATCACCTAAGGATCGTTCTTGAGGATCTACAAGGCTTGATTTGAAGCTTTTCACCACCTACCATATCCAAGAGCAAGGTATACAAAATTGTTCCTACACCTTACTTTAGGCATGGCTAGGGCTAGTTCTTATTGTAAAACCATTAGAGACAATTAGGTGGTTCATTTGGATGAGTTTAAGACCAATTGGTGAGGTTTCATTCATGGTGGTTGATTCTTGATGGAGTTAGAACATGTTGTTTAAGGGATAATAATGCACGATTTTTGGCTAGTTTTAATCAACATAACATAAGGATCATTTCTATATAAAGAATGTTGAGTTTGGTGAAGGTCAAAAACTGATGAAGTTTTGGATTCATGGAGTTGCACCATTCGGTTTGGAGGATTTATGGTGTTTCAATGAAATCCAAGGGCACAGTCGTGTTCATGGTGGAAAATAGGCCAACTTTGGTTTTTTTATCGTGATATTTGGTGGAGAAATGAGGGAGAACGTGAGGATGGAAGAATGATGCATGGAACTCGTGTTTCATGGATTCTGCAAACCCTAATTAACCAAAGGTTGAAGATGAAATCATTGCCGTTGGATCTGTGCAAGACTCGTTGACTGGAGAACGATCAGACGACCAAGATTCGAAACGAATTTGGAGGGAATTCTGGGCGTACAAAACGCCGCGTTTCACTAATGTACCAGCATGGGCCTCACGTGAATTTGATATTCACACCCCCCTAAGCGAGGCCCAATTGAAATGAACTATAATTAGATGCTATTTGCACCGCGTTTTAGTTTTTTTCTTTCATTTTATTTTGGTTTTTCTGAGTTTAAAACTGGGCCCAAGTGCTTACTTCTTACACCCCTCACATCTGAGCCCAAGTGATAACAACTGAATATTATTGCTTTTCATACCCCATGATTCATTTCTCATATTATATTTCCTCCAAATTTTTTATATCTTTAAAAATTCATATAAAAATGAAAAATGAGTATTTTTTAAATGAGACTTTTTTTTCCCATTTTCCATTTTCTGTCTAGAAAAATATAAAACCATAAAATAGCCATTTTATTTAATTTTTATATTTTTTTGCATATTTTTACTTTTAATTGTTTTTTTAATTCTTTTAGTTGATATGTGAATTTGTAGATTTTAATTAGGGTAGTTCCCTTAGGATTTTTAGTTAAATCTTTTTAGGATGATTAGATAAATGTTTTAGGTTCCCCCTGATTTAATTTCATATTTTTGTGACAATTTTTAGGGTAGTTTTAATTAGGTAATTCTAGGTAGTATAGAATTTGATTAAAACTTTAACATAGGCCAATAACAATTTTAGATTTAGGGTTTTTAGGGAAATTTAGTCTATGGGGAATATATGGGACTTAAGGGTAGATGTGTAGGGTCCCCTAGCATTTATATTAGGATTTAATAGAATAATATACTAGTTTTAGTTGATTTTTGCATTGAATGATTGTTTGTGTTGCCTTTAGGGCATGTTTGTGTAGTTTGCTTTGCTTTGAAGTTTTCCTTTGGTTTGAGGAGCTTGGCATCTCATTGTGGAGCATGGTTGAAGACTTGAAGAGGCTTGGAGGAGCTTGAGGAGCTTGTTCTTCTATTCTTTTTGTTGTTTTAGGGTTAGGATTAGGAAGAGCATAGATGTAGACAACTTCTTTCTCAAACATGGATGGTATCATTCACCTCCATTCCTCCCTATGATTCAAAGTCCCTCCAGGGTATATACCTCTCTCCTTTGGAGGGATAAGTGTTATACCCAGGAGGTAGAACTTTTGAGGGAACCAGTCCCTTGATATTGAACCCTTATAGGTCACCTTTGGTGATCAAATAAGTAGTTCAATATCCCCCAGCTTATCCAGTAAGTGATTTTTCTCTGGTTTGATTGTCTGGAGAGATATCAGAGCCTGAGCATGAAGATGAAGACTTTATTGAAGATTATTGAAGAGGATGAATCCTTGAAGACTGCCATTCTAGCTGAAGCTTGAAGAGCATGAAGATCAAGTTGATACTTGAAGATCCCTGAAGATTAGTTGAAGCCTGAAGGTGGAGCTGATCAAGAAGCTGAAGCTTAAGGGAGAAGATGAGTTGAAACTCATGTTGTAGGGTTGGTACCTGGAGAGCAATTGATATTTGAAGTCTGAAGACTGAGTTGCTGCTGGAGGGGCTGAAGCTTTCTTCTGTTTTTTCTTTTCTGTATTGTGTGTTTTGCTTGATTTGTCTGTTGCATTAGAATAAGTTCATCTAGAATAAGTAGAATCTAGGAGCATGATTGCATTAGAGGTTGAGTAACTCCCTCTGCTTGTATTGTTACTGCATGGCTTTGCTTGCGGGTATTCGGTAGAGCCTAGCTCCCTTGCCCATGTGGTTTGTTTGCCTGATGGCATTTCCTTTCATTCTTGCTGTATGATTGCAGTTTTCTGTTTATTGCTTATTTTTCAGTATGATTACTGTTATTTCATGACTGGCTTGAGGTTGAGATGAGCTTGTGGAGGCTGAAGCCCCACACACATTTCCTCCCTCACTTGCATTGCATGCATTTACTGTTAAGCTGATGCTTTGTCTGTTTTGGTGTATCATTGACATGATCCCTTAGGACTCTCATTTCCTTGGATAAGGATTTGATGATAGACTTTTAGGTTGAAACCTATGCATGACAACTTCTAGGAGTTCCCTGTTCAAACCTCAACCATAGGATGAATCCATGGCATGATAATAGTAGGACTTGATAGTCTCCCTCCTAGTTGGGCCTGTTCTCTTCTCATCTCAAAATAGTTTAAGATACGGTAATCATGAATGATTTCTTTCGTACGTTACGAGCCTTAAGCTATCTGAGAAAGGATTGTGGGAGAGTTTATTTTCCACAGTCTAGATGTTTAGTATGGTACCCTTTGGGTGACATGCGACGCATTCACTCTCAGGTCATAGTCTCTAGTGCGGTTGAAATCGCAAACACAATAAAAAACACTTCTTTCGTAAAAGACAGGAAATAAACCGTAGTTTCCCGAACTACGTGAGCTCTGATCTCTCATACCTGTTGAGAGTACGTAGGCACAAGATGGCGAAGTCTTGTCGAGCTACCTTCCCCCATAACCCTTCGTAGGCCGAACTACGTTGACTCTGATTTCTCATTCTCTGATGAGAATACGTAGGCATAAAGTGCGACGCTTTGCCGAGTCATTTTCTTTTCTTTTTCAGCCAGTCTTGATAGGTAGATAGAATAAAACCAACCCGTCCAAGTAAACACACAAGCGAGGATCCCGTCGAGTACGACGGACGTGAGGGGTGCTAATACCTTCCCCTTGCGTAACCGACTCCCGAACCCAGACAATGGTTGCGATGACCTTGTCTTACCCTTTTTCGTCGGGTTTTTCCGATTGTTTCCTTTCCCGCTCTGAGGGATAAATAACGAAAGGTGGAGACTCTTCTGTCATGCCGGCACCTTATTTTCGTGCAAGCGACAGTTGGCGACTCTGTTGGGGACTCCAACGGTTCCCTGCGAGAGTCAATCCTACCGCTTGTATGTTTACTTGTTAGGTTGCGTTTATTTATCGCATTTTACTTCTCGCACTTTATTTCCCGCATTTTATTTTCAGTATAATATGATTATTTGTGCTGTTGTGGGATGGGAGTCCTGATGAGTGAGAAGCCAGACCCAGGCTTGAGTGCACTATAGACTTAGAGTGGAAATTAGTGGGCGCGTGCTTGCTTTGCAGGCACTAGTGTCTCATGAAATCCATGCTCAGACGAGGTTCATCCGGTTGGCTTCACTTTCAACCCTTTGGGTTGAGACGGTTGCTGGTTTGGTGGATTGTCGACTCTGGGGACCGATCATTTGTGATTCAGCTAAGTGAGGCCTCTTCATGAGCTGGTGATGCCACACCTTCTGGGTATCGTATCACCCCTCTTGAAAGTCTGTGACGCTGATGAACGCATAGGATGCCATACCTTAAGTCAGTTTAGGTCCATACCTGTGAGTGGGATTGGGTTTATTGCAGGAAACTTTGACCTTCAGACTACCTGTTTTTCTTGACAGTGAATCAGTTATGTTGGTACCAGGGTTTCTCAGTTGCAGATTTGTCTGTTCTTGATAGAGCAGGTTTTGATCAGAGGATCTTATCATCAGGTGTATGTCTGTTCTTGATAGAGCAGGTTTTGATCGGAGGATCTTATCATCAGTTGTTTGTTCTTGATAGAGCAGATTATTGGGCTCTGAAGATCTCATCAGCAGATGTTGTTTGTTCTTAGGGCAGATTTTTGATATGGGGTCTGAAGACTTCATCAACAGATATTTCTTGATCATACATCCGAGGTCCTTATTACCAGACATTTGTTCTCGACAGAGCAGACTTGTGATCCTATGTATATGGTCCTATCAGATGGTTGTTCTTGGCAGATCAGATCTGTGGTCTTACGTCGGGGTTTTCTTCTCATCAGTGACTGTTGATACAGAATCTCCACAACAGCAGTTACCTGGATATATTATTGCATGACTGCATTTTGCATTAGTTCGCATATTCATTTTTGCATTCCATTAGCAGGTGTCTGTGCGGCATGCGCATTTCGTACCCTGATTCTGGTGTCCCGAACAATATGAGATATTTTCTTCCATGAATGGATCCAGTCTTATCACTGCATTGACACTATGTTGGCACGTTGACACCAGAATTAGGGGTGATCTCCTAAACGTACAGACACCCATGGCATTAGCATAATTCATCTTGCATGACGGAAGTCGGGGCTTGTCTTCTAACCCTTGTGTTTGCAGGTTTGACTCAGAATCGAGCAACTCAGACTAATGGAGCAGGTACAAGCTGAGTTGGGGAAAATCCGAAGCCAGTTGGGGCAGGTCATGAATGACATACAGGCAGTGCGCCTGGACCAGCAAGTACTCAGAGAAGAGAATCAGCAGCTGCAGAATCAGTTGAGCTTCCTCATGGGAGTGGTGAGAAGTATGCTAAAAAAGGAGAGTGGTCAAGTACCCAAGGTGGAGACCAAAGTGCTTCCTCCATTGCCGTCAGTGCCACCTGTGCTGAAGCCAAGTGGACCTCATGGATCCGCTACACAGCATGAAGCTCGAGACCTGTCTCGTCAGCAGCCGCGCCAGGCATCTCAGAATAACCCTGAAGGTCATAATCAAAAGAAAAAGCTACTTGATAGAGCTGTGGACCCAATACCTGTGAGTTATGCCCTGCTGTTGCCACTGTTGGTTCAGAACCATGTTCTCAAGCTTCGGACTTTGGACCCACCGAATGACGTGTCATCGGACTTTGATCTCAGCACACATTGTGATTTCCACTCAGGAGCACCGGGGCACCATGTTGAAACACGTAAGGCTTTCAAGAATAAGATTCAAGACCTTATTGACTCAAGGACAATTAGGTTTGTGCCAGGCGGCATGAGAGCATCGGGAAAGTTTATCCCGTACCCTGCAGAAAAGGTGAATGATTCCACTCCTTTGCCTGAAGCTAAGAAAGATCTTGAATATGTCCCGCGACTTTTGGTGACTGAATCGCCTCGCTCGCAGTCTCTACCTGGATCGAGTTCAAGGACGCAAGCGGCCGTTGCCATTCAGAAACAACGACCTCTCGCTCCTTGGCGGAAAGAATACCAGCACCAGAATCGAAAGAGACCTCGCAACCACTTGGAACGAAGGAATGCTCCTTTCCATCCAGTGCCTGTGCCGTATAGCCAGATTCTTCCACAGTTGATTCAGAATTCTTTGGTGGAACCGAAAGCTCTCAAGCCCGTGCCAGAGCCTTACCCTCCAGGGTACAATCCCCATGCTCAGTGTGGTTACCATGGTGGATCTCCGGGGCATTCAACTGAAGATTGCAAGGCTTTTCAGGCGAAAGTGCAACAGTTGATCGATAAAGGGTGCATTTCCTTTCCAGAAGGAGTTTTGGTTGTGCGTGACGACCTCTCAGCTGTCTGAGCTCGCAGATTCAGAGGGTTATGTTCAGAAGCCAGTGGTCCAGACAGGCAGACGTCCTCAGCATTGGCAGTCCTCAGACTTTTTCTCATTTGTATTTGTAGTTTCTTTTCTGTTAGTTACTACTTGCTGTTAAACATTGTATGTTTCGAATGGTAATATTAATAAAGTGACTATGCATTTTTTCTGAATTAGTTATGTCGTTGTCACTCATTTACTACATTGCACTGACACTTGCATTTTATTCACTCCACTTTATCACTATGATTAGCAAAGATTGGAGGGAGAATGATGAAACTAAAATACTCATAGCCGATGATCGTATTGCTTTCAGATAAAACCTTGCCGATGACGTATAAGGCATTGTTTCAAATACCCTAAACACCGGAGAGATAAGGAAGAGAATCCCTTGTTAACCACTTCGAGCCGAGAAGTAGGAGTTTCTTTCGGACTTTTAAACCCTCACATCTTAACCCGGGGCAGGGTAGTTGTCAGTTAGCTTGATCGAGCGTTCAAGTCTTATAGAGGAGTGTTGTCCTTCGAGGACCAATCACATCATATTCCTCCCCAGAGGTCGTACCTCGTCAACCACAATGGTTAAACCTCACCGATCAGGAGTGAGACAGTTGCAATCCTTTCGGAGTAATCAAGACAATCAGTGTCACATGACTTCGTTCCAAAAGAAAAAAAAAGAATAAGAAAGCCCGCTAAGTAAAAATAAAAAGAAAAAGCTGGAAAGATAATACTTAGGCAAAAATCAGGGCATCCCGCTGGACTTCAAAAGAAAATCGAAAAGAACTCTGAAGAGTCAGTCTAGGTAAAAATTAGGGAATCAAAAGAATGAAAAAGAAAGGATATAAAAAGAAAAATCCTCAAAAAAGGACAAAGTCGTGTAGATACAGACACCGAAAACGAAAAAGGAGTAACTGTCACTCCGAAAACCTTGTGAATTCTTTAACCAGTTGTCCCCAATATCCAACATACCTCTCGAAGAGGCGAGCGCTCGAGCTAAGTTAACTGAACTTTAGGATCGGAGAACATCACGTAGAAGGGGCGGGTACAAATCATAATTTGAGCCAAATATCCTTTGTTTCACGAACCGTGAACCCGACCATGATACAACCTTTAAAAGACCTAATTGAGGCAGAGTTTATTCTGAAAGCGCATTACGATAAGGTTGAGTAATCTGACTCCTTCATGATTTGCTAATCATATCCTTATTGTATTTTTCACTGATCACATCAGCACTACGTTTGAACTCTTTGGTTCATTCGTCACTCACTAGCATGACACGTAAATGAGTGACAGTACAATATTTTTTCAAAATCTACGTGAACACTGCATTAAAATTACCATTCGTGAATAAACAATTTTAATTACAGGTCAGTAATTGATACGAAGGAACTCCAACAGGGAATAGTCAACCAGGACTGAATCGTCAGCCGTCTGAATTAGAATGGTATACTGTGAAACCCTGCGAATCTGGGGCATTGGCTTCCTGTGAGTTTGGAATCAATTTGTCTGAGGACAAGTCCCGGAGTATCGGTTGATTATGGGGCAGTTTATGCAAGAAGCGGTTGATCGAAAGTGAATCTTCTCGGGACCCAATCAGGGGCAGTTATCCAGAATTCTTGCGATTTGAGGGAAGATCCCTCTAGTGTTCAATCAGAGCATGTTGAGTCGCTCATCGCTCGTTCGGGGGCAAACTACTTCAGAGATTTTGAAGCCAACCATGCTGAGAGTTGATTAGTTGAGGATGAATCCTCCCGTTGTGCAGATGTTGGGGCAAGCCATCTGAAGATTGTCTTGTTGCCAGTTGTTTTCTGTTCAGAACGAATTATTCCCAAAAGTCGGATTGGGGCAAGTTGAATTGCACTGGGGCAAGTTGTTCAAATGAGTTTGTTCACCCTAGCAAGAGTTGTGTGCCGGGGAATCGTGTCATTACCCTGCCAAAACCTGAGCCTTCTGAAGAAGCCTTGTTGTCATTGGATTGTTATCCTACAACCTAACCTGTTACTCGGCTCTATGATTGGTAGTCTGTATTCCTTGTGTTGACGTTGTTGAATCAGGATTGTTTCTCAGCAGAGATGTACAGTTTGAGATTGTTTCCCCTGAGCAGTTTGAGACTGCAGCAAATTGAGATGGCATTCATCCCTTATTAGAGTAGGATCAAGATTAGCCTCAGTAGGGCAAGATTGATATTCCCGGCAGAG
Organism: Lathyrus sativus; assembly: GCA_963859935.3. Lineage (NCBI taxonomy): Eukaryota > Viridiplantae > Streptophyta > Magnoliopsida > Fabales > Fabaceae > Lathyrus > Lathyrus sativus. The sequence continues at coordinate 7,311,924 of CAWUDS030002219.1, read as the reverse complement.
TATGGCCATCCCAAGCATTGAACGTTGATTAGCCTGATGTGCCATTTTCCCAAGTGGGTTGAGACTGAAGCGTTCCCTGACCGGCAGATTTGGGTTTATTTCCCCAGCAGTGGGACTGATGCAATGTTGTATCCCCACAGAGTCCGAGTTTGACTCCTTTCCCTCCGAGTCTAGGTCATTGACTCATTCCCCAGGCAGAGGTTGACGGTGACTCCCTCATTGAGTAAGCTCTATACGGGTGGATTTTGATGTCAGCCAGAGAAGAGTTGTTTCTCAGCAAATTGCTTCGTACCCTAGAAGGACTTAGGGTGTTAAAAAAAAAGACCGTTCAGGGTTGTTTTCCTCGGTGAAGTGAGATTCAAGTTCAGTGATCGATTGTTATCTTCTGCAGATGTCAGAGGTGTTTCCTTGATAGGGTCAGTACATCTCTAACAGGGTTGTGCCATGAGTAGCTAAGGATTGATATCCCCAGCAGTGTTGATACACAGGTATTCCTCATCAGACTTGATAGTCCAGCAAGTGTTACCCAGAAGGGTCAGTCTCCGTAAGGCGTATGCGAGATTATTCTCAGCAGATCAGGATTGATATCCTCGGGGCAGGACGATTCCTCCTTCTCCAGCAGAGTTCAGTGGTCTCTCCTCGTAGAGTCTGAGCGCAAGACATTGAGCATTGACATGTCTCCCCGGGCAGAGATGATTCTCTTCCCCAAGCCGACGCATCCTGAAGGAACGTCACCTCCTCAGCTGAGTCGGGCGCCGAAGCTCATGTTCATCCCCCAGCACCGGGTCATAAGTGCAGACTTCGTAAAAGTGTTCAAGCGCCGAAGCTCATGTTCATTCCCCCGCACCGGGTCACAAGTGCAGATTTCATAGAAATGTTCGGGTGCCGAAGCTCGTGTTTTCCCCAGTAAAGTCGCCGAAGCAGGTGTCTCCCCCAGCACCGGGTCACAAGTGCAGGTTTCGTAGGAAAGTATTCGTACGCCGAAGTATGCAGTAACTGATGGTGCTAGACTGAAGTCTCCAGCGGAATTGAGATTCCCCACCAGGGCCGTATTCTCTCCCGAAGTCGGATGATTCCCTCTTCCCCAGTAGAGTGTTGAAACAGTTGATGTTGTATTCCTCTGCAGAGTTATACTCTCCCCCGAAGTCGGATGAGTCCTTCTTCCCCAGCGGAATTGAAATTCCTCATTAAAGCTGTACTCTCCAGTGAAGTAGAATGATTTCTCTTTCCCCGGCTGAGTTCGCAATCCCCAAGAGAGCCGAATCCTTGGAAGCAGTTGGGACCATGAGTGGTTTTCCCTAGCATATGTTGAACAGTTGATGTTGTATTTCCTCAGAGTCGTACTCTCTCTAGTGAAGCAGAATGATTTCTCCTTCCCCCAGCCAAGTTTGCAGATACCCAAGAGAGCCGAATCCTTGGAAGTTGATCAGATCATGATTGGTTTCCCCCAGTGGAGTGTTGCAGCTAAAGTTGTTTCCTCATAGAGTATTTATCCCCAGAAGAGTAGCCGAAACGGCCACGCAGTTTATCCTCGCGATTGACATCGCTTTCCTTCAGCAGGTCCAGGGTCTCGTGAAGCTGTTTCCCCGGCAGCCGTCAACCGAAGATCATTTCCCTAGATGGAGTCCAATTGATATTGGCGTGTCCACGTTCTCCTCAGCAGGATGATTCCTCCATCTGAGTAGTTCTTTCTCCTTGACAGGAGGATTCCCCTTCAACATTTATTTTGCTGACGGGGTCGCATCATTGTGCATGATTGCATGGCATTTAGCATAAGCGCATAGCATTTCCACCGTGCGGAGCTTGGCGCCGAAGCATATGCATAATAAACATGATCTAGGTTGCTACCGTTCTTGTTTTGCAGGTGTTCCGCCGAAGGATCAGTTGCTCAGGATGATTCCTGACATTCTCCCCAACGAAGTCGCTGGCTCAAAGATGATTTTTTGAGATTCCCAGCGAAGTCTTCAGCTCAAGATGATTCTCGAACCCCTCAGCAGGGCCGTTTGCTTAAGATGATTCTTAAGACCCCAGTGCAGTCTCCAGAGTTGGTCGCTCAAGTTGATACTTAGAGTCCCCAGCGAAGTTCGCCCAGGATGATTCCCAAAGCCCCAAGGGAGCCGAACCCTTGGAAGTTGCTCAAGCCATGATTGGTCTGTCCCCGACAAGAGTTACCCAGGATGATTCCTGGAATTCCCCAACAGAATGTTCGCTCAGAATGGCTATCGGTTCAAGATGATTCTTGAAGGTCCCCAGGCAGAGTTATTTGTTTAAGATGATTCTTGAAGTCCTCAGTAGAGTTGATTCATCCAGAACGATTTCTGGACCCCCCGGAACGGAGTTGCTTGATAGTTCTCCAGATTCCCCAGCGGCGAAGCATTATCCCCAGCAGGTTTCCGACGGCGAAGTTAGAACCTCCTTTGAAGACTCCATGATTGAAGTCTGACCGTGTTAACGAAGCAGTTATCTCAGTAATGCGGAATGCCTGATGGCATGATCGACTATGTGTTACCGGTTAGATCGACTATGTGTTACCGGTTACCTTATGACCAATTCCCCAATGAAGTTTCCTCATCCTGACGGCGAGGTCAGATTATGGTTATTTCCAGCGGCGATGTTGGATGGTTGTTTGACGGCGATGTCAGATTTTCAGTTCTCGGCGGCGATGTTGGATATTTGTCTTGCGGCGAGGTCAGAGGTGTTTCCAGCGGCGATGTTGGATGATTTTAACGGCGAGGTCAGATTATGTTTGTTTCCGGCGGCGACGTTGGATATTTGTCTTGGCGGCGAGGTCAGAGGTTTGTTTCCAGCGGCGATGTTGGAGGATTTTGACGGCGAGGTCAGATTATGTTTGTTTCCGGCCGGCGATGTTGGATGTTTGTTTTGACGGCAAGGTCAGATTATGGTTGTTTCCAGCGGCGATGTTGGGTGTTTGTCTCCGGCGGCGATGTCAGGAGATTATGTTCGACGGCGATGTCAGACTCTTTAACTCACCAGCAGAGATTATGTTGAGTACTCCGGCGGCGATGTCGGGTGTTTCCCCAGATTATACTAGGTTTCCAGTGGCGATGTTGGATGTTTGTTCGACGACGATGTCGAATGTCTCTCAGAGTTATGTTTGTTTATGACGGCGATGTCAGATTCTCTATTCCTCCAGCGGCGATGTTGGGTATTTTGATTGTCCGACGGCGATGTCAGATTTAGTTCTCCAGCGGCGATGATGGGGTATACCAGATTCTCTATTTCTCCAGCGGGCGATGTTGGATGTTTTGGATTCTCCAGCGGCGATGTGGGGTATTTTGTTTGTTTCTGGCGGCGACGTCAATTTCTCTAGTCTTCCAGCGGCAATGTTGGGTGTTTGGTTGTCTGATGACAATATCAGCAGGATTAATGTGAAGAACTGACGGCGATGTCAGATCAGTGTTTCTCCAGCTAGTTGCCGTGCGTCTACTATTCCAGCTTTCGAAGATTTGTTCCCCACAGAGTATCGTGTGCTCGTGCAGTTGGCAAATTTCCGGTTTTACCGGTATTCAACCGTCTCGCACCTTGATTGGCTGAGAGCCGTGTTCGCTTCTCACCTAGTCAGGTTCAAGCCGTTTGAATAGGGGAAGTTGTTTCACCCCAAAATTTGACCCAACATTTATTTACCCATCAAGTATTTGAAGGTTGATACCTTTATCAGAAAGTTCAAGAGATCCTCAGAGGAATTGGTTGAAACCAAGGTTGTGTGTCTCATAACTTGAGAGTTGTGGGTGCTCCTCAGATGATTCTGAGACTATGAGGATGAACTTGAAGCTTCGAGAAATCCTATGAGATGAAAGTCATCATGAAGCCCAGAGAGGTTATTATGCAAGAATTCAGAAGATTCAACCATGAATGGTAGAATTAGGGTTTGACTGGGTCAATCCTAAGTCAACTGAAGATTTGGAGAAGGTTGAGACCCAATCCAAAAGCCATGGTGATCATGGAATGATGTATTGAGATACTATAAGGATGATTCCTAGACCAACTCATCATGATTGAGGAGTTTGAGAAGTTTTAAGCTAGGGTTTCTAAGGATGGACAGTGTAAAATCCCCTAGTTTGATCCCTATCTTCCAGGCAGTTTTAGCTCAAGATGTAATTGTCATATCATCTTCCCCATAACATGAATGTTGTAGAGCTTGTTCTTAGCTTTAATTTGAGTGGTAGAAGTCCTTGATAGGATTTGCAGAGCTCAAGTTATGGTTTTGGCAAATTACAGGTCATCTGAGGGATGTGAATCTGGGGTCCTTGAAAGTCACCCAACTTGCAGACAACTTTTGCCCTAGTAGGATGATTCGTATGGTCTCTTGGTCAACATTAATGTTAAAGATAAGCTTCTTAGCTTTCTAGAGAGTACTAGAAGTCCTTGATAGGATTTGTAGAACTCAAACTTATGGCTTTGACAAGCCAAGGGCATTTTGGTCATTTGGAAGTTATAGGTCATTTCAAGCATAAGGCCATATCTCCTACTTCCAAGCTTCAAATGGAAAAACCTTCAACATCAAAGTTGCTTAGAATTATGTTTTAAGGCTATTAGGGTGGTCATGAGATGTTGAAAAGGCTCATAGCAAAAGTGATAAAAATGGCCTAAAAAATGAGGCATAAGTTAATTCAAGTGAAATGGAAAATCATAAAATCAAGCTATAAACCCTAACCATGTCATATGATAGGTCATTTTGACTCCAAAGGACATTTTAAGAACAATGGTTCAGCGAAAATTTTGATTTGAGGCTTGAATCTTAGGGTTGCTTTGTAATTTGGTTGCTTGCATAATGGGGTACCAAACCAAAACAAGGAAAAGCTTAATAAACAAGGTGTTTAAGCATAGTATCTTACCCTAATTCTCATGTAAGGAGAAAATCAAGTTAATTACTCAAGTTGCAAGGGTTTTTGTCATGATATATCTGTTGCACCCTAAAATTTGCCCAACCTTATTCCTTGGTTTAGGTTTCAATACCATTAGCATTTGCATATAGAGTCATGTACATAGACTAATCATCTGCATAGCATAAGCATAGCAAGTCATACAACAGGGGGGACCAATCATTATTCTCATCTCTAGAAGCCTATCAAGAGGTTATTATCCCAATTCAATCTCATTCAAGTCATCAGGAAAGAATTTGAAAGCAAAGAGTTCAGCAGATCAAGCCCTGAGTCCATCTCCTAGCTGAGGGTGTCTGAGGGTCAACAAGAGGGTTGTGAGCTGTGAGTTGAAGGCATGGAGAGTATCTAGACATTATGAGAGACCTAGAAAGTCATTTAAAGAAGGAGACAAGTCATTAATGAGAGCACAAGAGCTATAGCTGAAGGCAGTCAACTAGGGTTTCATCTGGGTCAACCCTAGGTCAACCCTAGGTCAATTGACTGATTTAAGGGGCATTCAAGTCTAGTGGAGAGATGTGGGGTTCATCATTGGACATATAAAGAAGGATATGGAGACATGCCAAGAAGAATTCAAGAGAAATCAAGGAGAAGAGGAGTTTCTAAATTAGGGTTTCTGTGTAAAATCCCCTAGTTTAGGTCAAATTTCCAAGCAAGATAAGTCAAAATTCTAGCTTCAAATGGCTTCTTGGCCAACATGAAACTTGTAGAGGATCTCAAGACCTTTAATTTGAGTGGTGGAAGACATCAAGGAGATTTATAGAACTCAAGTTATGGTCCTTGCAAGTTACAGGTCATCTGAGGTATCTGAAATTTTGTCTGTGAAAGTGACTTGACTTCCAAGCTAATTTTACCCCCTCAAGGAGATTTCAAATGAATTTCTGGTCAACATAGGAATTGTTCCTCATTGTCTTAGCTTTCTAGAATGGTATAGCATGCCCTCATATGATGTGTGGAACTCAACTTATGGTCTTGGCAAGCAAAGGGTATTTTGGTCATTTGTGAATTACAGGTCATTTTAACCTATGTCCAAAACTCAATACAAGGAGGCCTCAAATGGAAAAACTTACAACATCAAACTTGCTCCAAATGACATTTTGAGTCTAGAAAGAAGGTCACAAATTGTTGGAAAAAGCTCATAACATGAAGTTGCATGATTGGTTAAATTTGAACTAAAATGGCTTATAACTTGAATAAAGTCAAATGTGAAAAATGGTTTGAGAGATTTATAAGTCCAAATGGGGACTTCCAATATATGATTTTGGGTCCAAAAGACATTTTAGAGACAATGGTTCAAGCACATTTTTGAGTTTAATGGAAAAAATCAAAGTTACTTATGGTTACTTGTATTTGAAGAAACATAACCAAGATCAATCAAAGTGGAAGGCAAGGGAAGTTGTAAGGTGGATCTAGAAGTTTCCATTGAGCCCTATATATTCATGAAATCAGAATTGAGCAAGGGTTGGATTCATTTTTCACCAAAAATTTCCCAAAGTTTCTCATTCTTTCTCATTGCAATTTCATCCAAATTTCACAAATTCAGCATCAATTCTCATCAACATTGATCCTCCTACATTCAATCATCATCATGGATCAGAATTGAGTCAAATATTTGGTGGATATTGATCATTTTCGTGCACTTCCATCAAGAACACACAAATTGCAATTTCCATTGGAACTCAAGATCCAAGGCAAGAATCATCAAGGTTTTGCAAACAGAATCAAGTACTGAGATAGTTGATCAAGATCCAAGCATTAGAAGCCTCAGATCCACGAGTTCAACATCCATTTCCAAGCTTTCACACACCAGGTGCATTTTCTCTGCCATTGCTCGATTTAGTTAGTTTAACATGGTTTTATTAGTTTAGATGTGATCTAGGTTGTTAGTAGATCGATTAGGATGAGTTTGGTGATGTTTAGTGATAGTTTGTGACAGGCTTGTTAGAACTGTTAGGATGTAGAATTCATAGCATAGTGCATTATAACCTTAGCTTGTTAGTTTAGAATGATCACCATTAAGTATAGAAGAGATTAGTATAGGTTTGGTTGAGGTTCTTGAGGATAGGTTGCAGAGCATTTCCATGATGGACAAAACTTGTTGCGCTCGGGTTGAGAGTTAGGCTGAATTTCAGAATGAATTACCACCATAGTCTTGTAGAGGAAGAGATTTAGAGTATTTTTCATGTTTGGATCGTGATGTTTCGTGCACTGTGGAGAGAGAACAGATTGATGGAAGTTGGTTCGTGCATGTGTATTCATGGAGGGAAACCCTAGTTCTCATGAACCAAGGAGGAAGACGAAATCCTG
>CAWUDS030002219.1:7278575-7304216 GCA_963859935.3 Lathyrus sativus | reverse complement strand
AACAAGAGGCTCCTGTAGAATACTACAGATACTTAGGGTGCTAAAACCTTCCCTTATTATAAGCAACCCCCGAACCCACGATCTCTTAGCTTCGTTGTTACGTAGCGCACTTAGGGTTTTCTTCGATCTTTACCCTTTCCTTTGGATAAATCAAATCTCGATGGTGAATATTTAAAGATATGTGGTTCAAGTTAATTAATAGCTTGACATCCGATTCTCACCGCAACAGAAATAGAGACTTCATTGGGGATATGCTGTTGAGGGTTAAGCCCACCTTGTTTGCAGTTGTGTTTTGCTCATGTTTGTTTGCTTTGTAGAAGCAAGCTTCATCTCAAAGTTTTGATGACGTCAACATCAAGATCAAGAATAATTCATCTGTGCAAAAAGGCAAACACTTTCAAAAGACCAAGATCAAGTGGAATGGAAGTGATCAACATTCAAAGCTTCATGAACATTTGACTGATCAACTTTCAAGTTTTGGACACAAGCTACGGTATATCAAAATTCATTAATTTAATTGATATACAAGTGTTCAACATCTTTGTCATTTAATCATTGCATAAGCATATCTTTTAAAACTATTAGAATTGGTATAACACTATTTTTATAAGTATTTTTCTGAAAAATAGCAGTGTTAACCGATTAACCATATAGGTTAACCGGTTAACCATTTCAAATTTTGAATATTCTGGTATAACGCTCCAGTGTTAACCGATTAACCATATAGGTTAACCGATTAACACTGAACGTATTTTGAAAAATGGCTTTGTTTCAAGTTCAAAAATGGTTTGAAAATTATACCAGTTCATATTTTGAAATGTACTGAAATATACCTGTTGGAAAAGGTGTGTTTACACATATAAATTCTGAGTTTTTCAATTTTGAAAAACACCTCCAAAAAAAACCTCCAACCTCCAAAAACCCTCCAACATTCATTTTCAAATATTCTTAGAATCAAATTCACCATTTTCAAAATCCTTTCAAAGTGTTCATAATTGCATAAAAAATTTCATATTCATCTGTTGAACACTTGTGTTGAAAATTATAAGAGTGAATTTTGATCATTTGGAGAAGATCAATTTTGATTGATATTATTATTCACAAAACAAAATCATTACAAGTATTTGTATTCTGACTTGTGATCCAGGATTGTTGGACACAAGGGTGAGTGTTTACAAGAGGATTGTTCTTGTACACTTGTTAGTTTTATTGTTTGATAGTAGGCCTCACCGGTTGATGGTGTGATAGGTTGTACTTTATTAAACAATAGTGAAAACTCTCTTTCATGTTGAAAGGGGAGTGGAGTACTCTCGGATTGTGAGGGGAACCACTATAAATCCTGGTGTCCACTGTTCTTTTACTTTCTACTGCTTTCATAACCAAGAACACAAACCAGTAAAATTTCAAGAAACCATAAAAACCGGAAAAAGTTCTAAAAGTCCTAATTCACCCCCCTTCTTAGGCATACTCTGTACTTACATGCTTTATACATGTATATTTGTGAATATCTGTATATTATACCTGTTTTGTTGAATATGTGCATTGGGTTGCTACCTTGAGAGGTGAGATAAGTCCTAGCCCGGACTTGAGTGTATGCGTATGATAGGATTGTGGTATGATCAATAGTTGACGGTTGGGAGTAGTTCTAACATGTTTGACATATGATGTAACCATTCTCAATTGAGGCCCCTTTGGGATTACTGATGACGTATGAGTAGTCGTACATTCATTACTTTTTCTGACCTGGGTGTCCATGAAACTGAGGACCTTTAGTTACCCACTTACCCCACTTGGCCTTTTCAATACGTAGTGCGATGAATGTGAAGGAGTAGTCCTGAATAGTTAATACGCGATACTACACTCAGATGAGTCTATCTTGAGAATATTTTTGACTCACATGAGTAGTAATGTAGGTTGATAATATCCGAAAGATTTATCGATGACTCTGGGAACTTTGTAGAACCCGTTGTGTAGGTATAAACAACCTATAGTACATGTCAGTTGAGAAGGGTATACCATGGATCCATGCTTGTAATCCAAACCTAGGACCTTTGTTTGTGTGCATATGCATTATATATGTGAAAATGTGAATACTTGTGTACGTGTTTCTTGTGCATCATCCCATCATAAGCATTCATGCAGTTGGTTTTGAGAAACTCGGTCGTTTTCTTTATTACAAAAACCTTAGGTTATGGATTTTGGAAAAAGAAACACTCGAAAGTACAACTTCAAGAAACCAGATTTAACAGAGTTAAAGAATTTGGTGGCTTTAGTGTCTTACCCTGAAGACTTCAGAAAGAGATATGGAAGACTATTGGGACTTGTCAAGATCAAGATGCAAGAAGAAGTTCTCAACACTCTTGTGCAATTCTATGGCCCTATATATCAGCGTTTCACCTTTTCGGATTATCAACTCGTCCCAACCTTGGAAGAGTACTCATATCATATTGGTCTTCTAGTATTGGATAAGAAGTTGTTCAGTGGTCTTGACAAGTTCCCTTCACCAAAACACATTACAGATGCCATTCACCTAGAAGCTTCCGAAGTTAAAGCCAATCTCACCACCAAGTCTGGGCTCAGAGGTCTACCTGCTACATTTTTGATAGGGAAAGTTGCATTCTTTGCCAAAGAAAATAGCCTAGATGCTTTTGAAGCAGTCCTTGCATTGCTCATCTATGGTTTGGTTCTCTTCCCCGAAGAAGAAAGTTTCATTGACATCAACGCTATCCAGATCTTCATCATTGGTAATCCCGTATATACTCTGCTTGGAGACGCCTACCATTATATTCACTATAGGACTCTAAAAATAGATGGCACTATCATATGTTGTGCTCCTCTGTTGTATAGATGGTTTGTTGCACATTTTCTGAGAACATATATTTTCAAAGAAAATCCAAATAGACTAAGGTGGTCTCAAAGACTATGGCTCTGACTCAGACCAATGTACATTGGTATGATCCCGCTTACGAAAAGGAGTGATCATCGACAATTGTGGTTCATTTCCCAACGTACGTCTTCTCAATGTACGAAGGGGAATTAATTATAACCTTATCCTTGAAAAATGTCGGTTTGGGTTTCCCATGAAAGAAAAGCCTAGCAACATCCTATTTTCAGGTTTCTTCTACCTCAAAGCAGAAGCTAGTATGGGTTTAGGAATATCGGTGCAGATGCTTGGAAGACCATCCACAAAAAGACCACGGCTGATCTAGGGAAGAAGAACTGTATATAATTTGAGCCTTTCACACAATGGGTTCGTTCTAGAGCCTATGATCTCAAGATGCCTTATCTCCCAGAGAAAAATTTACATACCGTTGTCGCTTCTTCCTCTAAAATTCCTATTGAACATATAGAGGAATACCAAGAGACATTGTCTAGGATGAAACTTGAGCGAGATACTTGGGAGGGCAAGTACCACATCATTCATTTCGAGCATATGGAGATGAAGAGACAGCTGAAAGAAAATGATGATTTGATTGAGTTGCTTGAAAGGAGGGTTGTTGACAAATATGTGGTACAAGAGAATTTATTTTTCTCTAGTGTTCAGCCAGTACTTAGTACTCACGAGTACTCTGACATCTCGCCTACATCCAGTGCTTAGAAGGGAATCATTGACAAGCTAATATTAGAGAATGCAGAGTTAAAAAGATAGAAAAAGACGCGTAAATAGGACCTTTCTAGCTAGACTCCATGGAGATCTTAGGGCCTAGTTGTTTCCTATTGTATTTTTAGTCTATTGTATTGTACTTTGAAGTTGTAACTTTTTCCAATATTAATGAATTAAGGGTTTTATGCTAAAAGTGTTCGTTTTGCAAATAAATCTTCTGAGTTTCTTAAATCTAATAGCATTGCATCTCATTGCTTTGTCAACATTTGAGGAGCCCGATCTTTTTTGCAGACATTGTAATGGACTCAAGAAAGAAAACAACTTCAAGATGCACATTTAAAAGCCCGAGATTGGAAAATATGAGGATACTAGGAGGCTTAGTGAAATATCCTTTGTCATTTTGCAACAAGTATGGAAACCTTCTGCCTCTTTAGAGCTCCAAGTAGATGAGGAAATGTTGATGGCGTTCATACAGTTCTACAACCTCATTTACCATTGCTTCACGTTTCCAGACTGTCAACTGCTACTAACGTTGGAAGAGTATTCTGCTTTGATGGGGTTAGGTGTCACTCCTCAACCATTATCTAGAAGAGAAAGAAGAGAAAATAGAAGAGTCTTGGCTGAAGCCTTACGCCTAGAACCATCTGACCTTCAAACTCATTTGGATGTCAAAGATGGATTTTCTAGTTTGTAAGCAAGATCCTTGATGGAAAGAGCTGAAGCTCACGCAGATAAGCAAGACACAAAAATATTTGAGGCTATCTTGGCCTTATTGATTTATGGACTCCTTCTATTTCCAAGTGTTGAAGAGTCTTGACTTGAACGCCATCAACCTGTTTCTAATCAAGAACCATGTTCCCACCCTGCTAGGTGATGCATACTTCTCTATTCATCTGAAGAAATCCCATGGAGGAGGCCATATTACTTGTTGTACCACTATCCTTCACAAGTGGTTTATTTTACACTTTTCAAGGACCGCCTCTCTATGGAATCTGAAGGAAAATATGGCAGGGACAAAAAAGCTTTTATTGCTCAAACACTATGACATTCGTTGGTACAATCCCATGTATGGAGGAGTTACCATGATTCACAACTGCAGGGACTTCCCTAATATGCATCTTGTTAGCACAAAAGGATGCATTAGTTACAACCCCATCCTAGCTCTTTGTCGGCTAGGATATCCTGTAGAAGAAGAAGCTGATCCGGTCCTTTTGAGAAGATGTTTTCTTGAATAAAGGAGAAACCTAGATGTCAAAACACGAATTGTCTACGCTTGGCGTCACCTCAATACCCATGGGTGATTGCTCTATGGCATCCAGACTGTACTGTCTCAGAGGCGTATCTTCTTTGGTCTAAAGAGATAGCATTAAAGATGTTCTACACTCGCTTTAATCCTACTTCAACGACTCCAAAAGAACATTTCTCTGTGAAGGAATTAAGGATGCTTTGGTCAAAGTTGAAAAAGAGAAGAATACATTGGAGCGTAAACACTCCATGGTTGTTCAAGAGAACTAAGAACTCTGGAAGCTGCTCCGTTAGAACTAGAAGGAAGAAATTGTAAGAAGGATGAAGCTTCAAGAAGGGGAGGGAACTTCTCTTCAGAAAGACTAGGCCTCTCAGTTTCAATTTTCTCTTGTAATTTATGTCCACACTTTGACTTTTGATGTGTAATCTCTTTTCCCAATAAAATTTTCATTCATTAATGAAAATTTACTCTGATTTGTTTTCTTCTCCATTTTTAATGTTTGTAAACATAATTTTGATTTCTTTGAATGTCAGCTTTGCATTTGCATATGCATTCCATAAGCATTGCATACGGATTTCCCGTTCTGTGTCTTATCTGTGTTTTTTTTACCTCCAATATGTCATACTGAGTCCTCTGCATCCTTACAACACAAGAGCTCAAGCCCAAAGGAGAATGGCTGAGCAAGATCAGGAGTTTGATAGAGTTAACAATGAGTTGGATGACATATAAGGTAGCACGGGCCAAATGATGGAGATGTTGCAAGTGATCTACGCAAAGATAGACACTCAATAGACCATGGTTTCCGAGATAAATGCCACATTAACAGAGCCGACACCTGTTGTAATTGTTGCCACCAGTGATCCACCCTTTGGACTACCATTTAACTTTGTACCACCGCCAGTCACTGTGAAGACTACTCAGCAGATACCTCAGCAGACCATTATTCTGAATATTAATTTTCCTCATACCATCCCTGCTTACACTCTAGCTGATATGCAAGCACAAGCACATCCATACTTCAATAACCAACATCAGGTTTATGATATTCTCGACCAGTTGGAAGAAGGAGATGAACGGCATGAGAAGATGAGGGAAGATTTTGAAACTATGTCGAGAAAGATCAAGGCTATAGAAGGTAATATCATATTTGGGGCTGATGCGAGAGACATGTGCTTGGTTTATGGATTAGTTATTCCTCTAAAATTCAAAATCCTGATTTTTAACAAATATGAGGGGGCTACTTGCCCGAGAACCCACTTGATCATGTACTATAGGAAGATGGGGGTCTATGTGGAAAATGATAAGTTAATGATCCACTGTTTTCTAGATAGTCTTAAGGGTGCTTCAGCTAAATGATGAGTTTGGACCAATCTAGAATTAATAATTTTCAAGACATGTCTGATGCTTTCATCAAGCATTATAAATACAACATGGAAGGGGAGAGTTGGGATTCAAAAATGGAAAGATGACAAGTATCGCTGGTAGTTCAAGTAGAAGTACCACTAAGAAGTCCTTTGGAAATGTCAATAAGAAGAAGGAAGGGGAGACCAATGATATTTCTGCAGAAAGAAGAAGTCAGGTCAGAAAACCTCAGCGACAACAATAATTTCGGCAACAACCATAATACCTTATGCAGTACACTCAACAACCCTATGTGGCAGCCATTACACCCACCTTTTACAATCAAACTCCAGTTTTTCAGCCAGATCAACCGCCACTCATATACCAGCAAGGCTATTAGCAGGTGCCCAATGCCTCAGCCTATTAACAACAACTACCTAGGGTTCCAATTCCTAGACAAAATGTACAAAACAGAAGACCAGGGGCAAAACCTCCTATCCCGCCAATTCCACTAAGCTACACTGAATTGTACCCATACATGGTACAACAAGGTCTAATTACCACTATAAAGATGAGACTTCCATCAAATCCTTTCCCACCATTCTATAATCCCAATGCCCGATATGCATTTCATGAAGGGAAAGTCAGACATGATCTAGAAGGATGCTTTCCTTTGAAACATGTTGTTCGAGACCTAATGGAGAAAAAGATTATGCCCTTTGGGGATTGTCAACCGAATGTCAAAAACAACCCATTACCTAACCATGGGAGCGTCAATGCAGTATAAGACGTGCATGAAATATTAATTTCCGATGTGACTGTCGTACCTCGAAAAATACGATCCTTGCAATGGACGCGGAAAATACTGTTCAAAACAGAGTCGCCACCGAATTTTATTCATTCCAAGGAAGGAATAGGAAAATATCGATAAAACCTTAAAAGGGATAAGAACATGGTCACCGTAACCAATATTCTAGGTTCAGGAGTCGATTACATAGTGGGAAGGTAATAGCACCCTCTACGTCCGTTGTACTCAACGGGAACCTCTTGATTCGATTCGCGAGAGAAAGTTAACTATGTTTGTGTATTTTCTACAGGGATTGCTTGCTAATGGAAAAAAGGGTTGCTTTAAGAGATAAGGTGCTCGCCAAGGATTAGGGCCCTTGTGCCTACGTATCTTCACTTGTAAGAAGTAGAAAATCAGAGCATTCGTAGTTCGGGGGACTACGGGAAAAAGAGGGGATTGTGCTCGCTAGGATTATCGCAATCCTATGCCTACGTACTCTCAACAGATATGAGAGATCAGAGCAGCCGTAGTTCGGCTTACGGTTCGCTAAAAGGTTTGCGTTTGGAATGAACGAGAGTTTAGGTCGCATTCTAACTGCTAAACATTGGCTTGTCCACTCGCTAGGGGAGGCTAAAGCACGAGTTTGTTATGCGCGGAAGAAGGGACTAAACAATGTTCTTTGAGAAAGGATTATTTGAATGGTAGGTCGCGCGAGGGGCGAGGAATAGTGTTTGTAAGTATTGGGATATTTAACTAGAAGTGACGATTACTTGAGGCTTAAGAAAGACCTCTCGGACCTAAGTAATCGGGAGAGTGAACCAAAGAGTTGGAACTCTCTCTTTTTCAACCTCAAATGCGAAAGGATAGAATTGAGCATAGTTTGAATAAGTTGAACGAATGACGATTACTTGAAGCTTAAGAAAGACTTCTCTGGCCCAAGTAATCGGGAAAGCGAGCCAAAGACTTGGAACACTTTCTTTTTTATCGCAAAAGGAATTGCTTCAATGGCGTTTGAAAGGTAGGATGCGGTTAAAGTATTTTAACAGATGAGGATTATTCGAAGCTCAAGAAAGACTTCTCGGACCTCAAGTAATCGGAAGAGTGACCAAAGACTTGGAAATCTCTCTTTTTCTCATCTAATATTATGAAAGATGTTTAATATAATTAGAGTGTATTAATCGGATGACGATTACTCAAAGCTCAAGAAAGATTTCTCGGACTTTAAATAATCGGGAGAGTGAACCAAAGACTTGGAACACTCCCTTTTTCATCTAAGTGTTCAGGAAAAATAGGTTTGAATTTGTTTATCATTTTTAGCAGGGTTTTTTTTCCGAAGACAATTGCTCGGGCTTAAGAAAGACTCCTCAGACCCAAACAATTGGGGAGAGAGAACCAAAGACTTGGGACTCTCTCTTTTTTATCTAATATTGAAATTATGTCTAAATAGTTATTAAGTATTTTAGTTTGATTTAAAGAAAATTGTTTAATATGAATCAAGATTTGTGATTTGCGTGTTGGAACGAGCATGATTGGACTAAGGGATAGAAGGTCCTATGGGTATATGATGAGGTTGATGGCGAGGCCAAAAGCACCCGACTTACAAGGATAGAAGGACTTAATATGATTAAGTGTTAATGGAAGTTGATGATCAATTACAATTGTTTTAAGATACTTGATGTTGGATCAAGTTTGGAAAAGAATTAGATTTTAATTTTATACGTGAAGTGTGTAGCAAGCATCGTTGTACAAAGCCCAAGAGGAGGCTATTAGGTCGACGGCGATCGTAAAAACGATCGGCTTACAATGGTATATGAAAATGGGCTTGACATTAAGTCAAGATATTAGTTTGAAAATAATTGGTTTGAATATGTAATTGAAATTTAATAATAAAGCATGCACAAACATCACACAAAAGGTCAAAAATTAAATAAAATGAGGGATTGGTTAATCAAGGCATGTTAACTTAATTAAATCCTAATTATCTAAAATTAGTAAAAGAAAAGAAATTAAATTGATTTTTTTAGATTATTTTAGAATTAAAGAAAAACAAATCATTAAGATAATTATTACATTAAAATAAAATATTTTATATTGTCCTAGAATTTAAAAGAAAGTGCCAATTTAGAACAATTCATCAACTTTAAACTAATTATTTAATCCTTAAGTAAATTAATTTTTATTAAATAAAAATATTTTAATAAAAAATTAATTAAATTGATAAAAGTTCAGAAATTTTTTAACATAAAACTAAATAACGTTTTTTGATGTTCTCTTGTCTTTTTTTTTGAAAATATTTAAACTAAAAAAAGCTTAACAATAAAAAAATAAAATAAAATAAAAAACAGTATGCATTTTGACAGGGGGACCTCACGGGAGTCCTGAAGGATCCAGGTCGGTGACACTTGTCACCGGCGTAGCCAGCGACATGGCCGCGAGAAAAAAAAAAACAAAATAGAAAAAAATGGTTTCCTTCTCATTTCGCTCTGACCTCGCTTTCTCATTCTCACCCACTCTCTCTTCTCAGATCCTCGTTATCTCATCTCTAACCGAAAAAGGTATCGGCTCACCATCCACGTCGAAGAAGACGGTGGCCGCCGCCGTCCTTCTCCGGTTCACCACCACAAAACCCCACCAATCCTACACGAACCCTAACTAAAAACACACCCCCAAAACAAAACCGAGCTTAGATCTCCCTAAAACTTAGCCAAACTCTCGAATCTAAGCCATTAAAAAATGAAACCCTAGACCTAACATAAAAGGCGGAAACAAACTCAAATCAAAAGGGAAAATAAACGTATCATACGAGGCGTTCAAATCGAACAACAAGAAGTTCAAAAGGGAGAAGAGAAAGACCTGGATCGGAGTGAATCCAACCGAACGCTTTTCCGGCGAAGGTATTCTGCTTCTCTTCCTCTTCTACTGATTCGTCTCTATGTATACTTCTTTTAATCCGTCTTGCTTTTTCAGTGGCTTGAGGACTCGGAACTCCAAAGCGAAAAACCAGGCTTCTTTATGGGTAAGAAATTTCTAGGGTTTTCTGTGTAGAACTTTAGGGTTTTTTCGCCTCTTTTCCGCCTCCCCCTTTGAGTGAATAGTAACCTCATATATACTGCTTGATGCTAGGGTTTTTTCAATTCATGTAAACCTCTGGGTGAAAACAGCATGATTTCAAACCCCTTTCTTTGTGATTTCTTGTCTGTTAACCATTTTTGGGAATATTTTTTTTTACCCAGATTTTCACTGCAAGAGATACCATTTTACCCCCTTTTTTCCACCAAAAACTCTTGTAATTTTTACTGTGTAATAGTATGGTTATTTTCCTGTCAAGAACTCTTGATGTGGCATTCCTTATTCCTAACTGAAAACGACTTTTGGCCTGCTGAAACTGATCCTCCTACTATTGTTGGTATGCATTAGGACTTGTTCTTGATTTTTATCATGGATTAACCACAATTTGTTCTTGAGTCTCATATTCCTTGTGTTGTGTGAATTTGATAGGAGAATAAACCATCTGTTTTACCTCTCAGAATTTGAAGCTCGTATTGAGGTAGAATCGGAAGCGGCATACTCAGCATGACGAACAGGACCCGGTATGATGAGGGAACTCTTTGTTTGTTGTGTTTCCTTAACTCATGTATGTGTTGCTCACACCTGAACTTAATTTTGCTCACAGCAGGTTTCGAAGAGCAAAGTGCCGTCTGTTGATATTGTTGGTGATTTTCGAAGAAAAAATGGAAGATAAACAATATGAGAATGATGATGCTGATGGCTCAAATGTGTTGAGGAGGCTAAGTTGATGGAACAAAATGTCTTTGTGAAAGTCGAGAAGATGAACCAAGAATCAGAGTCATGAACACTATGCAAGTCCCACTTCTTGAGTGAAACGATGAAAGCCCCCTCTTGCTGCAGGTTATCTGTTATAATATGGTGTTTTTCTCCCCTATTTTCACTTGTAAATACTCATGTTGTTTTTTTTGTGTGTGTCTAGGTATGAATTTGATGAACACAGTTTGAGAAGCAGTTCTCAAGCGAAGGACACAACTTTTGTGAGAATGAAGCTGGGTTCTTAACTTCTTGGAGGTGATTACCACTTTTGAGACTTAGCTAAGTATCGGTGCTGTTACATTCAGTCGGAAATGGAGTGTAGGAATTCTTTTTTGGTAATTCTGTTCAATTGATCGTGAGTTTTTTCATTGGACTTTGTATGTACTACTCATCTCTTGCACTTTGGTCTCAGGCGTGACGAGTGAAGGCTGAAAAGATTTGTCGTGAAGCTCGTGTTGATGAAGAGCTCAACAATGGGGTTACGACTTAAGCACAAGGGATTTAAACCGAGGTTAGCCTGATTTCAACTTTACTCTATGAAGCCATTGTTTTCTTTAGGATGATGTTGTCTCTGATGCTATTTTGTCATTCAGTGAAATTACTCTGCTGTCTTGTTGCCATATTCTGAACCATGTTGTATTCTTGTTTTTGTGCATAAAAACGTTTGTATGTGGTCCCAACTTATGGTATGAGTAAAAAACAACACTGTGGGACTAACCCGATTATACCCTGGTACTGCTTCGAAATACAACTCGCTTTTGAGTATGATATGGTCTTTGATTTTGTGTGAACTAAATCGTAATGACTGGATAGAATTTGAAATTTATTTATTTGAATCGTTTGACTGATATGATATCCATTTAAATCTCTTCTGCAGGTACCATTGGTATATTAAACCCTCCATTTTTTAGACAGTGTTATGGGACCGGAATTTGCTCTAACATTTGCTATACTCGAAACCGAAACGTGGACAACATTTTTCTTGTCAATGTTCAATGTGTACGCGTACACTGTAGCTACGTATCCAGGTGAACTTGAGATAGCAGACTTGCATTCAGAAATTTCAGGATCTTGTAAGATAAGTTTTGGTGTTCGTGAATTAAATCGAACTTCTTGTAATTCAATATTTGAAATATCTTATAGTTTACAGTTTGTACCGTGGGTAATCTTACTTCCAAACAGCTTGACATGTTTCAACTCTTGTTTTAGGTACACACGCAACAAGGATATGGCTAGCTCGAGGGATCAGTTTGGGCATGCTTCAGTTTGTTATTGCTTGTCGTTCATCAGATATATTGTGTGATTTTTTATGCAGGATCACTGCTGCAAGTTATGGTGGAGTGTGAAAATCTCGACGGTAGATTATGATGACATTCCTGTCAAAACTAAAATCCTCAGCAGGTTGAGCAAGAACCACCCTGCAAGATGGTTGCACATCGATTGGTTGACTTGGATCATGAATTGGAAAATGTTGTTGTTTTTACTGATGTTGATGCTTTTGTTGGTTTTGCAGTATATCAATCACTATGTTATTACTCAGAATGCTTAAACTCCCAAGTGTATTAGATAGCAGCCATGCTCCATATCTTGATG
The DNA here is from genome assembly GCA_963859935.3 of Lathyrus sativus. Lineage (NCBI taxonomy): Eukaryota > Viridiplantae > Streptophyta > Magnoliopsida > Fabales > Fabaceae > Lathyrus > Lathyrus sativus. Next base: position 7,291,820 of record CAWUDS030002219.1, on the reverse strand, counting down.
ATGAACTATCCACAGACTGAGGGAAATTATCTGACACTATTGGAAGGGAAAGTTTACATGAGGTGAACCATATGCTTCAGTAAGATTATCACCGCGAGAATGTTCTGGCCCGTGAACAGATGCGTGTACTAATGAGGTCTGGTTTTTTTTTTGGCAAGTTTAAAGTTTTGTAGGGCTGTGGTGATTTAGAGCGAAAGTTTGTTGAGGTAATGGTATCCGTGGCCTGTTTCGACGCGAGCGGCAAGGAATGCTCTGGGAACTGGCGCAATATACGGTCTCTTAATATTCATGCTTTGGCCTTGATGTGATAAGCTTCCCGTCATAACAAAATCTTCATCATCCAGCATGATAATGAAGCTGCCGAAGACTTGGAAAGAGCGCTACAAACACATAAAACGCAGACCTGCACCCTGCTTGTAACTTTTGAATATTTTTGAAGTCCTTTGAGACATTCTCCTTTTGTTAAAACTCTTGCAATAAACTAGTTTCAATGCCATGGCTTATTACCGTCTTTAATAATTCTAGCTTTATGACCCCTCTTGTTGTATCCTATTACTTGAACATGGATTCAATGCCTTAGAACTAACATGGCCTGCTATAACTTGTGAATATTTTTCAATTATTTGCACTTTGAGCACATGACTTGGCATTCCAATTTAAAATGTTTCGAAACTCAATAAGTTAAAATCAAATCTTAAAGCCAGCCACCAACTGCTTCTTAGGCTCCATGATTCTCCTCAACTGCTATCACGGTTTTCAAAACATGAGGTGCATGATCATAAACGATCCATTCACCAATTTAAATTCAATACTCAAATGGTTGAAACTTCTTGGATATAGCATAGTAACGTGCAAACTTCAATAGTCCTTAATGTGCTTTTATGAACCATATGCGATCTTTTCTCTGTAGCAATAATTCGTAACAATTCCTCATGTCTTAAGAAATGATCCAGATATTGCATTAAATGAACATATGGTTTGACCAAAAGTTAATTATGTTTATGGAACGAGTAACCAACGTGGAATCACTTAGTCATGATGCAAACCCACTTTAAATGAATCTAGACAAAGCCTAAAGCAACCCTCTCTAATCGTGGCTCAAATAAGATCCAAAATTCTTCTTGAAATAAATCTCGACATCACCTTGAAAATCCTTGAATCATCTTAGCTAAATTAACCTTCCCAAGGATCATCTTGAAATACAACCTAGACCCGCTTTGGAATATGATTTAAGAATTGTTTTGAAGCCACTCACACTATCTTGAATCTACTCGCATCATAAACTTATATGAAACCATCATTTTGGCAAGAGTTTAGTAACCACAGAGAGCGCCAATTAATCCACACTTCAAAAACATCTCGGTCAGAGGTCGGGTGGTTATTTAGAGAAAAGGCATGAATCAACCACAAATGTTTCATACAAGAGCAAGAGAGGGTAGGACAAATTTGGGGTATGACAGATGCCCCTATCTAATTGTTTTAAACCCGGGAAATTGCTGCATGGCGTTCATTTGTAGGGTGGAAATCAATTAGATACAAAAAGACCCCAAAATTTGTCCGACAAGCAAGTAAAATGCAGTGAGATACTAGAACGGGATAGCTGGATGCAAAACAGATGAACGAGATAGCCTGACATTCTCTGGGTGGTCGGAGCAATCCCTTATCCAATAAGGTCCTTCGCGATACCAGAGTGGTATAAACGATCCTCTTTGGGTGGTCGAAGCAGTACCTTATCCATTAAGGCTCTTCGATGATACCAAAGCAGTATCTCGAACAAAACTTGAGACTCTTCGGGTGGTCGAAGCAGTACCTTATCCATTAAGGCTCTTCGATGATACCAAAGCAGTATCTCAAATAAAACTTGAGATTCTTCGGGTGGTCAAAGTAGTACCTTATCCATTAAGGCTCTTCGATGATACCAAAGCAGTATCTCGAACAAAACTTGAGATTCTTCGGGTGGTCGAAGCAATACCTTATCCATTAAGGCTCTTCGATGATACCAAATTACTGTAAACGAGCCTCTTTGGGTGGTCGAAGCAGTACCTTATCCATTAAGGCTCTTCGATGATACCAAAGCAGTATCTCGAACAAGACTTGAGATTCTTCGGGTGGTCAAAGCAGTACCTTATCCATTAAGGCTCTTTGATGATACCAAAGCAGTATCTCGAACAAGACTTGAGATTCTTCGGGTGGTCGAAGCAGTACCTTATCTATTAAGGCTCCTCGATGATACCAAAGCAGTATCTCGAACAAAACTTGAGATTCTTCGGGTGGTCGAAGCAGCACCTTATCCATTAAGGCTCTTCGATGATACCAAAATAGTATCTCGAGCGATAATTTTGCTGAGGAATAGTTGAGCTAAAATTCCTACTAGAGGAACAACGCTGTTCAAGCTCTGTGTGGGAAAGTCTTCAAGAAAATTTTTAAGATAGCCTCTTCTTGGGGAGCCATAAGAGCAACGGTCGCCGGAGACTATCATTATCAACTGCATGGTTGAAGAATGACTTGCTAGGGAGTAGAATTCCCTGAACTTGCGGGATATCAACTCTTTGCAGAGAAATATTGCCGACTTTGATGAAGGACTGGCCAAGATGCTCGCAAATCGATCCTGGATCCTGCTATTCTGCTATGTTATGTTGCTGAAGACAGCGATGATATGCGTTATGATACATAAACATGCAACTAAGATGCAGCTGCTAGGGAGTGCAAGATGCGAATGCAAATGATATGCTAATGCTCGATATGACTATGATATGACGTGATATTGTATGTCGTGCTTATGATAATGCAAATGATCAGGTATGCTGGGGATAAAATCTTGTCGGGGATATCACCAGGGACTGGATTCGGTAGTTGCCAAATGGTTTTGGACTTTGGTTTTATGAGGATGCCATCGAGGGTGGACTTTTAGTAGTCGCCAATGAAGACTGGACTTTTAGGGTGAATTGAAGGCGCCAGCTGAAGTGGCTTTTTTTAGTTGCCAACAAAAGATTGGGCTTTCTGTGGGGATAGTGAGAGGATTAGACTATTCGACATCCCGGATTTAGATACTCCATGACGACCGGGGGAACTGATTTCCCCAGTTTAGTTCTTGAACTCGACGCTGGGGGGAACCACCTCATATAGACCCTTTAGAAAGGCAAGGCTTTTCATGATGACAAGCCTGGACAGCTGACGACTAATTCAAGGCTTCTACCTGTTGATATTTTTCTTGGAGACCATCTATTTTCCCCAATATCTTCGAACATCAAAACAAGCTCCATACCTTGTCAAAAGTTATATTTTTTTTTATTATTTTTTATTATCATATTTTTTAGCTGAAGTTCTGAACACAAATTATCAAAATAAAAATTAATTTGCAAACAATCGGATAAAGTAAAAGAGTGAGCACAATTTAATTGAGAAATCTCTCTTTATATTGATTCGTCCCTTGAATGGATGAGTATACAAAGATGTAATCCCTTAATGAGGTGATTACAGTGCAAGAAAAACATAATGGCAAAAAATCAGAGTTCCTTTGAGTTTCGACACTGCTATAATCCCTATGGCTTTGGAGGTCTTCAACACCTTGCTTCGTAGAAAAATGGTCGGATCAATTATGTCTCTTGATTATGTACTCGGGTCAAGCGATACTTTGCCTTGGAACTTTGCCCCTAACTTTTGCCTTGACCGGCCTTTCGGGTTTTCAATCCACCGGGACGCCCTTTTTTTCCTGAGCCGCCCTTTCGGGTTTTCAACTCAGCGGGCCTATTCTTATTTTATCCCTAATTTTTGCCTGAATCGCCCTTTCGGGTTTTCGGTTCACCGGGATAGCCAATTTTGCCTAAGTCGCCCTTTCAGGTTTCCGACTTAGCGGCTTTATTATTCCACTTTTTTAGGCAAAGTATCGTTTGACCAAATCTGCATTCACTGGATAAGGTAACTCCTCCCCATCCATGGTTGCGAGCTTTAGGGAACCACCAGAGAATGCTTCTGTTACCACATATGGGCCTTCGTAGTTCGGCGTCCATTTGCCCCTAGATTCATTATACATGGCCATGATCCTCTTAAGTACTAAGTCTCCTTGTGCGAATGTCCTGGGATGCACTCTTTTGTCGAAGGCTCTCTTCATTCTCCTCTGATAAAGCTGGCCGTGGCATATGGCTGTCAAGCGCTTTTCCTCAATGAGATTAAGTTCTTCAAACCTCGTCTTTACCAATTCGGCTTCATCAAGTTGAGCTTCCATTAAAACCCTCAGCGAAGGGATTTCGACCTCTATTAGGAGAACTGCCTCCATGCCATAAACCAACGAGTAGGGAGTTGCCCCTGTTGAAGTTCGTACTGAAGTGCGGTAGCCGTGTAGTGCAAAGGGTAACATCTCGTGCCAATCTTTGTACGTGATCACCATCTTCTGGATGATTTTCTTGATATTTTTATTGGCTGATTCTATGGCTCCATTCATTTTGGGTCTATATGGTGTCGAGTTATGGTGTTCTATTTTAAAACTGGCGCACAACTCGTCCATCATTTTGTTGTTGAGATTTGACCCATTGTCGGTGATGATGCGGTTAGGCACTCCGTATCTGCATATAATGTTGTGTTTCAAGAAGCGAGCGACTACTTGCTTAGTAACGTTGGTATATGAAGCAGCTTCAACCCACTTGGTGAAATAGTCTATGGCCACAAGTATGAAGCGATGTCCATTTGAAGCTTTTGGTTCAATCATCCCAATCATATCTATTCCCCACATGGAGAAGGGCCATGGTGAGGTTAAGACGTTCAATGGAGTGGTGGGTACATGAATCTTATCAGAGTATATTTGGCACTTGTGACAAGTTCGGGCATGATGGTAACAATCTACTTCCATGGTAAGCCAATAGTAGCCTGCTCTCAATATTTTCTTTGCCATGGTATGTCCATTCGCATGAGTTCCAAAGCAGCCCTCATGAATGTCCTTTAGAATCTACTCAGCTTCACGTTTCTCCACACATCTAAGCAAAACAGTGTCATGGTTGCGCTTGTACAATACATTTCCGTTGAGGAAGAAGTTGGATGCCAATCTTCGCAAATTTCTTTTGTCGATACCCAGGGCTCCTTCAGGATATTCGTGCTTTTCAAGATATCGCCTTATATCATAAAACCACGACTTTTCATCTGCATCTTTATCAGCAGTCAGACAATGTGCGGGCTCTTCAAAGTGTCGTAAATCAATAGATGGTCTATGATTTGGCCATATCAACTTGTACATGGATGCCAGAGTTGCCAAAGCGTCAGCCATTTGATTCTCCTCTCGAGGTATGTGAGCAAAAGTGATATCATCGAATCGGGGAAGCAATTTGGCCACATAATCCCGGTATGGAATTAAATTTTCATGCTTGGTGTCCCAATCGCCTCTTATCTGGTAAATTACCAGAGCAGAATCTCCAAACACATCGAGAGTTTTGATTCTCAAGTCAATGGCTTCTTCTAGCCCTAGTATACACGCCTCGTACTCAGCCATATTGTTAGTGCACGGAAAACAAAGTTTGGCCGTAAACGGCAAGTGAAAATTTTTGGGAGATGTAATCACTTCCCCAATTCCGTGTCCATAAGAGTTAGAAGCACCATCGAACATAAGAGTCCATCGCTCTCCTGGTTCTGGCCCTGACTCCCCGTAATCTTTTGCCATCATGATATCCTCATCTGGAAAGTCAAATCTCAAAGGCTGGTACTCTTCCACAGGCTGATGGGCCAAATAATCTGCTAACACACTGCCCTTTATAGCTTTCTGAGTGACGTATTGGATGTCGTATTCAGATAGAAGCATTTGCCACCGGGCTATCCTACCGGTAAGAGCAGGTTTCTCGAAGATGTATTTGATTGGATCCATCTTGGAGATTAAGTATGTGGTGTGCGTCAGCATATATTGTCTGAGTCGTCTAGCAGCCCATGCATGTGCACAACAGGTTTTCTCAAGCAAAGAGTATCTAGTCTCACAGTTGTTAAATTTTTTGCTGAGATAGTATATAGCATGCTCTTTCTTGCACGAATCATCTTGTTGTCCTAATACGCAACCCATGGACTCTTCTAGCACAATTAAGTACATAATGAGCGGCCTTCCAGGAACTGGTGGTATCAAGATCGGTGGTTCTTGCAAATATTCTTTGATTGCATCAAATGCCCCTTGGCATTCATCATTCCACACAACCGGCTGATCTTTCCTGAGTAATTTAAAAATTGGCTTACAAGTGGCTGTGAGATGTGAAATAAATCTTGCGATATAATTCAACCTCCCTAGAAATCCACGGACCTCCTTTTCGGTCTTTGGTGCAGGCATGTCCTGAATCGCCCTTACTTTATCAGGATCCACCTCAATCCCTTTCTGGCTTACGATAAAGCCCAACAACTTTCCAGACCGCACCCCGAATGTACATTTGTTGGGATTAAGTCTCAACTTGAACTTCCTCAGTCTGGCGAACAACTTTTCCAGATTACCCAAATGCTCCTCTTCAGTCTGGGACATAGCAATCATGTCATCAACGTACACTTCGATCTCTTTATGAATCATATCATGAAAGAGTGTTACCATTGCACGTTGGTATGTTGCCTCATCATTCTTCAATCCAAATGGCATTACCTTTTAACAGAATGTGCCCCAGGGTGTAATGAACGTGGTTTTTTCCATGTCCTCTGGATCCATCTTAATTTGATTGTAACCAGAGAATCCATCCATGAAGGAAAAAACGGAGAACTGAGCCGTATTATCTACCAGCACATCAATATGAGGTAATGGAAAATCATCTTTAGGACTTGCTCTGTTTAAGCCACGGTAATCCACACACATGCGGACCTTTCCATCCTTTTTCGGCACTGGAACGATATTTGCAACCCATTGCGGATATTTGGCCACTGCTAAAAACCCTGCATCAAATTGTTTTCGGACTTCATCACGGATTTTCAGAGCCATATCAGGACGGGTTCTTCTCAACTTCTGCTTGACAGCGTGACACTCTTCTTTGAGCGGCAACTTGTGTACAACGATGTTCGTATCTAGACCAAGCATGTCCTGATACGACCATGCGAATACATCAGCATATTCTCGGAGGAGCCCTACCAACTTTACCTTGACGGCATCTTGAAGAGACGCTCCAACCTTTATCTCCCTTTTATTTTCTTCTGAACCTAGGTTGATAACCTCGACATCCTCTTTATGCGGCATAATGACCTTCTCTTCTTGCTGCAGCAACCTAGCCAATTCGTTGGTAAGCTCATTCTCGTCTTCCTCATCCGCTCGGTATATTGGACAATCAAAATCATAAAGGCCTACAGCAGTGTCGATATCAAGGACCTCGGTAGTGTCTCTGCATGTTTATGATTTATGCAGCTTATTTAGGAAAGTGAGTGTGCGAAAGAAATGCCATTAATTATGAAAAAGTAGAAAAGAAAATGAGCCAAAATTGAATCCAAATCAAAATTTATTCATCTTAAACATGTTTCGAAACATCAGGGGGCCCGATACAAAGCTCCACTATGCCTTGGGAAAAGCGTAGGGTTTTTGAAAATCAATTAAAACTTTACTTTTGAAGAGGGAAGAATTGGGGTATTTCGATGGTCTTCCAATTCTTCAATTCTTCACCAGGTTCAGCCTGCCGGATCCAGCTTGCGGAGGCTTCTTTGTCATCAACCCCATCTTCAATTACCATGGCGAAGGTATGGTCGAAGATATGCCCAACGCTCTTGAAAACTTCTGCTACAGGAGGAATCTGCTTCTTGCCATATGCAATTGTCACAGTGTTGGATGAAGGATGGTATCCTAGCCCAAATTTGTCGAACGTCTCAGCCACCTCCACCATTTTGCCCCAGCCTTGGGCGTTCCCTTTGTCTACAACCATCTTAGCCTCTTCATAAGAAGCCATCGCTGATCTTGAACTCTGACCATCTGAAATTCGCTGCACCGCTAACGTATTCACCATTTCAAAAGACTGAAAAGGCATTTCCACCATTTCCCCTTCAACTTCGATGTACCTGAAGGACGTCAAGTGGCTTACCAAGATATCCTCCTCTCCTCCAATCTGAACTACCTTGTCATTACTGACAAATTTTAGCTTTTGGTGAAGGGTGGAGGTAACAGCTCCTGCATAGTGGATCCAAGGTCTCCCTAATAGACAGCTGTACCCTGGATAAATATCCATTACCTGGAAAGTAATGGTGAAGACAGTTGGTCCGATTTTTATTGGCAAGTCCACATCGCCAATCACAGCACACCTAGAACCATCAAAAGCTTTGACTACCAGAGCACTCGGCTTCATGCTAACTCCTTTTACTGGCATTCTCTCCAGGGTAATCTTAGGAAGCACATTCAAAGAAGAACCTGTATCCACTAAGACTCGGGATATCAATGTGTCTTGGCACTTGATAGAAATATGCAAAGCTTTATTGTGGTTTCTCTTCTCTGCAGTCAAGTCATCATCATTAAACCCAAGAAAGTTTCCGGTTGTTACGCTAGCTATCACATCATCGAACTGGGCTACGGTGATGTCTTTAGCAATATGCACAGTGCTCAACACCTTCATTAAAGATAACATGTGGGCCTCTGAACTAAGTAACAACGAGAGCATGGAAATTCTGGCAGGAGTCTGGTTTAGTTGATCAATCACTTTATAGTCACTTTTTTTGATGATCTTCAAAAACTCCTCAGCTTCCTTTGGCGTAACCGCTGCCTTTGGTGATGACGCCTCAACAGGTGGCTCAACACTTGGCAGTTCAATTGTAGCTTTTTCTTTATTTCTGGCTGGCACTTCCACTGGTTTGGCGGCAAATAAACGACCGCTACGGGTCATCCCACTAGGCCCGACAACTGCATCGCATTTAGCAGCGTCATACTTAATCACTAGTCTTTCTGGCCTCTGTTTAAAAACTTTGGGCCCAGACTCATTGACGGAATACTCTATCACCAACGGAGTTGGTCGTGCTGCTTTTTGTCTGTTGACGTCATCTTCATCATATTGCAGAATCACGGGTGCTGGTCGGGCGGCCCTCTGTTGAAAGGCTTCCGAAGGATCATACTGCAAGACTACTGGCGCCGGTCGAAATCGCCTAGCATCTGTTTCGTCATACTGAATGTCAATGGCAGACACATTCGAGTCTCTACGTTCTATATGTATTATCCCATGCTCTAAGAACCTTTGCAGATGTTTTTTCACCAATTCATCAGTCAAATTCTCCGCTTCTTCTTGGGGGATCATCCCACTTCTCTTCAATTGTTCTCCAATAACGGCCATCGGAGTACGGACATCTTCAACATTTGTAATTAGTCTCAAACCACTATTTTCTTCCACAGCATTGACAGAAGGACCTCCATATTTAGGTAACGGATCCTTCGTAATGTTGGCACCTCTAGGCGTAAAAGTGAGATCTTTGGACTCTATCAAGTCTTGCACCCTGTTTTGAAACGCATAGCAGTTGTCTATGGAGTGTCCAGGGGCTCCCTTATGAAACTCGCAACGGGGCGTTCGCATCGTACCCAAGGGGGTAAGGAAAGGTTGCTGGACGTAAATCTCGCAACGTTAAGTGTCCACTCTGATTTAGCTGAGCAAAAATTTGTCCATATGACATAGGCAACGGGTCAAGTTGTCTTATTGGCTGTCTCGGCCTTTGTTGTCTTTGAGCCGAAGCATTCTGATATTGCGGTGGAGGAACCCTCTGATAATTCTGCTGCTGATTTTGCTGTTGAGCTGGTTGTGGATAAGGAGCATGGGCTACTGCAACTACTTGTGGATATTGGATGTCCACTAGAGCTCTATCTCCTCGTCCTCTCATCACGGCATTAGTTTCATCTTCCCTTTTCTTCACAAAAGGCTTCCTTCCTCCATTCATTGGGACCGTAGCCTTGTTCTTTTTCAAAGTGCTCTCGATTCTTTCACCTACTGACACCACTTCAGCAAAGTTAGGGAAATTGGACCCAAGCATGCGATCCAAGTATTGAGGTTGTAGAGTTCCCATAAACATGTCAGTTAACTCCTTAGTCAGCAATGGTGGTTGAACATGGGCAGCCAACTCCCTCCACCTTTGGGCATACTCCTTAAATGATTCATTGTTACGTTGAGTCATGTCTTGCAGCTGCGTGCGATTCGGTGCCAAATTAGTGTTATACTGATAATGTTGTGAAAACGCATCTGCTAGATCTCTCCACGTACTGATTTGTCCTTTTTCTAACTGCATATACCATTCCAATGATGCCCCACTGAGGCTATCTTGGAAGTAATGTATTAAGATCAAGTCGTTATCAATGTGAGCTGCCATCTTGCGACAGTACGCTCTTAGATGGGTTTTGGGGCAGCTGACCCCCTTGTACTTCTCAAAGTCTGGGACTTTGAATTTCTTCGGTATCACCAATCCCGGAACTAGGCACATGTCAACAACATCCAACCCTGGAGTCTTTTTGATTTCCAATGACTTGATTTTTTCTTCAACAGTTCGTAGTCTATCTGCAGTAAAGTCATTAGTAGCCCCCATATTGTGTTGAGGAGGAGGTGGTGGAGGTTGGTAGAAAGCATCATATTGTTCGTCCATGTCTGCTTCTGAGCCCTGACGCGCGGAAATGGAACGGTCGACAAGGTCCACGTGGGGAGTTTTGACAATCCCAGAAGTTCCTATATTGTCAGCCACCTTCTTGGCATCAGCAAAAGTCTCAGCATTGTTTTCTTTTTGGGCTAGCGTCAACATTGTCTCCAGTAGTTGGTCCATCTTCATCTTGAGAGCATCGATGTCACCTCTCATAGTGTTCTGAGTCTCTTCCATCTGCTCCAGCGTCATTTGGTAATTGCGTCGAGTTTCGTAACGATGTCGAATAGTCAGCTTAACTCAAATCTGATGGACGCAAAGGGTATAAATTTAGAATCGTGCGGCGCTGAAGAAAAAAAAGATGTGTACCATGATATGCAAGATGAAATGCATTTGCTTTTCAGGGAATTCTCGAATTAATTGCTTAACATACACAAGAATATTGAGAACAAGTTAAACCACATTCATTCATAGAAGGATAATATTCATGTGATACAAAAAGAAGATCATTCAAAATACAACCCATAATGTTTAATTAATAAAAATAAGCGAACTTCAAATTTTTGGCCTTTGGGCCTCACGTTCTTTTAACTCTTCTTTGAACCTGCTCAACATGGCCTTGCACGTGCACAGAAAGTCGCAGATACTGTAGGGAGTAGAATCATCCATTGCTTCCATAGCATCCCTGTGCTTCTAAACCAGATCTTTGGTGAACCATTTGCAGAACTCGATTAAACCGTTGAGCTTGTTGCGATACATGTCTCGGTCAGCTATCAGTATATGGATAGACCTCTCATATCCTTTAAAATCACTAGCTGTTTTCTCTCTTGCAGCAGACCATACGGCTTTATCTGCTAAGACATCTTTTATTTGCTGCTTCAAGTTAGCTGCATAATCCTTGACGGAGTTTAACTCTATACACACCTTGTCCCAATCAGCAGTTTTAGCCTGAGCAACCCTTAAAGCCCCCTCTTTGAGCCTGCGTTCCTCTATTTCAACAGCTCTTGACTGGCGTAAAGCAGTGTCCAGCTTATGAATTTTTGCTCCCATCTCCTCTCAGATTGTCTTGTTTCTTTTGGTAGCCGCAAGCCAATAGTTTTCATTTTGAACACATTTCTTCCTAACACTGTCTAGTTCTTCTTTCAGCCCCCTCACCCTGCTATCGGACTGATCAAGACATACCTTAACCTTTTTCTTTCGATGCTCTTCTTCGTCCGCTTTCTTCCCTACTGCCTCTAACTGGGTGTTCTTGCGCTGGAGCTCCCACTTCATATCATTTTTCTCTCTGGTGACTTCTTGAAGTCTCACCTCAAGGTTCTCATTCTCTTTCAACAATTTGGCTATGGTAGCTTTGAGGTCTTCAGCCTCTTCTATTGGAATATGAGTAGGTTTAGGTTTAGGCACAGGCTCATATACCTTTTCTTTAAAAGGCATCTTGACCCTTCTGGCTGATGTCTTCTATTTCTTTAGTTATACCATTTCTCCTTCCCAATTCATTTCTTCCTTTCTTCTTAATGGTCTTCCAAGCTCTTGTAATCTTTTTAAATAAATCAGGGTTCTCAAACCCTAAGTCGTGTATCAAGAAGGCTTCAAGGTCACTTTTCTTAGGAGGTGCTACCATAGGGTACCCCAGCTGCCTAACTGATAACATTGGATTGGAATTAATACAGCCTCGAGTTCCTATTAGCGGGATATTGGGAAACTCACCGCAGCTAGTGATAACTTCCTCAAAGTCTTGGGAATACCAAGAGAGATCAGCAGCAGATCTGAGCGCCACCATTCTTTGAGCCCAACTATCATCAGCTCGATCGACAAATGGTCCCTTAGTAGGCATGTGCAGATGCAACCACTGGTACAAGAGAGGGGCGCAACAAACAATAGAGCCACCTTTCCTGTCACTCATCCAACTCAAGTAATAGAAGACATCAGCCAGAAGGGTTGGCACAGGATTTTCGGTTAAGAAAACATGAATAGCTGTCACGTCTACGAAATCATCTATGTTAGAGAATAAAATGATTCCATAAATAGCTAAGGCCACCACTGCATAGCAAGCATCCCAACTTTGGGCCTTAATAAGTGCATCATCTTGGTTTATAAGGAACTTGAGAGGAAGTCCTTTAACCCCACCTTTAGCCTTCCAATTATCAGTGATGTCCCTCTTATGCATGTGAAGTGCATCAGCAATTACTTTGTCTTCTAAATCTTTTTTCACTCCTACAAATGGCAATTTATCCTTCGTAGGAATACCCACTAGTTTCTCAAATTCTTCCAATGTCGGCGCTAGCTGAAAATCTTGAAACGTGAAGCACCTTAAAGGAGAATCATAGAACTGGGCCAAGGTGATAAGTGCCTTAGAATCCACGTCTTGCATTAACAGGCGAATAATCCTGCCATAATCCTTCGTAAAGTTAATTATGAACACAGCAGGGATACGAGAAACCAAACTGCGCAAGTCTTCCAATTTCGGTCTCTTGAAGTTGTAAGGAAGTGGGCACCTGACGTTGCTTCCCATAATTCCTGTATGTTGACAATATAATCCTTAAATTCCCTGAAAATCAAAATGTAAATGTTATGGTATGAGTATGATGCAGATGCAAGGACGGAAGTAACCAAAACAAAATCTGAAGTTAAAAGTTCGCTGATTCCTGAAATCCCATGGGTAGGTCCTATACAGGTAAGTGCCTAGAGTTATAGGTCCTTCAAAAATATTATTGCTAAGGCGAA
>CAWUDS030002219.1:7228690-7278075 GCA_963859935.3 Lathyrus sativus | reverse complement strand
GTTTGGACTCGGGCTTAGACCCAGTTCAGTTTGCTGATCCATACACCCCAGGTTACCAGTAGCACCCCCTCCCATGGAGTGGAATTTTGTTTGGGCCTTACAGTTTTGCTAGCTGCACCCCCCATTGGAAGCCCAAACGAAATAGCAAAGGGATATCCTTGCATTCGCACCCCCCTGGGTTATGTCTTTTTGTTTTCTTCTGAGTTAGTAGGCTGGGCCCAGCGTGTTTTCTTTCAACCCCCCCCCCTCCTGGGCCAATATTTTCCTGAATGTAAATAATTTCTTTTGCCACCCCCCCTGTGTTAATTGAATTTCTTTTTACATATCATTTGTTTAGTTTACAAAATAATCCATAATAAATCCAAAAATAATCATTTTAACATGGGATTTTTTCCTTCATTTTAGTAATTGTTTCAAGAAAATTGTAAGAAAATAAAAATAGTATTTTAATCATTTTTCTATTTTTGGTGATTTTTTACATTTTAATAGTTTTTATTTTCATTTTGTTTGTACATACATATTGGTGAATTTTGTTTAGTCATTTAAATTCATATTTTGATTCCATTATTTTTGTACTAGCTAGATTAGAACATTAGGTCCCCCCTGGATTTATTTCACATTTTTGTGATTTAATCTTGATTAGTTTTGATTAGAAAACATTAGGTTAGTACAATTAGGGTTCAAACTCAACATAGGTGTATCATAACATTTTATTTTGGGGTTTTTAGCATGAATTAGGTTATGGGACATATATGGTATGTAGGGTAGATGTAGAAATCCCCTTAGAATAAATCTTAGGATTTTAAATACTATTTTACTATTTTTAGTATATTTTGCAAATGGAGTGTTTGTTTGGTGTTCCCACTTGGGGTTTTTAATTGTCTGCTTGGGCTTTTGGGCTTTTCTTTGGGGTATGGGGCTTGGTTTGAGCTTGTGGAGAATGAAGACATCAAAAGATAAGATTGAATATGATGATCAAAGGTTGAAGTCTGAAGATTGCTTGAGCTGGGAGTTGATTGAAGGCATAGGAGATATGAGATAGGTAAAGCCCTAGAATAGAGCAAATTCCTTCATAAACGTGGATAGCTTCCTTTGCTTCCATTCTTCTCAATGATTAAAAGTCCCTCCATGGTATTCACCTTCCTCCTTTAGAGGGATAAGTGGCCTTAACTTAGAGGTAGAACTTTGAGGGAAACAGTCTGGTACAATGTCAACTGTTTGTAGACTTCCTTTGGTTGTCAATGAACTGTTGGACATTCAATTTATTCTGATAAATCAATTCATCTAGGAGAGCTTGCCTTGAAGAAAGAAGCCATTGGAGATAGAGATGAATATCAAAGATTGACAAAGATGAAGGTTATTCATGTCAAAGTGGTGCTGCTGTTAAAGCTAAGGTTTACTGCTGTTTGGAGCTATCTGCTGTCTGATGTTGTCAACTGGTTAAGATTCTGTGCTTGCTTGAGCTTGGTGATTTCTCGGAGATGGAAGCTTGTTGTAGCTTGGGTATAATTGGAAGATTGACTTTGGGGTTCATTGGGAGAGTGTTGTTTATCAACTGTCAGGGTTTGATGTTTTTTCAGAGCTGCTGCCGTAGGAGCTGGTGTGCTGTCAGGGCTGGTTTTAGGGTTTTATTTTCTTTGCTGTATTGTTTGTTAATTTTCCCCTTAGGTTTGAAGTGAAGCCATTTCACTTTGCCTATTGTTTTCTAGGTTCAAGGTTGAGTGGGACTCCCTTGCCTCGCTTGTACTACTGCATCCATGCATCTTACTGCTTTACTGTATATATGTGTTGGTTTCTTTTCCGTTATCCTTTAGGATCTCTGTTTCTCTCTGCGCAAGAGAGAAATATGACAGACATTAGGCTCTCATCCATGCATGACAACATTAGGATAGTTTTGATTCCCATTTTAACCATAGGTTCTTAGAGTTCTTTCTCTTCTCACCTCAAAACAATCAAAAACACAATAAGAGGTTAAACATCAATAAAAAAAAGTTCTTGCGTAAAAGACTGTAAACCAATCAAAGAGTCATTTTTGTCCGCTTGGACCCATAATCAGGAGAAAACCTTTTTCAGAAGGATAAAAAACAGTCAAACAAATCTGTGTCGTCCGTAGCTCGAACTATGTTTGCTCTGATCTTTCATGCTGTATGAAAGTACGTAGGCATAGGATGCGATATCCTAGCGAGCAACCTTCCCCTCCTTTCCCGTAGGTAGGCGAACTACGTTGACTCTAATTTCTCGTTCCAGACGGGAATACGTAGGCATAAAGTGCGATACTTTGCCGAGTCATTTCATTTTCTTTTAACCCTTGACCTTTAGAGTAGATAGAATAACAATCCGTACTAGAAAACAAGCGTGGATCCCGTCGAGTACGACGGACGTGAGGGGTGCTAATACCTTCCCCTTGCGTAACCGACTCCCGAATCCAGGATTTGGTTGCGATGACCATTCCTTTCCCGTCTTTGTGGTAGGTTTACTCTGAGTTTTTCCTTTCCCTCCTTTGGGATAAATAACGCTCGGTGGCGACTCTTCTGTTCAGCCGGCGCCGATTTTTGCAGTAGCGACACACCTCCCCGCGGAGTCTGAACATGAGATCGTAAGCATTGATATGTTTCCCCAAGCAGAGAAGATTCTCTCCCCAATCAGATACATCCTGAAGGATCACCATCTCCCCAGCTGGGTCATATACTGAAGTGCACATCAATTGATAGTTCAAGACTGAAGTCCCCAGGAGAATTGAAGTTCCCCACAGAGTCGTACTCTCCCCAGCAAGCAGGATGATTCCTTCTTCCCCAACCGAGTTTGCAGATCCCCAAGAGATCCGAGTCCTTGGGAGCCGTTTGGGCCATGATTGGTTTTCCCTAGTGGAGTGTTGAATAGCTGATGCTTATCTCCCCATCGGAGTCGTTATCTCCAGGAAAGTAGTCACGAAGGCCGTGTAGTTTATTTCTGCGATTGATATCGTTTCCTCAGCAGTTGTGGTTTGAATACCCAGTTGAGCGGGTTCAAGTTCTCATAGAGCTTTTTTCCCCTGCAGCAGTCGACTGAAGTTCGTTTCCCCAGGCGGAATCCAATTGAGATTGGTGTAACGTTTTCTCCTTGGCAGGATGATTCCTCCTCTCCACCAGAGTGGTCCTTTCTACTTGACAGGAGGATTCTCCCTTCAGCATTTATTTTGCTAATGGGGTCGTAGCATTTTGCATGATTGCATAGCATTTACCCTAAACACGTAGCATTTCCACCGTGTGGAGCATTTCACCATTGTCAAACATATGCATATGAAGCATGAGCTAGGTCGTTACCGTTCTTGTTTTGCAGGTGTTCCCCGAAAGGTTGTTTGCTCAGGACGATTCCTGAAATCTCAGAAGAGTTGTGTTGCCCAAGATGATTCTTGAATTCCCAGCAAAGTCGTTTGCCCAAGATGATTCTTGAATTCCTCAATGAAGTGGTTTGCTTAAGATGATTCTTAAAATCCCCAGTGAAGTCGCCAGAGAGGGTTGCTCAAGTTGATGCCTAGAGTCCCCAGCAGAGTGTTTGCTCAGGATGATTCCTGAAATCTCCAGCAGGGTTATTGGTTCAAGATGATTCTTGAAGTCCCAGGTGGAGTTATTTTCCCAAGATGATTCTTGAAGTCCTCAGCAAAGTTGATTCGCCCAGAATGATTTCTGGATCCCGAAGCAGAGTTACTTGATAGTTCTCCAGAATCCCCAGCAGCGATGTGTCATCCCCAACAAGTTTTAAACGAAGAAGTCGAAATTTCCCTTGAAGACTTGATGATTGAAGTCCGGCAGCGGTGCCAAAACCCCAGACTTGATGATTGAAGTCCAACTGTATTAACGAAGCAGTTCTCTCAGCTGATGCGAGTGCCTGATGGCAGGAGTTTGGATATCCCCAATGGGTTCATGATTGACTGAGAATTTTATTCCAGGCTTAGTGATGAAGTTCGAGTGACGCCCAAAAAAAATTTCTTTGAATGCCCGATGGCATGATTAACTTGATTGTCGACCTGATGAGTCCCGAGGAATCTTGATGCCTGACGGCATAGTCGACCGTGTATCACCGGTTACCGTGTGACCAATTCCCCAGCTAGTTGCCGTGCAGCTAATATTTCAGTTTCCGAAGATTTGTTCCCATCAGAGTACCGTGTACTTGTGCAGTTGGCAAATTTCCGGGTTTGTTGGTATTCAACCGTCTTTCACCTTGATTGTTTGAGAGCCGTTCGCTTCTCACCCAGTCAGGTCCAAGCCGTTTGAATAAGGGCAGCTGTTGCACCCCAAAATTTGCTCAACATTTCTTTACCTAGCTTATGTTTCATTTCATTCACATTAGCATTATCATTTGCATTTCATTGACATGTATGCAGGAGATCAAGAGGTATGATTACCAATCAAGGGATACACAAGACTATGAAGCTAGCTAATAAGGTTATTCAAGTGTTCAAGGGTTGATATCCTTGCCAGAGAAGTTAAAAGATCCTCAGAGAGAGTGGTTGAAACCAAGTGTGTGTGTCTCCTAACTTGAGAGTTGTGGGAAGTCCTCAGATGATTCTGAAGCCATGAAGTTGGAATTGAGGTCTTTAGAGAGCTCATGAGAAGTGTTGAAGATCACTTTGAGTCCTAGACAGGTCATTGTGCAAGATTAAGAAGCCTCAGCCATGATTGGTGCAGCTAGGGTTTGACTGGGTCAACCCTAAGTTAACTGAGGATTTGAAGAAGGTTGAGACTTAATTCAAGAGCCATGTAACCATGGATTGATACATTTAGATGTTATAAGGATGATTCCAAGGTTAACTCATCATGATTGAAGAGTTTGAGAAGTTTCAAGCTAGGGTTTCTAAGGCTTGACAGTGTAAAATCCCCTAGTTTGACCCCTATCTTCAAGGCAGTTTAGCTCAAGATGGGATTGTCATCTCATCTTGCCCCCAACATGATTGTTATAGAGCATGATCTTAGATTTAATTTGAGTGCTAGAAGTCCTTGATAGGATTTGTAGAACTCAAGTTATGACTTTGACAAGTTACAGGTCATCTGAGGTATGTGAATTTGGAGCTTGAAAGTTGTCCAACTTGCATGAAACCTTTGCCCTAGAAGGATGATTCCTATGAACTATTGGTCAACATGAATGTTGTTCATTATCCTCTTAGCTTTCTAGAGAGTACTAGAAGTCCTTTATAGGATTTGTAGAACTCAAGTTATGGCTTTGACAAGTCAAGGGCATTTTGGTCATTTGGAGATTATAGGTCATTTCAACCATAAGGCCATAACTCCTATTTCCCAGCTTCAAATGGGAAAATGTTCAACATCAAACTTGTTCAAATGATGTTTTAAGGTTAACCAAGAGGTCATTAGGTGTTGGAATATCTTGTAGCTCAAAGTTGCAAAAATGACCTAAAATAAGGAGGATTTTCAAATGAACCTAAGATGGAAATTGGTATTCTTGATCTACATGTCCAAAACAAGGCATGTAATATGTCATTTTGACTCTAAAACACCTTTTAAGAACATTGGTTTAGCCACAATCTTGAATTGAAGTTTAATTTGTGGACTTGCTTTGAAAAGTAGTTACTTACATCTTAAGTAACATTTGCCAAACCTAAATTCAAGGCATAATCAAGGTCCCTTACAAGCCAAACACATCCAAAATGTCATTAGGGGAGAAATTGGAAGGGAATGAGGATGATTACAACCTGTTAGCAGAATGGAGCATACCATGACATGTGAGTGAACTTCTCATGTCATGAGAGATTGAATTTCTCATTAGAAGGATCTAGAGCTTTCTAGATCATACCTACATGTCCTATATATTGAATAGAGATGATCCAAGGCCAAGGTTGGTGATGATTGGAGGAGAGAGTAGAGATTGAGATTGAAACTTTCTTGTTTGCAACTGAATTCGGTTACACCAATTTCTTCACTTTCCATCCATTTTCTTGATTGCAATCTCTTCCATGGAGGCTAGTGAATGATTCCAGATCATAATCAAGGTAAATTCGTGGTTGATTGGTGTTTTTGACCTCAGTTTTTTCCACCTGCAACTCAGAGTTGGTTCCAAGAATTGAAGTCATTTCAATCAATTCTATTGCATACAGAAGCTTGGAAGTGATTCACTGAAGGAGTCTGGAGCATTTGAGGGCTTGATTTGAAGGCTTGCTACTTTTGTGCACACGAAATTTTCAGGTTGGTAACTTTCAATCTCCAGCTTGTTTTAGTTAGAATTAAGAGGAATTAGGGTGTTAGATGCATAGTAGAATGGTGTAGGGAGGTTTTCAGATCATTAATTTGAGAATTAGTGACCAGTTAGGGTTGTTACCATTTTCGAGTGAGATGTGGTTCTTGCAAATCTTAAGGTTTCAGAGAGAATTAATGGTATGATTGAGTTCCTTATGAAATTTGGGACAAGTTTGATCAAGGAATCGTGGCCTATGGTGGACTCTATGGCAAACTAGGGTTGTGAGAAGACGACCGGAGAATGTCACCGGCGGTGACTTTGGGCGCGCAGGTGGCCTGAGTTGCAGGGATTCAAAATGAAGAAGATGACTTGATAGCCATCAGATTATGGTTGGACTTTGACTGGGAACCTCATCTAACGGCCACGCGTGGTTCTTTTTTGTGAAGGACTCTGAACTTAATGAAACGATGTGTTTCATTAATCAGCTGGTTTTGGGCTTTGTGAAATAAGTGATACCTACACCCCTTTGTGGCCCAAATGTTAAAATGAACTGGATCCTCTTACTATCTGCACTGTGCATGTGTCTATTTTATTTGGATTTTCATATTATTTTTCATTTTTCATCCATGGATATTGATTAATTCATAAAAAATGGAAAATGATTCAATTAATCCCATTCTTTTTGCATTGGATTCATGATAGGGTCTAGTATTTTTTAGATAAAAAATATTATTACTTCATGCATTTTCTGATTTTATGGGATTTTTACATTTTAATTGATATTAAAATAATCATGTTTGATGCTTGATTTTGTGGAATTTGGTTTGATCATGCGATGATGATTTTGATCTTGATTTTTTGTGAGTAGTTAGCATAGATATGCATGCTCCCCATAGATTTTTCTCACATTTTTATGATGAACATAAGTGGTAGTTTTAGGTTGGAACTTTAGAAGCCCCATTTTTAGGGTTTATGGTTGATACCTTGTGGTTTAGGTTTTATTTTTAGGACTTGGTGGATGATTCAACCTCTGATTTTTGTATGGTAGATTCCTTATTGAATTAGGATCCCTTAGGAATTTTTGTAGGAATTTTCAAGGTAGTTTTCTATTTTTGTTTGATTTTAGTTTAGATGCTAGTCTTAGATGATTCTAATGCACTAATTCAACTAGATTGACTTCTTTAGTTCCCTTAGATTAGGGTTTTGCTTTGCTTGTTCTTGGATGATGATGAAGACAAGTTTAAGATGCATTGGATTGCTTGAAGAGGCTTGGATGTGAAGATCTTCCCTTCTTTTGGTGTAGTATTGATTAGGTATTAAGATTAGGGTTTTGTAGGCAGAGCTTCTAGATAGATTCTCTTCCTTCATAAACATGGATGATGTTGATCACTTCCATTCTTCCCTATGATGTAAGGTCCCCTTGTAAATTCCTCATCCCTCCTTTGGTAGGATGTGTGGCTCTCTACAAGTTAGTAGAACCTTTGAGGGTCCCTTTCTCTGATGATATGAGGCTTAGTGGTGACCTTTGGTGTTCACTCTGCTACCAATCATCCAAACTTTGCTCTTGATGGATGCATCTTTCTTCCTTGTTAGAGGATGAAGTTCCTTGCTTGAAGAGATTGAAGGATGGAGTTTATACTTCTTTGTGTTTGGAGATTACCTTTTGAAGCTGAAGCTTATAGATGAAGAGGACCAAGTTGATATTGGTAAAGCAAAGAGAGCTGAAGCTTGAAGACCAAGTTGACACTTGTGAAGAGGATCCAATTGAGATTGAGTGAAGAGTTGAGGCTTGAGGAATAAAGGATAAGTTGATACTTATATTGATGCATTGAGAGCCTGAAGGAGTTAAGTTGAGACTTGCGGTTAGGAGTGAAGCCTGAAGGTGGAGTTGACTGGAGAGCTGAAGCTTGAAGAAGAAAGAACAAGTTGATACTTATGTTTGATGTATTGAAAACTTGGAGAAGCAAGTTGGTACTTGCTATTGAAGATGATAGCCTTGAAGGGTAGGTGAAGTCTGAAGATTGAACTGCTGTCAGAGGAGAGCTTTGCTGTGAAGCTGTGGAAGTTGTTGATCTGCTTTCTTTCATGTATGTTTGCTTTCTGTGCAACTGTATTGCTGTGACTTGTTTGATTTGCTTGATGCATTAGAATAAGTCCATATTTAGACTGACTTAATCTAGGAGCATGATTGCATTAGAGATTGAGCTGCTCCCTCTGCTTGTATTGTTACTGTATGGCTTTGCTTGCGGGTATTCGGTAGAGCCCAGCTCCCTTCCTATGTGGTTTATATTTTGCTTGATAGCATGTTACTTCTTCTGTATGATTAAAGTTATTCATATCTGGCTTGAGGTTGAGATGAGCTTGTGGAGGCTGATGCCCCACACACATTTCCTCCCTCACTTGCATTGCATGCATTTTACTGTATATCTGTTTACTGTTTAAGCTGATGCTTTATCTGTTTCTGTTTATCATTGACATGATCCCTTAGGAATCTCATTTCCTTTGATAAGGAAGTGATGATAGAACTTTAGGTTGAAACCTATGCATGATAACTTCTAGGAGATCCCCGTTTCAAACCTCAACCATAGGATGAATCCTTGGCATGACAACATTAGGAATTGATAGTCTCCCCTTAGTTGAGCATGTTCTCTCTTCTCATCTCAAACAACAGTAAAAAATGTAATAAAGGCAAGTTAGTATAAGCACGATACGAGCCTTAAGCTATCTGAGAAAGGGTTGTTGGAGAGCTTCTTTTCAACAACTTGGATGTTTAGTATGGCACCATTTGGGTGACATGCGACACATTCACTCTCAGGTCATAGTCTCTAGTATGATATTGGTTGCAAACATCCATAAAAAACAGTTCTTTCGTAAAAGACAGAAAACAAACTTCAAACCTTTTTGCCCCGTGGGCCCATAATTCAAAGGAAGCTTTTCTGAAGAAAAGAGTGTCGTTAACTCCCAGTTCTACCGCAAACGGTAACGCATAAGTCTCCAAGGGTCGAGCTGCGTACACCAAACTGCTGGAACTGTTTGTTAACCCTACTCGAAAAATAGATGAATCTGAATCCCCGTAATCCGTATTATCCCGAACTACGTAAGCTATGATCTCTCATACCTGTTGAGAGTACGTAGGCACAATACTGATATATTGGCGAGCCACCTTCCCCGTAACCCGTAGTTAGGCGAACTACGTAGGCATAAAGTGCGACGCTTTGCCGAGTCATTTCCTTTTCTTTTTAAGCCAGCCTTGATAGGTAGATAGATAAAACCAACCCGTCTAGTAAACACAACAAGCGTGGATCCTATTGAGTATGATGGACGTGAGGGGTGCTAATACCTTCCCCTTACGTAACCGACTCCCGAACCCATACAATGGTTGCGATGACCTTGTCTTATACCTTTTCGTCAGGTTTTTCCGATCGTTTCCTTTCCCGCTCTGAGGGATAAATAATGAAAGGTGGCGACTCTTCTATTTTGCCGACACCTTATTTTCGCAGTAGTGACACACATACCACAGTAAAACCACAGACCTAAATCCCCCTTTAGGCCACCTCTTTAACTATGCTTTGGGCTTAAGTCTTTTCTTCGATTTTCTACCCCTTTCATTCGGATAATCAGATTAAGGCATGTACCATTTTGCTCGAGGTTTTTTCCGTGGCACCTTTATTCTTTTTTTCTCGCTCACAGGCGTTTATTAGTCCACTTTGGGACGACTATAGAGATTCAACCGCCGTTAGGGTAAATAACCTGGTGAGGGTTACCCAACTTAGAAGGACAAGTTGTCTTTACCATCATTATTCAACCCTTTTTTTTGGGTGCCACAAGTCATTTTCATAATCAATATATGCAATTCTTTCAATCATGTCGGACTATCATAATGAACTAATCGGGGAATACTTCTCAAATCCAAGTACTATGGCACAAATCTGCATGTTGGACTCATTTCCTTACTCCGGGGAACCTAGGGTGTTTATATTATACCTCAATTTCCAAACTTCCCAAGTTCCTTAGTTCAAACTCCTCTTCCCTTGAACTATAAATACTTTCTTGACTACTGTTAAGACAGTGGTAGAGTGTCGAGTTTTTGTTATCGTCTCCACAGGGAATTTGAGATATTGGCGCCGTTCGGCAGTTGTCAAGTTCTTAACTTTTTAGTAACAAAAGGGGTTTGGTTTTTAGTAACGGTATCTTGCATAAAAGGTAATGAATTGCGGTAGAGGATTGATTTTACGATTTAATGAAGATTGTCAAAGTTAGGGTTCGGTAATCACTTTGCTTGTATATGTCCGATCAATAATACGCATAAACTCCCTTAGATGATAAACACATTCACAACATCCTCCCAATGTGATTATTTCTAACTTACATTGTGGGTTTTTCCCATTTTTATCCATTGTTGATTTCTCACACAATCTATCAAAATGACAACATTTAGGTTTAACATTTTTCATGAACAACCACATTCAAAACTGTTTCTAGCTTAAGAAAATAGAAGGATGAAAACCTAGGTCAAGAGTTGGAAAATATCTTTCAATTATAAACCAACACAAAGAGTTATAGATAAAGCAAGGTTTTCACCATATATTCATCATCCAAGAGTTTACAAATGAAGATCATCCATATACATACAAATCTTAATGATCACCTACATCTAACCTTGACAAAATGAAGAACTTAGCTACTCAATTTCATGGTAGCTTGCAAAAGAAGTTTCGGAAGAAGGTTGACGAACATCCGAGTCGAAGAATCCAACTTTGATGATAATCCACCTTCTTTTTGTAGAATAATGTTTAGAAATAAAGAAAATAAGAGATAAAGGGTTTCTAGGTCACAAAAATCTCTTATGCAGCAAAATTAGTGAAAAATAATGGTCCTTGTTCAAAAAGTACATAGGGCTACTTATAGAAAAAGTTGTTGTCCTGTCACGCTCGCGACCTCATTCGCCTAACGAGCTAACAACGAATATTCGCTACAGCCTTGCCTAGCGAACATGCTAGCGAGGGCTGAGGAAAAGATTCTGGAATGCTTCGCTACTTGCTCGCTAGGTGCTCGCCTAGCGAGTTCTTTGCCACCTGCCTCGCTGCCAGCGAATGATGCCATTTTGATTCTGCCCAAGTCTGGGAGTGTTCACTAGCAGCTTGCTACAAGCTCGCCTAGCGAACAACTCGCTGCATCACTCGCCAGATGTTCGCCTAACGAACATGCTTTTGCTCTTGTTCTTTCTTGATTCCTTTGTCAACTTTCTTGTGTCTTCAAATTCTACTCTTTTCATGCTCAAATACTGTACAATAACACAGAAATTAAAAGGACCAAGAGCATTTCACATCATATCGCATATCACCAAAAGCAAGGCGGTTTTGAACCGAAATTAGACAAAAAGGAGCGAAAGATGCCCACATTTGATAGCTCAAATAAGCATAATTGGGCATCTAACAACTCTCCCCAACTAGAATATTACTTGCCCTCAAGCAAAGTATGCCTCTTGAAGAACAAGAGGATTTGCTTAAAGAAAAAGGTTTATCCGAAATTGGATCAAATGGCTCAAAAACAAGCAACTTAACCAAGCATGCATTCCCAATGGTTAGAACAACACAATACACAAAAACTAAAATCTTATAGTAATGTAAAACATGTATCAATCAACAACAATGATATCCTTAATGAATCACCCTATCACTCCTCTTCGAATAAAGATTGAAGAGATCACTCGTTTACAACCGCGGGTGCAATCTCACTCTCCAACAAACAATGCCAAACTCAATTCAATTCATACAATGTCTAACAATTATAAATAAAAATGCGGAATCACGAAGATCACTAAGGTCTTTTTCGGTTGTAGCTTGGTCAGGTTAACAAACAAGGGACATATCTAAAGCCATTGAAAACGAAGTTGCCGATGCAAAAGAGACATTCACTATACAATTATTCACACATCTCAACTTCATTTAACTTATTTCTCATTTGAAACCTTCACAACTCTTATTTCACAACTCAAGTTTTTTTAATATTTTTATTCCAAGCAAGCATTCACTTTCATTCTTTTCTTTTGATCATTTTTTTCACACCGTATTTACAAAACAAGTGTTTCTCTTTTTTCTAATTTCTTTTCAATGCTTGTTTGGTTTTTCAAGAGTTGTGGCAAACTACCAACTTACAATTTCGTTCTCCCCAACTTATCTTCTACTTCCTTCATAAGTGAATGCTCTTTACTTTTGACGGCAAAAGAACAATAATAAATTTTTTTCAGGTTTTCAAGAAAAAGATTTTTGAAATCTCGCTTTGTTTCAAGCTGAGATTCAACTGTTTAAGCTCAAAGGGGTTAACAAATACTCTCTGCTCACTGGTAGTTTTTATTTGGAACTGGTTGTGCTCGAAAGAAACAAGTGCCTTGATCATTTCTACTTGCTTCCACAAATTCACAATAATAAAAGACAAAGCATGAATTAAGAGAATCAACATAGTTCATTAGAAATCCAACATTTTGTAAACAATGGAAGCTTTCTCACAATTTGTGGTCTTAAGTCCTAAGTGAATCATTCATTCAATCATGTTGCAAAAAGAACAATATTCAATTACAACAAGAATAAAGTTCTTCATGAATTCTAGAGTTCTAACCGAAGGTAACCATGTACCTTAGCCGTATTTGCTTGTTTATTTTTATCATTGCCATCCAAGCTCGGATGCACCTTCATTGGATACTTCTTTCAGAGAGCAACCAATCTAGAAGGTTTTGACACCCAACAACCATAAAAATTATTAACAGAATAATTTAAAACAAACATAATAATTTAAAACAAAACATTAATCATTAAAATAAAAATAGTGTGCGTGGGGGACTAAACACCCCAAAATGTACAACCCAAAATACTGAAATCAAAACAGAATATCCGAAAATAAAACAAAATACTAAAACTGAAAAAGATAACAACTTAGTCCTCTTCGGACTCAGAATCCTCCTCCTCAGAACTATCATCATCAAAATCCTCCTCTCCCTCAACATCATCAGAACCATCATCATCGTCATCAGCATCATCATCAACAGGACCACTAGCGCCCGCCCCCTCTCCAAAAACAAGCCTGTCCACAGGCCAGTTCGCGTGCTGCAAAAAATGCTCACGCGTCATCATAGGACGCTCAACAGAGGGGTCTCGGATCTGAAGCTGCAATACCTGTATATAATCGTGAATATCCATTATAGCTCGCTGCGATGCCGCCATCTAATCCCAGTTATAGTTGCACACTGCCTGCTAAAAAAGGTCGAACCCTTGAGAAAAAGCGCCGGAACCATCAGTAGTCCTGGTACTAGCACCTGCACCACCCCTGTAGTTCTTAGACCTACAATACTTATCCACATATTTGTCATCAATGGGGGCCAGGATCTTCACCAAACTGCGGGATGGAAGCTTCATCCGCGACTGGGAGTAGAAGGCCATAATGAGGCAGGGAAAAGCAAGGGGGCAGTTGTCGCTACTGCGAAAATCGGCGCCGGCTGAACAGAAGAGTCGCCACCGTGCGTTATTTATCCCACGGGAGGGAAAGGAAACGCTCAGAGTAAACCTCGCACAACACGGGAAAGGTATGGTCGTCGCAACCAAAACCTGGATTCGGGAGTCGGTTACGCAAGGGGAAGGTATTAGCACCCCTCACGTCCGTCGTACTCGACGGGATCCACGCTTGTTTTCGGGTATGGATTGTTATTCTATCTAAACTATAGGTCAAGGGTGAAAAAGAAAATAAAATGAAAATAAAAATGACTCGGCAAAGTATCGCACTTTATGCCTACGTATTCCCGTCTGGAACGAGAAATCAGAGTCAACGTAGTTCGCCTACCTACGGGAAAGGAGGGAAAGGTTGCTCGCTAGGATATCGCATCCTATGCCTACGTACTTTCATACAGCATGAAAGATCAGAGCAAACGTAGTTCGGGCCACGTACGACACAAATTTGTCCTTGATTGATTTTATTCCTTCTGAAAAAGGTTTTTCTGATTAACAGTCCCGGCGGACAAAAATAACGTTTTGATGAGTTCACATTCTTTTACGAAAGAAGTGGCTTTTATTGTGTTTGAAATCTTTATGTGTTTTTTCTGTTTGTTTTGAGAAAGAAAGAGACAGAACTCTAACCTACGGTTTCGAAGGGAAACAAACTAACCTAATGTTATCATGCATGGGTTAAGGCCTAGTGTCTATCATGCTCCTCTATGGCACAGAGAGAAACAGAGATCCTAAGGGATAGGCAGAAACAGAAACAATATCAGATATATACAGCAAAACAGTAAAATGCATGGATGCAACAGCACAAGCGAGGCAAGGGAGTCCCACTCAACCTCGAACCTAGAAAACAATAGGCAAAAGTGAACAGACTTCACTTTCAACCCAACAGGGCAAACAGCAAACAATACAGTCCAGAAAACCAATCAATACATCAGAAATGAAATACAACCAAAGAAGAAACAGCATCAGCAGCTCTGAATCAACATCTGGCTTCAAGTAATCTCCAATCAGCTACAGGCTTCAACAAGCATCAATCTCCATCTTCATGGCCTTCAGACAAGGGCTTTGATCATCAGTCTTCCATCTGCAATGGCTTTTCTTCAAGCTCAAACCTCCAGGATGAGGGATCAGTCACAAGAGTGAATTGGGTGTTAAGCAATCAGCTGACTACCAAAGGTGGTGAACAGACTGCTTCTAACACAAAAGACAGTTTCTCTCAAGAGTTCTATCTCTTAGACACTGTCACCAAGCCTTCCAAAGGAAGGGGGTGAGGGTCTTAGAGAGACTCTGAATCACAGAGAAGAATGGATGCAGACAAGGCAATCCACGTTTGAGAAACAATCATTCTAATCTAGAGCTCTGCCTAGCTCCTAAACCCTAGTCTCCTTAGCAGCTGCTAGCAAGAATCTCCTCCTCAACTCTGACAGTTGATCTTCAATCTTGGAATCTCCAATAGTCTTCATCTTCACAAATCTTCAGCTTCCCCAGGGCCCCAGACAAACCCAATACCCAAACAAACAAGCAACAATCCCCAGAGGGCACACCACACCAGACAATTAGATATACAGACAGTAATAATAGCAGTAGGGGAATCCTGACTTTTTCTAAGGAATCTAATAGCTACCCATAGCCCCTATAGTCCCATAACTAATCTATTCAAACTCTAAGTCCTAAGGGAAATGAAATCAAACTCCTAAGTTGTCACTTAAAACCCTAGTTTTGTACATGATGTTCAAGCATTTATTAATCACCTAAAATTATCCTCTAAAAATGGGAACTAAAATATTTCTACAAGTTGAAT
The DNA here is from genome assembly GCA_963859935.3 of Lathyrus sativus. Classification (NCBI taxonomy): domain Eukaryota; kingdom Viridiplantae; phylum Streptophyta; class Magnoliopsida; order Fabales; family Fabaceae; genus Lathyrus; species Lathyrus sativus. Next base: position 7,262,610 of record CAWUDS030002219.1, on the reverse strand, counting down.
GTCTCATCTAAACAATATAAAAAAGAAGGACCAAAAAAATATTAAGGCATGTAAGAGAACAAAATTATTAAAATGATGCATGAAATGAATCTATTTAATATGACATTTATTTAAAAAATATGAAAAAAATATGAAATAAAACTAAAAATGAAATTTTATTTTCCTATAATATTCTAGACATTTTAATGAAAATATTGTAAAAAGAATGGATTAAAATGCATTTTTTATGAATTAGTTATGAATTTATGAAAGTGGTAAAATATTAAAATGAATTAAGAAAAATAAATGGAATTAAAATGAGGGAGGGGGTACGAATAGAACTTCGCTCCAGTTATAAATCACAATGGGCCAACAATAAGGGGTGCAGATAGCGCTTGCACTAGGCCCAGAACTCATTCAGAATCAATGAAACAAATGGAAGAGCGCTGGGGGGTGAGAAAAGTAGCGAATTCACGTTAGAATTTGGAATTGGGCTCACATTGGGGGTGGGGATAACAAAATCCAATCAGGCCCGCCCGTTTCATTTAATGAAACGGCGCGTTTAGGGCCAAACTCCAATTCCCTCCAAACTTCAGATTAAATGCTGGCCATTGGATCGCTCTTATAGTCAAAAGTCCTACTCAACATGAAGGGTCTAGATTTCGTCTTCCTCAATTACCCTGCAAATTAGGGTTTCAATCACCATTGCACCTCCATGCACGAGCAACATTCCACCTCTCTGTTCTCATATTACACGCCACGAATCCACATACTGTAAACACAAAAACCACTCCAAATTCTTCCCTCTACAAGCCTAGGGCATTAGATTATCTTGAAACTCGCCACAACAACAAATCCGATTGACTCAAACACAGGCCACCATGAAATCATACTGTTATGAACCATCACCAATCTCCCTCAAACTTACCCTAATCTGACCTATGCATAAAGGTGATTAACCTACACTATCGAGCTAAGATTCTAATGGCGTAACCTAAGAGATATTGATCCAAACAGTTTGTTGCACCTGTCACCAACCATCACCAATCCTTTCCAAATTCATCTAACCTAATCTCCTAACCACCTAGATCAAGTCTAAACTAATAAAATCATGTTAAACTAACTGAATCAAGCAAATCGAATGAAAACTTACCTGATGTAAAACCTTGCAAACAGCTATGGAGATTGAGGATATGAAGCTTTTGAGACTTGGATCTTGATTCACCAATTCAGTACTCAATTCTGTATGCAATATTTTGGAGCTTCCTTGCTTGAATTATGTTGTCCAATGGAATTTGCAACTTTGATGTTCTTGAAAAAAGCACTCGAAAATGGATGAGAATCACCAAAACCTTGCTTCAATCCTGATCTATGATGATAATGGAGCAAGATTGAATCAATGTGGATGATGATTTTGTGAAGAATTTGAGAGAATTGCAATGAAACTTCAATGAAAAGAATGAGGGAATTTGTGAAATTCTTGGTGCAAATGAAGCCAACCCTTGCCAAATTCTCCTTTCATGAATATATAGACCCCAATGGTACATTCTAGATCCATCTTGCACATTCCCTTGTTTTCCAACTTTGGTTCATTTTGATTATGTTTCTTAAAAGGCAAGCAACCATGGATAACTTCATTTTTTCCTTCTAAACTCAAAAAAGTGTTTGAACCATTGTTCTTAGAATTGTTTTTCCATTCAAAATCATATATTGGAAGTCTCCATTTGGACTTGTAAATCTCCCAAACCATTTTTCACTTTGAAATTATTCACTTTATAAGCCTTTTTAGTTCATATTTTGACCAATCATGCAACATCATGCTATGAGCTTCTCCAATAATTTGTGACCTTCTTTCTAGACTTAAAATCCCATTTTGAGCAAGTTTGATGTTGTAAGTTTTTCCATTTGAGGCCTCCTTGTATGAGTTTTGGGTATAGGTTAAAATGACCTGTAATTCACAAATGCCCAAAATACCCTTTGCTTGTCAAGACCATAAGTTGAGTTCTACACATCATATGAAGGCATACTATACCATTCTAGAAAGCTAATACAATGAGGAACAATTCTTATGTTGACCGAGAATTCATTTGAAATCTCCTTGAGGGGCAAAACTAGCTTGGAAGTCAAGTCACTTTCACAGACAAAAATTCAGATACCCCAGATGACCTGTAACTTGCAAGGACCATAACTTGAGTTCTATAAATCTCCTTGAGGTCTTCTACCACTCAAATTAAAGGTCTTGAGATCCTCTACAAATTTCATGTTGGCCAAGAAGCCATTTGAAGCTAGCATTTTGACTTATCTTGCTTGGAAATTTGACCTAAACTAGGGGATTTTACAGAGAAACCCTAATTTAGAAACTCCTCTTCTCCTTGATTTCTCTTGAATTCTCCTTGTCATATCTCCATATCTTTCTTCATATATCCAATGATGAACCCCACACCTCTCCAATAGCCTTGAATGCCCTTTTAAAGTCAGTCAATTGACCTAGGGTTGACCTAGGGTTGACCCAGATGAAACCCTAGTTGACTGTCTTCAACTGTAGCTCTTGTGCTCTCATCAATGACTTGTTTTCTTCTCCAAATGACTTTATAAGTCTCTCATAGTGTCTAGGTACCCTCCATGCCTTCAACTCAAAGCTCACAACCCTCTTGTTGACCCTCAGATACCCTCAGCCAGGAGATGATCTCAAGGATTGCTCTGCTGAACTCTTTGTTTTCAATTCTTTCCTGATGACTTGAATGAGGTTGAATTATGATGATAACCTCTTGCTAGGCCTCTAGAGATGAGAATAGTGAGTTGGTCCCTTGTTGAATGACTTGTTATGCTTATGCTATGCAGATGGTTAGTCTATGTACATGACTCTATATGCAAATGCTAATGATATTGAAACATAAACCACATGAATATGGTTGAGCAAATTTTAGGGTGCAACAGCTGCCCCTATTCAAGCGACTTGGACCCGACTGGATGAAGAGCCCGGAGCCTTCAGACATTCGCGGTACGAGACGGTTGAATACTAATGAAACCAGAAATTTGCCAACCGCAAAAATAAACTGCGCTCCTGCCTGAGGAATGACATTCGTCAGCTGAATCTGACTGTTACAGTAACCCACTGATCTCGCGCGACCGTGCTGGGGATTGTCTTCATCGTTCTGAAGAGGATTCTGTCATAACATTTTACTTACTTGTCCACGTTAGGACTCTGTCTGTCATCAATGCAAAGAAATCTTAACTAAAACTTGTCCACGTTAGGACTCCACTTGCTGTCAACCCAGAAAAATCTCGGCAACTCCGCTGGGGATAATTCGTCTGCATTTCCCTAAACTGAACCGCCCACGTCAGGAATGACACTCTTCCCCATTAGGAGTAACACTTGTCCACGTTAGGAATCACATCGTCCACGTTAGGAGTAACGCTTTTATCTTTCCACGTTAGGAAGCAATCTTCTTTCCGCGTAAGGAGAGCTATATCAATCTGTTCACGTAAGGACTCCAATACCACTTGATATGTCCGCGTCGAGACTAAACTCTTCCACGTCAGGAATAATCCATTTCTTTCCACGTCAGGAATCAATCTTGCTATGTCCGCGTCAGGACTTGATCTTTCCACGTCAGGAATAATCCATTTCTTTCCACGTCAGGAATCAATCTTGCTATGTCCGCGTCAGGACTTGATCTTTCCACGTCAGGAATAATCCATTTCTTTCCACGTCAGGAATCAATCTTGCTATGTCCGCGTCAGGACTTAATCTTTCCACGTCAGGAATAATCCATTTCTTTCCACGTCAGGAATCAATCTTGCTATGTCCGCGTCAGGACTTAATCTTTCCACGTCAGGAATAATCCATTTCTTTCCACGTCAGGAATCAATCTTGCTATGTCCGCGTCAGGACTTAATCTTTCCACGTAAGGAATCCTCTTCTGATATGTCCGCGTATGGACTCAATCTTTCCACGTAAGGAATTTCCGTCTCTTTTCCACGTAAGGAATCGTTTTCTCTTTCCACGTAAGGAATCTCAATCGTTCCGCGTAAGGAACTGAAACTTCTCTTTCTCTTCCACGTAAGGAACACGCTTTCTTTCCACGTTAGGAATACTCCTTCTTCTTCCACGTTAGGAATAACTTCTTTTCCACGTAAGGAATGCTCTGATCCACGTAAGGAATAACTTTTGATATGTCCGCGTATGGACTCAATCTTTCCACGTAAGGAATGCCATCTTAATCTGCCCACGTAAGGACTCTAATCTTTCCACGTCAGGAATGCTGTCATTTCCACGTAAAGAAACTACCTTTTAATACGTCCGCGTAAGGACTACCTCGTCCACGTTAGGACCCATTTCTCCTTATTAGGAATAATAATTTCTCTGATTCGTCCACGTCAGGACACTGATCTCGTCTTGATTTGTCCATGTTAGGACTCAGGCGTCTTCGACCTGCTGAGGAAATAAAACTTGTCCACGTGAGGACTCATACCCTCGATCCACTAGGGAAATAACTTGTCCACGTAAGGACTCACGTGTCTTCGACTTGCTGGGGAAATAAAACTTGTCCACGTGAGGACTCATACCCTCGATCCACTAGGGAAATAACTTGTCCACGTAAGGACTCACGTGTCTTCGACTTGCTGGGGAAATATCCGCGTCAGGACTTACACTTTGCCAACAACACGAAGAAGGATAAATTTGTCCACGTCAAGATTTCACATCCGATCAATACCGAGAAATCAAATCTGTCCACGTTAGGACTAGCACGTATCGTCAGCCTGAGGAAATGTCCACGTCAGGACTCCACCTTCCAACAGCTCTGAGAAATCGAACCTGCCCACGTTAGGACTAGCACCTCCCATCAGCCCAGGGAAATAGACCTGTCCACGTTAGGACGCCCACTTCTGAAGAAACCCCGCCAATCTAGGAATAAACTGTCCGCGTTAGGACTTGGTTCTTCAATGATCCTCACCCACAAACTTCTTAGCACTGACGTGACAGCGACTTCGAGATGAACTCTACTGGGGATGTCTGAAAACCAACTATCGGACGCCTGCTCTGATAACCGGCGGTGGCCTCTGAAATTCTGATTCATGCGACCCGTTGATGACAAACAAACTCTGCTTGGGGATAAGGAGATTCTTATCCTGGCCACTCTGGCTGGGGAAAATAAGAGACATTCGCATAAACGACTCTTCTGGAGACAAAGAGAGTTTTATCATGATAACTCTGTGGGGGAATACCGCCGAAACTGACATTATCATTGAATATCTCCTGCCGAGATCTTGACTGCTTGGTTGTTCATTTGAGCAAGAGCTCTCTCCACCTGAACTGCTGGAGTACAGAAACTGCTTCAGCAAAATAAATGCTGGAAGGATAATGCCAACTTGCCGGGTATAGCCTGATGCTACAAGATTATTCCAGCAAAATAAATGCTGGAAGGGTGAAGCCGACCCAGCTGGGGAGTTGAGGATCCAAGCCACACGTCTTATTGAGGTAACCCCCTGCTGGGGAATATAACTTTGTTGGGGAATAAGCAGATGCGCATAGTTCAATCGGACTTTCTGCTGGAATGTGAACTGATATCACCAGTATCTCTGACAAAATAAATAACCGGACCCACCATCAACTCTGCCTGGGGGAGTCTTGATCTTCGAATTCCACTGGAAGGAATGGAAACACTTGCAAAGAGAATTCCTCTGGGGATGGCTAGATTCTCTCGGGGAAAATTAACTGACTCCGCTGGGGGAGAGTGCATGACCCTGCGGGGAAAGATGAACCTGTCTGAATACCGCCTCACGATCTTGGAATCGCCAAACTCTGCTGAGGACGAATAACTTTTCTGGAGCCCGTCCTGCGTGGGGGACTAAGTCTTTCGCTATCGCAATCTTTTGATCACCTTCCTCGTACGGTTATGAAACCTGCAACAACACAAACAAGACACGACAAGCCTATGCCATCAAATCGATTCAGGTTAGTGACGTTACACTCAGTTAATTCAAAGCTTTAACAATTGTTGGCAAGGGCCAGTGATGTTATACTCATGTTAGTTTCATCAAACTTAGGCGTTTTATCATGCGCAAAACAGTAAAGAACAGGCATCAAGTACTGAATAACACATTTTCATTGATTGGGCCCCTGAATGGGCGGAATTTTTTGTACACGGGATGCAACTCCTGAAAAGAGGAAGCTACGCAAAGCAAATATACAAGTATGCACAGGAAGCATAAATATTGACAAATTAAATTTTGTACACATGTCGGCAACTGGATGCAGATGAACACCACGAACTGATCCTCCCATGACTCGTCCGACTCTAATGCTTTCCCGGTATCCCTCCTTCTGAAGAGGCTGTATCCGATAACTGACTCCTCAAATATATTCTCCCGCATTGATACTCATTGAATTCAAATTCGGACCGCAGTCATTTGCTTTTCTCATCCCTAACTTTTGCGTGAACCGCCCTTTACGGGTTTTCAGTTCACCGGGATACCCCTTTTTGCCGAAGCCGCCCAGTGTAGGTTTTCAACTTCGCGGGTGTACATGTTTTCAATTTTATCCCTAATTTTTGCCCGAACCTTTTTTATTCTGTTTTTGGTTCGCCAGGATGCCCCATTTTTGCCTGGACTCTCTTTTTTTTCTGTCCAGCGGGTCTATTTTAAGCAAAGTATTTTTTAACTGCGCCCGAATTCACAGGTGATGCAAAGTCTTCCCCGTCCATGGTGGACAACAACAACGCTCCTCCTGAAAAGACCTTACTGACAACGTATGGCCCTTCGTAGTTGGGGGTCCACTTGCCCCTGTGATCTGCTTGAGGCGGGAGAATCCTTTTCAGCACAAGGTCGCCCGTCTGAAAGCTTCGCGGAAGTATCTTCTTGTCGTACGCTTTCTTCATTCGTCTTTGGTACAAACGACCGTATGCCAGAGAAGCTAGCCTCTTCTCATCCATCAAACTCAGTTGGTTCAATCTATTCGTTACCCATTCTGCCTCGTCCAGCTGAACGTCTCGCAATACCCTCAGAGAAGGGATCTCAACTTCTAATGGTAATACCGCTTCCATTCCGTATACCAACGAGAACGGAGTTGCCCCGGTTGATGTGCGTACCGTCGTACGATAACCGTGCAAAGCGAAAGGTAGCATTTCATGCCAATCTTTATACGTCACCACCATTTTCTGGACGATCTTCTTGATATTCTTATTGGCCGCTTCGACAGCGCCATTCATCTTGGGTCGGTAAGGGGAGGAGTTGTGATGTTCGATCTTGAAATTCTGACAGAGCTCCTTCATCATTTTGTTGTTCAGATTAGAACCATTATCCGTGATTATCCGCTCGGGGATCCCATATCGGCAAATGATATCTCTCTTGATGAATCTAGCCACCACTTGCTTCGTTACATTTGCGTAAGACGCCGCTTCCACCCACTTGGTGAAATAATCGATTGCTACTAAGATGAACCGATGCCCGTTAGAAGCCGTCGGCTCGATCTTTCCGATCATATCGATTCCCCACATCGAGAATGGCCATGGAGATGACATCACATTCAGAGGACTCGGAGGCACGTGTATCTTGTCAGCATAGATTTGGCACTTGTGGCACTTCCTTGCAAACTTGAAACAATCAGTTTCCATCGTCAGCCAAAAATAACCTGCCCGCAGCAGTTTTCTCGTCATAGCATGTCCACCAGCATGCGTGCCAAAGGCACCTTCGTGAATTTCCTCCATGAGGAGCTTTGCCTCTTTTTCGTCTACACAACGCAACAATACCAAATCGTGATTTCTTCTGTACAAGACGCCATCCGGGTTCAAGTAGAAATTACCCGCTAATCTCCTGAGAGTCTTCTGATCTTGACTGGATGCCCCAGCCGGGTACTCTTTGTTCTTCAGGAAATTAAGGATATCAAAATACCACGGTTTGTCATCAGACGCTTCATCAATAGCAAATACATAAGCTGGCCTGTCTAACCGAGAGATAGTGATTTGGGGAGCTTCGTTCCAAAAGTTGACCTTGTACATGGAAGACAAGGTGGCAAGGGCGTCAGCCATTTGATTTTCTGCCCGTGGTACGTGATGCAATTCAACCTTGTCGAAGAAAGGCAACAATCTCCTTGCATAATTCATGTAATGTACTAGATTGGGCTGACGTGTCTCCCATTCCCCTTTGATCTGATTCACGACCAGAGCTGAGTCTCCGTATACGTCTAAATGTTTGATTCGCAAATCAATGGCTTCTTCAAGCCCCATTATACAAGCTTCGTATTCGGCCTCATTATTGGTAACGGCGAAGGTCAATCGGGCAGTAAACGGGATGTGCGACCCGTGTGGCGTAGTGATAATTGCCCCTATTCCGCTACCGTAAGCATTTACAGCTCCGTCAAATATCATCTTCCATTGGGACCCCGGCTCTGGTCCTTCGTCTGGCAATGGTTCTTCGCAATCCTTCATCTTGAGATACATGATATCCTCGTCAGGAAAGTCAAATCTCATCGATTGATACTCTTCAATAGGCTGCTCCGCCAGATACTCAGACAGCACACTCCCCTTTATCGCCTTTTGCGAGACGTATTGAATATCATATTCAGTCAAGACCATCTGCCAACGGGCAATTCTACCTGACAACGCCTGCTTTTCGAATATATACTTGATTGGATCCATCTTCGAGATGAGCATGGTTGTATGATTTAGCATGTACTGCCTCAAACGCTTGGCGGCCCAGGCTAGCGCGCAACAAGTTTTCTCCAGCATTGAGTATCGAGATTCACAGTCTGTAAATTTCTTACTCAAGTAATAGATCGCATGCTCTTTTCTCCCCGTCTCGTCGTGTTGACCGAGAACACAACCCATGCTTCCCTCAAGAACCGTCAAATACATTATCAAGGGTCTCCCTGCCACCGGGGGTATCAAAATAGGAGGCTCCTGCAGATACTTCTTTATTTTGTCGAACGCCTTTTGACAATTTTCGTTCCACGTTACAGCTTGATCTTTCTTTAGCAGCTTGAATAATGGTTCACACGTGGCCGTTAGGTGAGATATGAACCGAGCAATGTAGTTCAATCTCCCTAAAAACCCGCGCACCTCTTTCTCTGTTTTAGGCGTCGGCATTTCTTGAATCGCTTTTATTTTAGCAGGATCGACCTCTATTCCTCTTTCACTTACGATAAACCCCAGCAGTTTACCCGATCTCACCCCGAAGGTGCATTTGTTAGGGTTCAGCCTCAACCTGAACTTCCTCAGCCTTTTAAATAACTTCAACAGATTCACCAGATGCTCTTCCTCCGTCTGGGATTTGGCAATCATATCGTCAACATAAACTTCGATCTCTTTATGCATCATATCATGAAAGAGAGTCGTCATCGCACGCTGATATGTTGCCCCAACATTTTTCAAACCAAAGGGCATCACTTTATAGCAAAATGTTCCCCAGGGCGTTATGAAAGTAGTCTTCTCCATATCCTCTGGCGCCATTTTAATCTGATTATAGCCTGAAAAGCCATCCATGAAGGAGAATACGGAGTATTGAGCGGTATTATCAACTAACACATCAATATGAGGAAGTGGAAAATCGTCTTTTGGGCTTGCTTTATTCGAATCTCTATAATCCACGCACATTCGAACCTTGCCATCTTTCTTTGGCACTGGTACGATGTTGGCAACCCAGGAAGGATACTTCGTCACAGCCAGGAAACCAGCGTCCCACTGTTTCTGAACCTCCTCTTTGATCTTCATTGCCATATCTGGTCGTGTTCTGCGAAGTTTTTGTTTGACAGGCGGGCAGTCTTCTTTCAGTGGCAGGCGATGCACAACCATATCAGTATCGAGCCCTGGCATATCTTGATACGACCAAGCGAATACATCATTATACTCTCGGAGCATTTCAACCAGTTTTCGCTTGATATCACTCTGCAGTGCGGCTCCGATACGAATATTCTTCTCAATCCCTTCCGACCCCAAATTGATAATCTCGATGACCTCGTCGTGAGGCAGAATGGCTCTTTCCTCTTGCTTCACCAACCAAGACAGTTCTTCAGGAACGTCGCTATCTTCGACAACCTCTTCTTCGGTCTGGAATACCGGGTGCTCGAAGTCGGGACGAGTCATAGGTGGTTCAAGGATGTCATCTGAAAATGTTATCCTGCAAAAGAAAGGGTTAAGTGCTTCAAAATGCGTATAAAGCGGATAACCACGTTGCCATTTTATTGAAAAAGATAAAATAGAAAGACAGGGATTACAGTACTTGCACATGAAAAAAACGCCATTTATTTAATGATTAACGCGCAATGTTTATAACAACACAGCCCTAAGCAAATCCTGATGCCCCGGGCAAGACATCAGATTATTCAACAATTAATAAAGCAAAGCATTACTGTTTAAAAAAGTCACAGGAACAAGCTCCTGAATAGACCAGTTGCACAGTCCTTGTCCTGGCGTGCTTGGCTGAATCCAGGCATCCATATCACAGTCGCTGTCCCCTTCATCAGACTCTGAAGCAGCATTGACAGATTCATGGCATACTCCACTGGCAGAGATAGTGATCGACTTTCTGAAATGAGGGGCCCCCACAGAAGGAGTTGATGACGACGGTCGGTACCCCAGTCCGAACCGGTCCATTTTTACAGGAATGTCCAATACCTTGCCCCAGCCCTTGGCTTCTCCTGCTTTCACTAGCGCTTGAGCCTCTTTGTACGAAGAAACAGCTATCTCTGGCACTTTGCTTGGCCTGGGACCCTTGTCCTTTATGCGCAAACCTTCGAATGCCTGGCATGGCGTCTCGTGGATCTCCCCGTCGACTTCCACATATTTAAACGAAGAAAGATGGCTGACCAGGATGTCTTCTTCTCCGCACACGGTGACTACACTATCTCCGACCATATACTTTAACTTCTGATGCAGGGTAGACGTGACTGCCCCTGCCCCGTGAATCCAAGGTCTTCCCAGCAAGCAGCTGTACGCAGGCTGTATATCCATGATATAAAACTCCGTTGCAAACACTTCCGGCCCCACTTGCAGAGGCAAGGTAATCGATCCGAAGACTGTTCTCCGCGTGCCGTCAAACGCTCTGACTACCAAATCACTTGGTGTGCACAAAATCCCTCGAACATCCAGCTTCATCATAGCCTTCTTAGGCAGCACGTTCAAAGACGACCCGGTGTCAACCAATACGTGCGACATTGTCGACCCTCTGCACTCAACAGATACATGTAATGCCATATTATGATCCCTTCCTTTCGGAGTCAAGTCGAAATCAGTAAAGCCCAGACTGTGGCCTGCATTTACGTGTGCCAATACTCCTTCTAGCTGGTTCACGGAGACATCCTGGGGTACAAAAGAAGTGTCCAGGACTTTCAGCAAAGCATTTCGGTGAGCTTCCGAACACAACAGCAATGACAAGATAGATATTTTGGACGGCGTCTGCTGCAGATGCTCCACGATTTTATAATCACTTTTCCGAATTAAGCGCATGAATTCCTCTACATCCTTAGATGCTGCTTCTTTTTCACTTGCTTGAACCGGAACATTCTCAACCGCTTTCCCCTTTCCTTTCGCTAGCCTTTCGGCCTCTACTTCAGGTGATATAAAGATCCTGCCGCTCCTCGTCATGCCTCCTGGGCCAACAACATTATCCACAACCTCCGCTGACTGCTTGTTAACATTGATTTTAATCCCGTCACAATACACCTCCAGCCCATATGACCATGGGACTGCTTTCGTGTTCTCATACGGGATGGGCCCGGCCTTAGTTATAGTAATCGGTGGTCGCTGAGCTGGTGCTGAAATGGTGATCGTCTTCTTAGGAATTGTCACTGTGGCAACATCACTCCGATTATCCACTACTGCCCCTGCCGGCTCATCAGTTGCTGTTCTATCAAACTGCAATACACCTTCATCAATTAAGGCCTGAATGCCTTTCTTCAGATCCTCACACCCCCCAGACAGGGCCCAACAATCTAAACAGTACTCATTACAACCCGGGTAAACACCTCCTTGCAACAGTCGGCTCTTTATTTCGCTCAGCGGCGTCTTTAAATCCTCAACATTCATAATAAGATTCAGACCTTCCTCAGTCAGCACGGCGTTCGCCCCATGATTAGGCATGGGTTTCTGGACTATATTCGGAACTGCCGTTCCGAAGTTGATAGACTTGTTGTCCAAGAGATCCTGCACAACGTGCTTAAAAGCATGGCAACCTTCGATATCATGGCCCGGGGCCCCAGAATGAAACTCGCAGTGCCTACTTGCATCATAGCCGAACGGGGGAGTCCCCGTGATCGGTGCCAAGGTTCTTTTCTCCACCAGATTCAATCCCAACAATGTCTGCAACAAATCAGCATAGTTAGAGGGAGGTTTCTCGAACACCCTTCTCGGCTTACCACCCTGGAATTTTCGCTGAGCTTGCTGTGCCCCCTGCTGAGGCTGCTGCTGCTGTGGCATTGGTTGCTGCTGAACCGGTTGTTGCTGGATTGGTTGTTGCTGATAGGGGATAGTAACACTCGACACTTGCTGCGGCTGACGATATTGATTTCTTCCCCTGCCTCGGCCTCGGCCTCGGCCTCCAAATACCGCGCTAGCTTCGCCCTGACGGCGCCCACCATAAGCTTTCTTATTACTGCCAGATGCAGTTGACTCCTCGACCTGGAACTTTCCTTGCTTAATGTTCCGCTCAATCTTTTCCCCCATCAAGATCAGGTCTGAAAAACTAGCCAGAGAGGTATGAAACAGCATATCATGAAACAGTCCGGTGAATGTGCCAACAAACATGTCATTCATTTCTTTATCTTCGACAGGAGGACGGACCCTGGCAGCCATATCGCGCCACCTTTGCGCGTACTCCTTAAAACTCTCCCCCTTCTTCTGCGAAAGCCCGGCCAACTGGACCCGATTGGGTGCCAGGTCGCTGTTATACTTGTAATGGGCTACAAATGCCTCCGCTAATTGCTTCCAAGTCTTGATATCAGTGGGCTCCAACCCCATGTACCACTCTAAGGAAGGACCCGACAGACTATCCTGAAAGAAATGCATGAGCATTCTTTCATCAGTGGAGTATGCAGACATCTTTCTGTAATAAGCTCGTACATGCACTTTCGGACATGTATCTCCTTTGTACTTATCGAACGCAGGCGCTTTGAATTTAATTGGCACCCTCAGCCCAGGTACCAAGCCCATTGTTGCCATGTCCAGTCCTACAGCACTCTGATTTAGGACTCCCTTCATTTGCTCTTCCAGCATTCTAATCTTTTGAGAATCATCCATAGGCCCTTCAAAACCTCCTCCGGAGAAGGCGTCTTCCTGTTGATCCTCTTGCCACATACCGTTTCCAGCCCCGTATCCATCATACGCATTATTACGTCCAGCTCTGATCTGATTCATCCCCGGAACTCGGCCTCTGTTGCCGTACCCTTGAACACCTCCAGCAGGACCACCAGCCATAAAACCAGCACCGTTTCCGTTTCCAAAGCCTCCGTAACCCTGATTGACCATACCATAACCATCTTGCCCAAAGCCTTGAGCATTAAAGCCATACTTGCCAGTGTTGTCGAATCCCTGATCGTTGAATCCGAACCCAGTGTTGACAAAGCCATTGCCTCCGAGATTATCTCCCAAATTGACATCACCCAGCCCAGCGTTATGGACAGCAGTTTCATTCCCTACTCCGACGTTACCATTCACAGCAGCGGTAGCGTTGTTGACGTTAGCAGCATTCATATTGACGACAGGCGGAGCCACTGGCGTGGGAGTGCCGTCTCCATGAGCAGTATCAACCCGGACAGACTGATGATCGTCATTACCATGACCAGCGTTGCGAGCCAACAGAGGCTGGACCATGGCCTGCAAATTCTCTTGCCCTTTTGCTATAGCCTCCATGGTCTGCATGAAGAGGGCGAGCTTCTCGCGTACATCCTGCATCTCGTTCTGAATCTGGTCCATGACTTTCCGACAGTTGGATCGTGTAGAATAGCGGTGCGGATGTTGATCTGGAATCCTGTTAAGTACCTGATACAGAGCAGGAGATAAGACACCATTCAAAGATTACCTGTTATGCAATATGAACATGAATGCAATGCAATGTGTCTGTGCATTAGGGAAGTTCATTCCCCCAGTTCTAGTGCGAAGGTGCCGGTGCAGTGACAGTGCTGACAATAAGAATATCGGAGCTGAATCATAGAAAGCCTCATATATTGCAAGGAGAATCAATAAGCCCAGGGTGCAATATCACTGAGAGTACAAAGAAGGCATGACCTCAACCAACAATCCTGGTGATGGTCAGCACTATGCAAATAAAGCATAAAAGTAATGGAATGATCAAATCCTCTCAAAAGTCTGGTACTCCTCTATCAACTTCTTGGTCTCCGGATGGCTTGGTCGATCAAGCAGCCCTTCAACAAGCAGGTTTCTCCTCTTAAGGACACGGCGTACGTCTTCAGCAGTTTCTTCCCATGTTGCTTCTCCGAAGCAATCTTCTAGCTTTCGCTTCTGAGACACTGCTTCATCTCTGGATTTGATTGCCTTATTCAGTGCATGTTGGACACTATACCGGTTCATCACTTCTTCCTCACACTTCTTGATGCTAGACTTCAACTTCTCTTCGAGGTCGGAAATTTGCTGCTTCAGCTTATCTTCCCTCTTCTTGTTGTTGGTGAGTGTGGCATTCCAAGTCTTATTGCAAGAAGATATCTCTCGGTGAGCTGCGTCGAGCGCCTTCTTTTTGGCTTCCAGCATGTCATGGGAACTTCTGAACTCTTGCCCCAGACGTTCGCGCTTCTTCTTTTCCTCGGTCAATTCAGATCCTAACCTGTTTACCAGCTCAATCTGTTGTTGGAAAGCATATACAGCCTTGTTTTTCTCACTGCGTGCCTGGGCTAGCTCTTGCTCTAACCCTTCATTAATCTTTATCAAGGCTTCTTTCTCCTTCATCACCTGTTCATAGACTTCTCTAGCAACAGTAGTTGGCTCGGATACCGGAACGGGAACAAGAATTGGTGCATCTGGAAATGGCATCTTCAACTGACTAGCCCTCCCCTGAATCCAAACTCTATAAGGAGCATAGGCCTGGCAATCGTTCTTACCTAACAGTGGCTTCCCTTTGCGGTTAATACGCGTCCAGGCACGCTGCAACTTGGCTAATAACTCCCCCTTTACGTCACCGGTGAAGTACAGAGATTCCTGTACTTCTTCCTCCTGAGGTGGATTCTTCAGCGCATATCCGAACTGACGAATGAGCAGAGAAGGGTTGTAGTTGATACACCCTTTCCTTCCAATCAGTGGGACATTAGGGTACCCAGAACAACTGAAGATGAGCTCAGATCCCAACAAATCTTTATCAAACCACTCCATATCTTCCGACGATAGCCTCATCAGACGCTCTGGCCAACCAACTGGAGCTGTAGCCTCTGCAACAAATCTTCCCTTAGGAAGGTGACTCTCAAACCACATACTCAATAAGGGCACACACAGATGAACATTCTTCCCTCTTCCCTTCTCATTCTTGTAATGCAGTGAGTGGTAGAGGTCTCCGAGTAAGGTAGGTACAGGATTACCAGCAGCAAACAAGTAGAAAGCATCGAAGTCCACAAAATCCGGTATATTGGGGAACAGTACTATGCCATAAATGCACAAAGCCAACACAGCATTGAAAGCAACCCAGCACCCATTCTTAGCGTACTCTTGGTCTTTACCAACTAAGAACTGAAATGAGAAGCCTGGAACTCCACGGGAAACAGTAGTCACAAGTTCAGAAGCATCAACATGCAAGGCTTTTGCCAATTCCTCCGGCTTGGGTTTGGCGTCATAATGGATGAATGGAACCTGGTTCTGTACGGGCAGCTCAACATACTCAGCGTATTCCTCCAGGGTTGGTCCCATAATAAAGTCAGAGAACGTGAAGCACCTCAAAGCAGGGTCGTAGAATTGCATCAAAGCATACAGCCCATCTAACTCTACCTCTGTAGGTTTGCACACCAATCTCAGTAATCTACCATAGCTCATCCGGAAACTCCTACGAACACCCTCATCAGCAAGAGAGATCAACCCCAGTAACGGAACAATATCAGGCGTAGGCAATTTGTAAGCAACTGTTCTCCGTAAGCTAGTCATGATCAAACACTCAGAAGTCCGGGCACTAGAACTAGGGAAATGCAAATGCACCTGCAGCACAGACACACGTTAGTGAAATGCAAATGATAATGGATATGCAGGGATGCAATGCAAGTAACATTCAACAGGGACCAAAGCTGCAGCTGAATAGCCTAAACCCCCTCAAGAAAGGTCTCATATAGACCATCCAGAAGTCATCAAACCCTGGTCTCAGATAGACCTGAAATAAAACTCCAATACTGGTCTCTGACAGACCTCAAACCATAACTCACTGGTCTCTGATAGACCTCAAATCACATCCATAATTGGTCTCTGACAGACCTCATAACACATCTCCAACTGGTCTCTGACAGACCTCAGAGCACATCTCCAAATGGTCTCTGACAGACCTCATAACTCTCCCAATGGTCTCTGACAGACCTCAGAATAAATCTCCAAATGGTCTCTGACAGACCTCATAACTCTCCATAAATAACCAGGATCTCTGATCGAGAAATAACCGGTAGTCTGGAGGTCTAGTTACCTGCATAACCCCAAATCCCCTCACAGGTGGGTGGCCCTATAACTGGCACAAGGTACGGCATCCTATGCGGTCGTCGGCGTCACAGACTTTCAGGGTTGATGATACGATTCCCAGAAGGAGTGGCATCATCAAATCCTGAAGAGGCCTCACTCAGCCAACTTCCAAATGATCGGTCCCCAGAGTCGACAATCCACCTAACCAGCAACCCACGCCAACCAAAGGAAGGGGCAGGAGGCCAACCAGAGGAACCTCGTCTGAGTGTAGATTTCATGGGACACCAAAGCAAGCAAAGCAAGCGGGCGCCCACTAATTTCTACTCTAATTCTAGGTGCACTCAAGCCCAGGTCCGGCTTATCTCTCAATATCAGAACACCCGTCACACCCCAGATACAGCAATAATAATCAATATACAAAGCTGAAAAATACAGGGTTAGAAATATAAAGTAACTCCATACAAAATCCTCGACGGGAAAACAAGCGTTAGGATTGACTCTCTCAAAGGGACGTTGGATCCCAAATGCATAAGAACCATCGCAGTCCTTAGCAGCCAGGGGACGTTGGATCCCCAGCAGAGTCGCCAGCTGTCGCTACTGCGAAAATCGGCGCCGGCTGAACAGAAGAGTCGCCACCGTGCGTTATTTATCCCACGGGAGGGAAAGGAAACGCTCAGAGTAAACCTCGCACAACACGGGAAAGGTATGGTCGTCGCAACCAAAACCTGGATTCGGGAGTCGGTTACGCAAGGGGAAGGTATTAGCACCCCTCACGTCCGTCGTACTCGACGGGATCCACGCTTGTTTTCGGGTATGGATTGTTATTCTATCTAAACTATAGGTCAAGGGTGAAAAAGAAAATAAAATGAAAATAAAAATGACTCGGCAAAGTATCGCACTTTATGCCTACGTATTCCCGTCTGGAACGAGAAATCAGAGTCAACGTAGTTCGCCTACCTACGGGAAAGGAGGGAAAGGTTGCTCGCTAGGATATCGCATCCTATGCCTACGTACTTTCATACAGCATGAAAGATCAGAGCAAACGTAGTTCGGGCCACGTACGACACAAATTTGTCCTTGATTGATTTTATTCCTTCTGAAAAAGGTTTTTCTGATTAACAGTCCCGGCGGACAAAAATAACGTTTTGATGAGTTCACATTCTTTTACGAAAGAAGTGGCTTTTATTGTGTTTGAAATCTTTATGTGTTTTTTCTGTTTGTTTTGAGAAAGAAAGAGACAGAACTCTAACCTACGGTTTCGAAGGGAAACAAACTAACCTAATGTTATCATGCATGGGTTAAGGCCTAGTGTCTATCATGCTCCTCTATGGCACAGAGAGAAACAGAGATCCTAAGGGATAGGCAGAAACAGAAACAATATCAGATATATACAGCAAAACAGTAAAATGCATGGATGCAACAGCACAAGCGAGGCAAGGGAGTCCCACTCAACCTCGAACCTAGAAAACAATAGGCAAAAGTGAACAGACTTCACTTTCAACCCAACAGGGAAAACAGCAAACAATACAGTCCAGAAAACCAATCAATACATCAGAAATGAAATACAACCAAAGAAGAAACAGCATCAGCAGCTCTGAATCAACATCTGGCTTCAAGTAATCTCCAATCAGCTACAGGCTTCAACAAGCATCAATCTCCATCTTCATGGCCTTCAGACAAGGGCTTTGATCATCAGTCTTCCATCTGCAATGGCTTTTCTTCAAGCTCAAACCTCCAGGATGAGGGATCAGTCACAAGAGTGAATTGGGTGTTAAGCAATCAGCTGACTACCAAAGGTGGTGAACAGACTGCTTCTAACACAAAAGACAGTTTCTCTCAAGAGTTCTATCTCTTAGACACTGTCACCAAGCCTTCCAAAGGAAGGGGGTGAGGGTCTTAGAGAGACTCTGAATCACAGAGAAGAATGGATGCAGACAAGGCAATCCTTGTTTGAGAAACAATCATTCTAATCTAGAGCTCTGCCTAGCTCCTAAACCCTAGTCTCCTTAGCAGCTGCTAGCAAGAATCTCCTCCTCAACTCTGACAGTTGATCTTCAATCTTGGAATCTCCAATAGTCTTCATCTTCACAAATCTTCAGCTTCCCCAGGGCCCCAGACAAACCCAATACCCAAACAAACAAGCAACAATCCCCAGAGGGCACACCACACCAGACAATTAGATATACAGACAGTAATAATAGCAGTAGGGGAATCCTGACTTTTTCTAAGGAATCTAATAGCTACCCATAGCCCCTATAGTCCCATAACTAATCTATTCAAACTCTAAGTCCTAAGGGAAATGAAATCAAACTCCTAAGTTGTCACTTAAAACCCTAGTTTTGTACATGATGTTCAAGCATTTATTAATCACCTAAAATTATCCTCTAAAAATGGGAACTAAAATATTTCTACAAGTTGAATGTCTCATCTAAACAATATAAAAAAGAAGGACCAAAAAAATATTAAGGCATGTAAGAGAACAAAATTATTAAAATGATGCATGAAATGAATCTATTTAATATGACATTTATTTAAAAATATGAAAAAAATATGAAATAAAACTAAAAATGAAATTTTATTTTCCTATAATATTCTAGACATTTTAATGAAAATATTGTAAAAAGAATGGATTAAAATGCATTTTTTATGAATTAGTTATGAATTTATGAAAGTGGTAAAATATTAAAATGAATTAAGAAAAATAAATGGAATTAAAATGAGGGAGGGGGGTACGAATAGAACTTCGCTCCAGTTATAAATCACAATGGGCCAACAATAAGGGGTGCAGATAGCGCTTGCACTAGGCCCAGAACTCATTCAGAATCAATGAAACAAATGGAAGAGCGCTGGGGGGTGAGAAAAGTAGCGAATTCACGTTAGAATTTGGAATTGGGCTCACATTGGGGGTGGGGATAACAAAATCCAATCAGGCCCGCCCGTTTCATTTAATGAAACGGCGCGTTTAGGGCCAAACTCCAATTCCCTCCAAACTTCAGATTAAATGCTGGCCATTGGATCGCTCTTATAGTCAAAAGTCCTACTCAACATGAAGGGTCTAGATTTCGTCTTCCTCAATTACCCTGCAAATTAGGGTTTCAATCACCATTGCACCTCCATGCACGAGCAACATTCCACCTCTCTGTTCTCATATTACACGCCACGAATCCACATACTGTAAACACAAAAACCACTCCAAATTCTTCCCTCTACAAGCCTAGGGCATTAGATTATCTTGAAACTCGCCACAACAACAAATCCGATTGACTCAAACACTGGCCACCATGAAATCATACTGTTATGAACCATCACCAATCTCCCTCAAACTTACCCTAATCTGACCTATGCATAAAGGTGATTAACCTACACTATCGAGCTAAGATTCTAATGGCGTAACCTAAGAGATATTGATCCAAACAGTTTGTTGCACCTGTCACCAACCATCACCAATCCTTTCCAAATTCATCTAACCTAATCTCCTAACCACCTAGATCAAGTCTAAACTAATAAAATCATGTTAAACTAACTGAATCAAGCAAATCGAATGAAAACTTACCTGATGTAAAACCTTGCAAACAGCTATGGAGATTGAGGATATGAAGCTTTTGAGACTTGGATCTTGATTCACCAATTCAGTACTCAATTCTGTATGCAATATTTTGGAGCTTCTTTGCTTGAATTATGCTGTCCAATGGAATTTGCAACTTTGATGTTCTTGAAAAAAGCACTCGAAAATGGATGAGAATCACCAAAACCTTGCTTCAATCCTGATCTATGATGATAATGGAGCAAGATTGAATCAATGTGGATGATGATTTTGTGAAGAATTTGAGAGAATTGCAATGAAACTTCAATGAAAAGAATGAGGGAATTTGTGAAATTCTTGGTGCAAATGAAGCCAACCCTTGCCAAATTCTCCTTTCATGAATATATAGACCCCAATGGTACATTCTAGATCCATCTTGCACATTCCCTTGTTTTCCAACTTTGGTTCATTTTGATTATGTTTCTTAAAAGGCAAGCAACCATGGATAACTTCATTTTTTCCTTCTAAACTCAAAAAAGTGTTTGAACCATTGTTCTTAGAATTGTTTTTCCATTCAAAATCATATATTGGAAGTCTCCATTTGGACTTGTAAATCTCCCAAACCATTTTTCACTTTGAAATTATTCACTTTATAAGCCTTTTTAGTTCATATTTTGACCAATCATGCAACATCATGCTATGAGCTTCTCCAATAATTTGTGACCTTCTTTCTAGACTTAAAATCCCATTTGGAGCAAGTTTGATGTTGTAAGTTTTTCCATTTGAGGCCTCCTTGTATGAGTTTTGGGTATAGGTTAAAATGACCTGTAATTCACAAATGCCCAAAATACCCTTTGCTTGTCAAGACCATAAGTTGAGTTCTACACATCATATGAAGGCATACTATACCATTCTAGAAAGCTAATACAATGAGGAACAATTCTTATGTTGACCGAGAATTCATTTGAAATCTCCTTGAGGGGAAAAACTAGCTTGGAAGTCAAGTCACTTTCACAGACAAAAATTCAGATACCCCAGATGACCTGTAACTTGCAAGGACCATAACTTGAGTTCTATAAATCTCCTTGAGGTCTTCTACCACTCAAATTAAAGGTCTTGAGATCCTCTACAAATTTCATGTTGGCCAAGAAGCCATTTGAAGCTAGAATTTTGACTTATCTTGCTTGGAAATTTGACCTAAACTAGGGGATTTTACAGAGAAACCCTAATTTAGAAACTCCTCTTCTCCTTGATTTCTCTTGAATTCTCCTTGTCATATCTCCATATCTTTCTTCATATATCCAATGATGAACCCCACACCTCTCCAATAGCCTTGAATGCCCTTTTAAAGTCAGTCAATTGACCTAGGGTTGACCTAGGGTTGACCCAGATGAAACCCTAGTTGACTGTCTTCAACTGTAGCTCTTGTGCTCTCATCAATGACTTGTTTTCTTCTCCAAATGACTTTATAAGTCTCTCATAGTGTCTAGGTACCCTCCATGCCTTCAACTCAAAGCTCACAACCCTCTTGTTGACCCTCAGATACCCTCAGCCAGGAGATGATCTCAAGGATTGCTCTGCTGAACTCTTTGTTTTCAAATTCTTTCCTGATGACTTGAATGAGGTTGAATTATGATGATAACCTCTTGCTAGGCCTCTAGAGATGAGAATAGTGAGTTGGTCCCCTGTTGAATGACTTGTTATGCTTATGCTATGCAGATGGTTAGTCTATGTACATGACTCTATATGCAAATGCTAATGATATTGAACATAAACCACATGAATATGGTTGAGCAAATTTTAGGGTGCAACAGCAGTTAACTCGCGACCCCGACTTTAGACCGCTCTCAACAATGGACTTCAGCTTATTGGCAATAATCATATCCACATCAATCTTGACATTAGTGAGTATGCAATGGACAAGGTGTGCCACTGGGATCGGTACGGTCGATGTGTGGGATTTCGGCACAATGTTTGTCAGAACCAGAAGTAAAATCAGCTGAGCTATAGGAATCATGTCCTCCCTATGATATCTCATAGGATGTTCAGATTGGTTTAGCTCAACCGATTTACCCTCTAGCAACAGGGTAGCGGAAATGGTATCTGTATCTCTCTGCAACCTCAGGTCTCTGGTATATCTGTCCAATTCATTTGCTCCCAGATGGAGCGGTTTGCCTAGCACTTGGTTGATGGAATCCCTGTCGAAAGTGACCTGACGGCCCATCACTCTTGTAGACCATGTGAAGGGTTCGTCGTTGTTGGGCAGCGCGTTCGCGTAGAACTCGCGCACAATATCGATGTTGTAGTTTTCGAGAGGAGAAACCAGCCTGGCCCACCTTTTACTGTTGACCAGCCCCGCGAAAGTTCGGTACTCGTCTTGTGGGTCTATGATGAACCTCTTTTCAGATAGGATCTTCCTTTTTTGCAGCGCCACAAAGCGAACAACTTGCTTTGCCCCTATGAACTTTCCTGTATCAAATTGGATTGGGACCGTACGGGAGGTGCTGGCAACCTTTCTCTTCTTACTATGACTACTTGGGGCCATCTGCAAAAAAAAAAAAACACACAGAAAACACCAACAAACAGTAGCACAAGATTATCAGTCATCATAAATAAAAACCAAGTTCTGTCATGCTCGCTGGCTTGCTCGCCTAGCGAGTCTATAGCGAATGCTCGCTACTGACTCGCCTAGCGAACAAGCTAGCGAGCGCTGCGAAAGTTTAAAAACAACCACTGTTTTGGACCCCCAAACATTCAGAATCCCAAGTTTGTTGAATACAATTCCAGAACTACTTGATTAAACATGAAAGGCATTGCTCTTGGTACACATGCAAACCTAAAGTTTCTCAATTCCCTAACTTGCAAAATTTAACCTAACCCCTAATGTTTCTACAATTAAAACAATGAAGAACAAAAAGAGAGGAGAAAGATCAAACCTTACTGCAGCAGAGAGATTGATATACACAAATTAGGGCTTGCAAGAGAATAGAGAGGAGAGTTCTTGGTGCTTGTGTTTCGCAGTTTGGAAGTGTTAGAGTGAGAGTGAGTGAGAAAGACTAAGTTACAAAAGAAAAACAGATTTTGGGCCTACAAGAGTAGCCCACTAAACAACTTAAAATGCCAGATACGCGTATGCTCGCTTAGCGAACAGATAGCGAAGGCTCGCTACATGCTCGCCTAGTGAACGTGCTAGCGAGCAAGACAGAATTTCACAAAATCAGGACAGCAGCCAAAGGTCAGTTTCAACATGCTTCCTCTTGTAGACACCAACAAAACACAACCAATAAACAGCAAATACTTACAACATTGAGGTACCTCTCAACAAGCGCTTGTTTAACGTCGGATAAGCTCGACGGTCTAAGATGCTCACACCGGAACATCCAGAAGAAAGGCACAGCTTTCTCGATCAACTAGGCCGCCAAGATATACCTTTAAATGTTGGTCATTTACCGTCCAACTGTCCTTCTTTTACATGTCTTCAAATCACAACAGCCCAAAAGTTTTCACCTCTTTCACACGAAATGGCCCGGACCATTTTGACTTCAATTTTCTGGGAAAAAGCCTAAACCTGGAATTAAACAATAATACCAACTTCCCGGGCACAAATTCTTTTTTTCGGAGCTTTTTGTCATGATATTCCTTTACTTTTTCTTTGTACAACCAACTTGAGTGATATGCGGCATTTCGCATCTCCTCCAACTCAAGCAGTTGCACCTTTCTTTTTTCACCGGCCAACTCATTATCAAAGTTCAAAACTTTTAAATCCCATAAGGCTTTATGCTCCATTTCGACCGACAAATGGCAAGTTTTACCAAAAACCAGTTGAAATGGAGTTAGCCCAATTGGAGCTTTATAAGCAGTGCGGTATGCCCATAAAGCTTCATCCAATTTTTGCGACCAATCTTTTCTAGAGTTAGACACGGTTTTTTCAAGTATTCTCTTAATCTCCCGATTAGAGACCTCAGCTTCACCATTGGTCTGTGGGTGATACGGAGTTGCAACTCTATGTGTTACACCGTAATGTTGTAAAACTTTTTCCAACGGTTCATTACAAAAGTGTGACCCTCCGTCACTAATCAACACACGGGGGGTTCCGAAATGGGAAAAGATGTTTTTCTTTAAAATTTTTATGACCGTTTTAGAATCCTCCCACGGTGAGGCAATCGCCTAAACCCACTTCGACACACAGTCAACTGCAACCAGCAAGTATTCATTTCCAAAAGAGGGTGGGAATGGTCCGACAAAATCGATACCCCAACAATCAAATAATTCAACCTCTTGGATGTTTTGGAGAGGCATCTCGTCTCTCTTACCTATCCCACCACTTCGTTGGCAACAGTCACAACTTTGCGCATGGGCATTTGCGTCTTTAAAAATAGAAGGCCAATAAAATCCTGATTGAAGGACTTTATTGACCGTTCTTGCCCCATTGAAATGTCCGCCGTAAGGCGAGTTGTGACAATGCCATAAAATACTTTGCGCTTCACCGCCGGTAACACACCTTCTCAAAATGTTATCACCACCCAACTTAAACAAGTATCGGTCATCCCACACATAATACTTATAATCCGAGATGAATTTCCTTTTTTGGTTCGGAGTTAGGTCTGGAGGCACAAAACCACTCGTCTTGTGGTTTGCAAAGTCTGCAAACCACGGCCTAACTTGAACTTTAAAAAGTTTTTCATCAGGAAATTCTTCTCGGATTTCCTTTTCAGAAGATGTAACCTCCACATTCACAAGGCGAGATAAATGATCCGCCACCAAATTTTCTGATCCTTTCTTGTCCTTAATTTCAATATCAAATTCTTGTAACAAGAGGATCCAACGGATGAGCCTTTGCTTCAAATCCGGTTTGGTGAGCAGATATTTAATCGCCGCATGGTCGGTATACACAATCACTTTAGAACCAATAAGATAAGACCGGAATTTTTCTAGCGCATACACTATCGCAAGTAGTTCTTTTTCGGTGGTAGCATAATTAATCGGTGCCTCATTTAGAACTTTACTTGCGTAGTGTATAGCATGACATTTTTTTCTTTCCTTTGTCCCAATACCGCTCCAATAGCATAGTTGCTCGCATCGCGCATTAGTTCAAAATTCAAATTCCAATTCGGAGCGACTATAATTGGAGCGGTAACAACTTTTTCCTTTAAAATTTTAAAAGCATGTAAACAATCTTCAGTTAAGAGAAATACCTGGTCCTTGGCGAGAAAATTACTCAAAGGCCTAACTACCTTTGAGAAGTCTTTGATAAATCGCTGGTAAAAATCGGCATGCCCAAGAAAGCTTTGTATTCCCTTTATATTAACCGGAGGAGGAAACTTTGCAATCACGTCAACTTTTGCTCGATCCACTTCAAGCCCTTTTGAAGAAACTTTGTGTCTGAGCACTATCCCCTCAGTTACCATAAAGTGGCATTTCTCCCAATTAAGAACGAGATTTGTTTTCACACACCTTTCAAGCACCGTTTCCAGATTATCCAAGCATAAACCAAAAGAACTTCCAAACACGGAGAAGTCATCCATGAACACTTCCACCGTTTTCTCGATCAAGTCGGCAAAAATGGCTTGCACGCATCTTTGGAAAGTCGTCAGTGCGTTGCATAACCCAAAGGGCATTTTTCTGTATGTGAAAATTCAAACGGACATGTGAAAGCCGTCTTCTCGTGATCGGCCGGGTCAACCGCAATTTGGTTGTACCCGGAATAGCCATCAAGGAAATAATAGTATTTTTGGCCCGAAAGTCTTTCCAACATTTGGTCCATGAACGGAAGTGTAAAATGGTCTTTTCGAGTTGGGGTATTCAACCGCCTATAATCAATACACATTCTCCATCCTGTTGCCACCTTCATTGGGATCAATTCATCTTTTCATTTTGAATGACGGTCATTCCACCCTTTTTCGGAACCACATGCACGGGACTCACCCAAGGGCTATCCGAAATTGGGTAGATCATTCTCGCATCCAAAAGCTTAACAACTTCTTTCCTAACAACCTCCTTCATCGTAGGATTTAAGCGGCGTTGAGGTTGAGCTACCAGCTTAAAATCCTCTTCCATTAAAATCTTGTGCATACAATAAGAAGGACTAACTCCTTTGAGATCGGAAAGAGTCCATCCCATTGCTTCTTTATTCTTTTTCAACACATCAGTTAAACGGGATTCTTCATTTTTAGACAAAAGGTTGCTTATGATAACCGGTTTCTCTTCGGTTTCATCAAGGAATGCATACTTCAAGTTAGAAGGTAGCATTTTCAATTCAATGGGTGGTTTTTCTTCATGGACCTCCTTTTTCAACACTTCCTCTTCGACTTCCAATGATTGCAACTCTTTAAGATTATCAAGTTCCCTTAAACATTCCTCAAGAGCTTGCTCTTCTTCACTTGTAAAAACTTTAAAAGAGTCATCAAGAGCTAATTCTACAGGAGATGTCACATGAATATGCTTAGATACTTCCAATGTTGCTTCTTCAACTACATCAATTCAGAAACTATCACGATTATCTTTTGAATGCTTCATAGCTTCAAAAAGATCAAAAGTGACTTCTTCATTTTGGACTCGCACTTTCATCAAACCATCATCAACATCAATCATCATTCGAGCGGTTTTCATGAAAGGTCGGCCTAGGATTAGCGGAGCATCATCATCCTCTTCCATGTCAATCACAATGAAATCAACCGGAAAGAAGAATTTTTCAACTTTAACCAATACGTCTTTAGCTAACCCATGAGGATGGGTAGTCGACTTATCGGCCAATTGCAACATCATCCGTATGGCTTTCATTTCAATGTTGCCAAGCCTTTTTCACAATAGACAAAGGTATTAAATTAATGCTTGACCCCAAATCAATTAGCCCGTTCCCGACATATTCATCACCGATAGTAACCGGCAAAGTAACTCTTCCGAATCAACCTCTTTTCTCAGAAGAGTCCTTTGGATGATGGCACTACAACTAGCATCAAGAACAATTGTTTCCGGTTCCGTATACCTCCGCTTTTTAGTTAGTATGTCTTTCATGAACTTGGCATACTTAGGCATTTGCTCCAAAGCTTCGGCAAACGGAATGTTTATTTGAAGTTGTTTAAAAATATCCATGAACCGGGCGTAATGCGGTTCATTTTCCCTCCTAGATGGAGCATGTGGATATGGTAGGTTTTGGACCGGAGTAGTGCTCACTACCTCCTTTCCTCTAGACGCTCTAGAATTCCGCTCTTTTTTCTTCTTCACTTCCTCCACCTTCTCTTTTCACTTTTATTATTTTCTACTTCTACACTTTCTTTATTTTCAACTTCAACCTTTTTTTCATTCTTTTCAACTTCTTCCTCACTTTCCTCCTCAACTTCACCATCAATTCTATCATCAATTTTTTCTTGTCATCTTTTTCTCTCATCCTCTCTTTTTTCACTCTCATCTCTTTTTTTACTCTCACTAACCAACTCCCTTCCACTTCTCGTTTTGATTACTTTACAATGCTCCTTTGGATTTGTTTGCGTGTTCGTCGAAAAAGAAGGTCCGGATTGTTGTTCCGCTAGTTGCTTAGCAAGTTGTCCGACTTGAGTTTCAAGATTTTTGATTGCCGCATCGTTGCTCTTTTGATTAGCCATTGACAATTGCATGAATTGCGTTAATGTATCTTCCAACTTTGAAGTTACGACCGACGGTTGTTGAGGTTGATAAGGATTTTGACGGCTAGAATTACCACCCCTATAACCTTGGTTATGGTGATAGTTACTCTTGGTTGGTACCCTTGATTTGGTTGATAGTGTTGTTGTGGTTGATTTTGAGAATGTTCTTGATACAGTGGTTGTTATTGTTTTTTCCTCGGTTGGTAGTCTCGTTGATTCGCCATATAGTTTACCTCTTCGAACCCGGGAGGTGGACAAAATCCGGTATCATGTTCGCCTTTGCAAATCTCACAACAAGCTATTTGTTTAGCTTTTGAGGGCTCTTTTATTTCTTTGATTTGTTGAGTTAAGAGTTCCACTTGCTGTGAAATGAGTTTATTTTGTGCAAGGATAGCATCATTTGTCCCAAGTTCAAGCACTTCCGGTTTCTTCAAACTGTGTCCTCTACTTTGGCTTTGAAGGTCATTTAGAGCCATACGGTTGATGATATTCGTAGCTTTATCGGCACTTTTAGACAACAAAGAACCACCTGCAGTGGCATCCAACAAAGTCTTACAATTTGGTTGAAGGCCGTTTTTGAAAATATGGATTTGCGTCAATTCATCAAAGCCATGACCTTTGCACTTTTGAAGCATGGATTTAAATCTTTCCCATGCCTTGTTCAATGATTCGTTAGATCCTTGAGAAAACAAGGAAATTGCCGTTTTGGATTCCATGAACCGGTTGTGAGAGAAAAATCTTTCAATGAATTTCTCTTCCAACACGTCCCAATCCGTCATGACCATCGGTGTTTGATCCAAGTACCAATCTTTGGCTTTGCCGAGCAAAGCATGTGGAAAAATTCTTTTGAACAACGGTAGCTCTTAGGCTTGATCAACTCCCACCGCCAATGCTATTTCGTAAAATTTGGTGAGAAAAGCAAAGGGGTCTTCATGGTCCATTCCGGTGAATGGAGTTTTGTATAACAAGTTGAGAGTTCCCGTCTTCATCTCGGCTTGCCTTCCCGTGTGGTTGGCAAACTGAGCAGTGTTTCTTGGGCTGTTGATACACGGGGTGGAAACGGGCGGTGGTGGTGGTGGTGGATCCATGATAGGTATAAAATGAGGTGGTGTTGTTGTAGAAGAACCTTCTCCTTATTCTTGTCGTTATCGAGCAAGTTGCCTCCTCTGTCTTGTTCTGCTATTCAGTTTCCTTGCGGTTCTCTCGATCTCGGGATCAAAAAGAAGTTGGTCCTCAAGAATCTACCCTTGCATAAAACGAAAGCTGCACACTAAACCAAACAAATTAACAAGCGCAAGTTAAAAAATTCAAGAGTTAACAATTCAATAACTATTGTGATGCTCGCAATATCAATTCAAATTCCCCGGCAACGGCGCCATTTTGTTAAGGCAGTGGTAGAGTGTCGGGTTTTTACGATTTAATGAAGATTGTCAAAGTTAGGGTTCGGTAATCACTTTGCTTGTATATGTTTGATCAATAATACGCATAAACTCCTTTAGATGATAAACACATTCACAACATCCTCCCAATGTGATTATTTCTAACTCACATTGTGGTTTTTCCCATTTTGATCCATTGTTGATTTCTCACACAATCTATCAAAACGACAACATTTAGGTTTAACATTTTTCATGAACAACCACATTCAAAACTGTTTCTAGCTTAAGAAAATATAAGGATGAAAACCTAGGTCAAGAGTTGGAAAATATCTTTCAATCATAAACCAACACAAAGAGTTATAGATAAAGCAAGGTTTTCACCATATATTCATCATCCAAGAGTTTACAAATGAAGATCATCCATATACATACAAAGCTTAATGATCACCTACATCTAACCTTGACAAAATGAAGAACTTAGCTACTCATTTTCATGGTAGATTGCAAAAGAAGATTCAGAAGAAGGTTGATGAACATCCGAGTCGAAGAATCCAACTTTGATGAGAATCCACCTTCTTTTTGTAGAATAATGTTTATAAATGAAGAAAATAAGAGATAAAGGGTTTCTAGGTCACAAAAATCTCTTATGCAGCAAAACTAGTGAAAAATAATGGTCCTTGTTCAAAACGTACATAGGGCTACTTATTGAAAAAGTTGTTGTCCTGTCACGCTCGCGACCTTATTCGCCTAGCGAGCTAACAGCGAATGTTTGCTACAGCCTCGCCTAGCGAACATGCTAACGAGGGCTGAGGAAAAGATTCTGGAATGCTTCGCTACTTACTCGCTAGGTTCTCGCCTAGCGAGTTCTTCGCCACCTGCCTCGCTGCCAGCGAATGATGCCATTTTGATTCTTCCCAAGTCTGGGAGTGTTCGCTAGCAGCTCGCTACAAGCTCGCCTAGCGAACAGCTCACTGCATCACTCGCCAGATGTTCGCCTAGCGAACATGCTTTTGCTCTTGTTCTTTCTTGATTCCTTTGTCAACTTTCTTGTGTCTTCAAATTCTACTCTTTTCATGCTCAAATACTGCACAATAACACACAAATTAAAAGGACCAAGAGCATTTCACATCATATCGCATATCACCAAAAGCAAGGCGGTTTTGAACTGAAATTAGACAAAAAGGAGCGAAAGATGCCCACATTTGATAGCTCAAATAAGCACAATTGGGCATCTAACAACTACCTTACACTCATACCATTCACAAAATTTTTTTTACGGTCTTTGTAGGGGCGAATTCGACGTGATTTTTACCGAACTTAAAATAAAAAGGTATTTAAATTGACAATTCAAAATGGAAAACGGTAAAACCTCACCCAAACTTGAACTAAACACTATTTCAATGTTCAAGAATAAGAGAAGAAGAGGTGTACTCACAGAGATCCTCACAGAGGGGTCGATAGGTAATGCAACACCTATTTACTGCTTCCACGTTTTCCCTTGGAAACTCTCGTTTATTCCTGCAAAAACAATAACCACAAAAATAAAAACATAAATTCTTAAAATCGGTGGGTTTCCTCCCACGCATCGCTTCGTTTAACATCGCATGGCTCGATGGTCGACTCCCCATTGTTATGGGGGGGTACTTTAGCCTCCAAACTCTATTGCTTGACTTCTTCGCAACAAAATATTGATCAGGTTCAGAGATAAGAGCAACTTGAGGTGGTTTTGATCGTTCTCCCTTCTTAGTTGTGTTGATCTTTCCAACTGAAGGTTTAAGATCTTTCTCCTTACCTTTCTTCCTAACCTCTAGAGCTTTTAAAGTGATTTCCTCATCAAAAGAATCCAAAGTGAGCGTACCTGTTTCCACATCCATATTGCACCGACTAGTAAGCAAGAACGGTCGGCCAAGTATGATTGAAGTCTCTTCATCTTCTGGAATATCCATGATTTGAAAATCAACTGGGAAAGTGAGGTTATTGATTGTCACTAGTACATCCTCTGCTAGCCCATATTCCATCTTAGTTGTGTGGTCGGCAAACTTCAAGCTTGTTCCCGTATCGCTCGCTTTTCCAATATCCATCTTTTTGAAAATCGATAACAACATGAGACTCACACTAGCACCATAATCAATTAGGACTTTCTTAAAAGTTCTATCTTTTATAGTACAAGGGATTACAACTGGTCCAAGATCCTTCTTCTTGATGGGGATTCTCTTTTCTTGTGATATTTCCTTACATTGCTCAGTTGTGGTCTTTGGTTCTTCACCCATTGATCTCTTTTTACTTATAACCTCTTTCATGAATTTCTTGTACAAAGGCATTTGCTCGAGTGCTTCAAAGAACGACATGTTGATTTCTAATTTGTTGAACATTGCACTGAACCTTCCAAAGTCTTTCTCTTTCTCATCCTTCTTTATAACTTTTTGAGGAAACGATAGTTTGATTTTCGATTTAACCTCCTCTTTCTTTTTCTCCCTAGTTGGTTTTTCAGATAGTACAACTTCTTTTGGTTCTTTCACTTTTTCTCTTACCTCAAGTTTCGCCTCTATGCATTCATCCTCATTTGTTTCCTCTTCTTCTATCATTTTCTGATTTCTTGTTGTGACAACATTAATACTCTCTTGATTTTTCGGATTCGGTACTGTCGCACTCGGGAGGGTTCCTTGAGTGTGTGCTGAGAGGTGTTGGGCTATCTGCCCCATTTGCGACTCAAGATTTTTTATGGAAGTTGTGTTATTCCTTTGAACATTACGGGTCTCTTCTTGGAATTACATACTTTGAGCTGCCATTATTTCAATAGCTAACTCCCATTCTGCTTTTTGAGGAGCCTGTTGCTGTTGTGGATATGGAGGATGACTTTGGTATTTCCAGGAAAAGTTAGGATGGTTCTTCCATCCTAGATTATATGTCTGTGAATATGGATTGTTCTGCCACAAATATTTTATCTCTTCGATTTGTTGAGCAGTAGCAAGACAATGCGCAATAAAATGGGGACCATTACAAACCTCACAACTCACAGCTTGGACAGGTTGAACCTGAGCTACAATTTCAGTGCCCACATTCATTCCCTTAAGACTTCTTTCCACTTCAACTTTAATTTGCTCTTCCATTTTCACAACTTGTGTGGCCAACTTCAAGTCAACTATTTCTTCTGGCTTACTCACACTCCGGTCATATAATTCCAGATGCTCGTTTGCAGCGATGGCTTCAATAATTTTTCTGATTCCAGTGGCTGTTGTAAAGTTGGATGAGCCACCGACTGCTGTATCAATTAGCTGCTTAGTTTTCATCTTAAGACCATTCACAAACATCTGCATCTGTTTAGTTTGATCCAGATTGTGAGTAGGACATGCAACCAATAACCGTTTGAACCTTTTATATGAATCTTTGAGTGATTCTCCCTCCCTCTGTTTAAAATTCATAATATCATATTGTTTGCGAATATAAACAGAGGCAGGAAAATACTCATTCAGAAAGGCTCTTTCCATTTCTTCCCACGTAGTACTACTTCCGGCTGGTAAGGAGTAAAACCATTCTTCAGCTTCTTCAGATAAAGTGAACGGAAACATTCTTAACCTTTTTGCTTCATCTGTGTGTCCTTCAATCTTGAGAGTAGTTCTCATCATCAGAAATCTCTGTAGATGTTTATTTGCGTCATGTTAACCTTTCCGGTGAAAGGTCTCCTCTCAAGATGAGTGATTGTGCTCGAATGCAGCTAGAAATTTGCGACATTCACTGGTTGGTTTACAATTGTTAACCTACCAGCTGGTGCATTTGCCCCGCCGTAGTCTCCAAGAAGTATCTCCGCTGGTGGGAGATCCGACAAGCTTTAGTGTCTCTTTCTGATTCCGAACCTGAATCTGAATGAACAAAAACTATTTCTTCTTCTGAAGCTACTAATCTAGCTTGTCTACGTCTTTCGTGTAGAGTCCTTTCAATTTCTGCATCCAAAGAAAAATTAGCCGAGGGATCTCCTCGCATGAAAATGTTAGACGCAGATTAGTAGTAACAGAATAATAATGATAAAAATAAAAATAACAACTGAAAATAAAAGTTTAGTCGCTGAGCAACAAAACTTCAATTGAATTATAATCAAACTTATATTCTGGCAGTCCCTGGCAACGGCGCTAAAAACTTGACCGGTAAAATAGCAAGTGTACTATTTTTACCGATGTAGTAATAAGGGGAAATTCCCCAAATATCGATCTCGCAGACTGGGTATGAATACAAGTTTTATAGTAATGCAATTGAACAAAAAGTCAAAGGAGTTTTGGTTTGATGTTTGCAAAATGTAAAGGCCAGAAGGCAAAAGCAGTAAAATAAAGGTTCTGGACAGTTATGAGAGGCATGCTAGGGTAGGGTGTATGAAAAACCTTGTAATAATCTTAATCCTTAGTTTTCAGAAATCACTACTCAATTCAATCGTGGCCGATTTTAAAGATTATTTAACTCTACTTCCTTAGTAGAAAAACCCTTTGGTATTGCCCCTATGCCCCAATTCTTTGGCGGTATAGGAACAATACCAAGCAATATAGTTTATCTAAAATATTACGGTTACTATAGGGTATCCCCATTCCTAGGCAATATCTACTATAGTATTATCGGATAAACGCGTTAACGATTGTTTTTACAAACCTAAGGTTAACCGTAAATTGGATCCTTATTTTTCTAATAAGAAAAGCCTTTTGAACATTATACAATAACAACGATGATTAGCAAGCAGTGAAATCTATTATTCAAAGGAAACAAGGTCATTACAGAGTCAATTCAGGGACACCCCCTAGCATTGAGGGGTTTAGATACTCATAATAATAAAAATCAAATCAAC
>CAWUDS030002219.1:7179095-7228190 GCA_963859935.3 Lathyrus sativus | reverse complement strand
GAGATTTATAGAACTCAAGTTATGGTCCTTACAAGTTACAGGTCATCTGGGGTGTCTGAATTTTTGTCTGTGAAAGTGACTTGACTTCCAAGCTAATTTTGCCCCTCAAGGAGATTTCAAATGAATTCTTGGTCAACATAAGCATTGTTCCTCATTGTTTTAGCTTTCTAGAATGGTATAGCATGCCTTCATATGATGTGGAGAACTCAACTTATGGTCTTGGCAAGCAAAGGGTATTTTGGGCATTTGTGAATTACAGGTCATTTTGACCTATACCCAAAACTCATACAAGGAGGCCTCAAATGGAAAAACTTACAACATCAAACTTGCTCCAAATGGGATTTTAAGTCTAGAAAGAAAGTCACAAGTTATTGGAGAAGCTCATAGCATGGTGTTGCATAATTGGTCAAAATATGAACTAAAAAGGCTTATAAAGTGAATGATTTCAAAGTGAAAAATGGTTTGGGAGATTTACAAGTCCAAATGGAGACTTCCAATATATGATTTTGAATGGAAAAACAATTCTAAGAACAATGGTTCACACACTTTTTTGAGTTTAGAAGGAAAAAATGAAGTTATCCATGGTTGCTTGCCTTTTAAGAAACATAATCAAAATGAGCCAAAGTTAGAAAACAAGGGAATGTGCAAGATGGATCTAGAATGTACCATTGGGGTCTATATATTCATGAAAGATGAATTTGGCAAGGGTTGGCCTCATTTGCACCAAGAATTCCACAAATTTCTCATACTTTTTTCATAAAAGTTTCATTCCAAATCTCTCAAATTCTTCATCAATCTTCATCAAGATCAATTCAATTTTTCTCCATCATCATCATAGATCATAATTGAAGCAAGGTTTTGGTAGTTCTCATCCATTTTCGAGTGCTTTTTTCATCAACATCAAAATCACAAGTTCAAGTGAATAGCATAATTCAAGCAAGGAATCTCCAAAATTGTGCATACAGAATTGAGTACTGAATTGGTGAATCAAGATCCAAGTCTCAAAAGCTTCATATCTTCCATTTCCATAGCTGTTTTCAAGGTTTCTCATCAGGTAAGTTTTCCTTCGATTTGCTTAATTCAGTTAGTTTCACATGATTTTATTAGTTTAGACTTGATCTAGGTGGTTAGGAGATTAAGTTAGATGAATTTGGAAAGGATTGGTGATGGTTAGTGACAGGTGCAACAAACTGTTTGGATTAATATCTCTTAGGTTAAGCCATTAGAATATTAGATCGATAGTGTAGGTTAATCACCTTTATGTGTAGATTAGTTTATGGTAAGTTTGAGGGAGAATGGTGATGGTTCATATCAGTGCATTTCAATGGTGGCCAGTATGTGATTCAATCGTGTTTGTCGTTGTGGTGAGTTTCAAGATGAATTGATGCCCTAGGATTATAGAGTGATGAATTCTGAGCATGATTCATGTTTATGGCGTGGCGTTTCACTGCGTGTAGAAGGAGAACCGAAGGGTGTAAAGCTTGCTCGTGCATGGATCCATGGTGAATTGAAACCCTAGGTTCAGTTGAATGGAGGAAGAAGAGATAATCTGGACCCTTCATGTTGAGCAAGACTTTTGACTTTCAGCATGATCTTGTGGCTGTTATTCAATCTGAGCGTTTGGAGGGAATTGAGGTTTGGCCAAAACGCACCGTTTCATTAATTGAAACGGGCGGGCCTGAGTTGAAGCGTGCTAATCCCACCCCCCGTGCTAGGCCCAAACCAATTTCTAACGTAATTCCTCTTCTTTTCTCACCCCCCTGGCATTTCTTTCTATTCTTTTTTTTGCTGAGCGAAGCTGGGCTTTGGTAACTGCTAGGCGCACCCCCATTGTGAGGGCCCATCATGGATATCAACTGGGGCGAGCTTCTATTCTAACCCCCCTCCCTCATTTAATTCATTTTATTTTTCTTAATTCCATTTTATTTTACCTATTTTCATTAAATCATAACTAAGTCATAAAAAATGCTTTTTAATCCATTCTTTTTACCATATTTTCATTAAAATGTCTAGAATATTATAGGAAAATAAAATGTCATTTTTAGTTTTATTTCATATTTTTTACATATTTTCTAAATAAATGTCATATTAAATAGTTTCATTTCATGCATTATTTTTATGATTTTTGTTCTCTCACATGCTTTAATATTTTTTTATCATTCTTTTCATATTGTTTAGATGAGATATTCAACTTGTAGAAATATTTTAGTTCCCATTTTTAGAGGGTAATTTTAGGTGATTACTAAATGCTTGAACATCATGTACAAAACTAGGGTTTTAGGTGACAACTTAGGAGTTTGATTTCATTTCCCTTAGGACTTAGGGTTTAGATAGATTAGTTATGGGACTATATGGGCTATGGGTAGCTATTAGATCCCTTAGAAAAATTAGGATTCCCCTACTGCTATTATTCCTGTCTGTATATCTGCTGTCTGGTGTGGTGTGCCCTCTGGGGTTTATTGATTGTTTGTTTGGGTATTGGGTTTGTCTGGGGCCCTGGGGAGCTGAAGATTTGTGAAGATGGATCATTGGAGATTCAAAGATTGAAGATCAACTGTCAGAGTTGAGGAGGAGATTCTTGCTAGCAGCTGCTGAGAAGACTAGGGTTTAGGAGCTAGGCAGAGCTCTAGATTAGAAAGCTTGTTTCTCAAACATGGATTGCCTTGTCTGCATCCATTCTTCTCTGTGATTCAGAGTCTCTCTAGGACACTCACCCCCTTCCTTTGGAAGGCTTGGTGATAGTGTCTATGAGATAGAACTCTTGAGAGAAAATGTCTCTTGTGTTAGAAGCAGTCTGTTCACCACCTTTGGTAGTCAACTGATTGCTTAACACCCAATTTACTCTTGTGACTAATCCCTCATCCTGGAGGTTTGAGCTTGAAGAAAAGCCATTGCAGATAGAAGACTGATGATCAAAGCCCTTACCTGAAGGTCATGAAGATGGAGATTGATGCTTGTTGAAGCCTGTAGCTGATTGGAGATTACTTGAAGCCAGATGCTGAGCTGCTGAAGCTGTTTCTTTTGCTGTTGTATTTCATTTGCTGATGTATTGATTGGTTTTCCTGACTGTATTGTTTGCTGTTTACCCTGTTGGGTTGAAAGTGAAGCCTGTTCACTTTTGCCTATTGTTTTCTAGGTTCGAGGTTGAGTGGGACTCCCTTGCCTCGCTTGTGCTGTTGCATCCATGCATTTTACTGCTTTACTGTATATGTCTGATATTTGTTTCTGTTTCTGCCTATCCCGTAGGATCTCTGTTTCTCTCTGTGCAAGAGAGGAGCATGATAGACACTAGGTCTTAACCCATGCATGATAACATTAGGTTAGTTTGTTTCCCTTCGCAACCGTAGGTTAGAGTTCTGTCTCTTTCTTTCTCAAAACAAACAGAAAAACACATAAAGATTTCAAACTCAATAAAAACACTTCTTTCGTAAAAGAATGTGAACTCATCAGAACGTCATTTTTGTCCGCTTGGACTGTTAATCAGAAAACCCTTTTTTCAGAAAGAATAAAAATCAACCAAGACAAGCTTGTGTCGTACGTGGCCCGAACTACGTTTGCTCTGATCTTCCATGCTGTGTGGAAGTACGTAGGCATAGGATGCGATATCCTAGCGAGCAACCTTCCCCTCCTTTCCCGTAGGTAGGCGAACTACGTTGACTCTGATTTCTCGTTCCAGACGGGAATACGTAGGCATAAAGTGCGATACTTTGCCGAGTCATTTTTATTTTCGTTTTATTTTCTATTTAACCCTTGACCTATAGAGTAGATAGAATAACAATCCATACCCGAAAACAAGCGTGGATCCCGTCGAGTACGACGGACGTGAGGGGTGCTAATACCTTCCCCTTGCGTAACCGACTCCCGAACCTAGGTTTTGGTTGCGATGACCATACCTTTCCCGTGTTGTGCGAGGTTTACTCTGAGCGTTTCCTTTCCCTCCCGTGGGATAAATAACGCACGGTGGCGACTCTTCTGTCCAGCCGGCGCCGATTTTCGCAGTAGCGACAGCTGGCGACTCTGCTGGGGATCCAACGTCCCCTGGCTGCTAAGGACTGCGATGGTTCTTATGCATTTGGGATCCAACGTCCCTTGAGAGAGTCAATCCTAACGCTTGTTTTCCCGTCGAGGATTTTGTATGGAGTTATTGTATATTTCTAACCCTGTATTTTTCAGCTTTGTATATGGATTATTATTGCTGTATTTGGGGTGTGACGGGTGTTCTGATATTGAGAGATAAGCCGGACCTGGGCTTGAGTGCACCTAGAATTAGAGTAGAAATTAGTGGGCGCCCGCTTGCTTTGCTTGCTTTGGTGTCCCATGAAATCTACACTCAGACGAGGTTCCTCTGGTTGGCCTCCTGCCCCTTCCTTTGGTTGGCGTGGGTTGCTGGTTAGTTGGATTGTCGACTCTGGGGACCGATCATTTGGAAGTTGGCTGAGTGAGGCCTCTTCAGGATTTGATGATGCCACTCCTTCTGGGAATCGTATCATCAACCCTGAAAGTCTGTGACGCCGACGACCGCATAGGATGCCGTACCTTGTGCCAGTTATAGGGCCACCCACCTGTGAGGGGATTCAGGGTTATGCAGGTAACTAGACCTACAGACTACCGGTTATTTCTTGATCAGAGATCCTGGTTATTTATGGAGAGTTATGAGGTCTGTCAGAGACCATTTGGGAGATGTGTTCTGAGGTCTGTCAGAGACCAGTAGGAGAGTTCTGAGGTCTGTCAGAGACCAATTAGAGATGTGATTTGAGGTCTACCAGAGACCAGTTGGAGTTATGGTTTGAGGTCTGTCAGAGACCAGTATTGGAGTTTTATTTTAGGTCTATCTGAGACCAGGGTTGATGACTTCTGGATGGTCTATCTGAGACCTTTCTTGATTGGGTTTAGGCTATTCAGCTGCAGCTCTGGTCCCTGTTGAATGTTACTTGCATTGCATTGCTTGCATATCCATTATCATTTGCATTTCACTAACGTGTGTCTGTGCTGCAGGTGCATTTGCATTTCCCTAGTTCTAGTGCCCAGACTTCTGAGTATTTGATCATGACTAGCCTAAGGAGAACAGTTGCTTACAAATTGCCTACGCCTGATATTGTTCCGTTACTGGAGTTGATCTCTCTTGCTGATGAGGGTGTTCGTAGGAGTTTCCGGATGAGTTATGGTAGATTATTGAGATTGGTGTGCAAACCTACAGAGGTGGAGCTAGATGGGCTGTATGCTTTGATGCAATTCTACGACCCTGCTCTGAGGTGCTTCACGTTCTCTGACTTTATTATGGGACCAACTCTGGAGGAATACGCTGAGTATGTTGAGCTGCCCGTGCAGAACCAGGTTCCATTCATTCATTCTGGCGTTAAGCCCAAGCCGGAGGACTTGGCAAAAGCTTTGCATGTGGATGCTTCCGAACTGTTGATTACTGTTTCCCGCGGAGTGCCAGGATTTTCGCTCCAGTTCTTGATTGGTAAAGCCCAGGAGTACGCTAAAAACGGGTGTTGGATTGCCTTCAATGTTGTGCTGGCTCTGTGCATTTACGGCATAATATTGTTTCCCAATGTACCGGATTTTGTGGACTTTGATGCCTTCTACTTGTTTGCCGCTGGTAATCCTGTACCGACCTTGCTCGGAGATTTCTACCACTCACTGCATTACAAGAATGAGAAGGGAAGAGGAAAGAATGTTCATTTCTGTGTACCATTGCTGGATATGTGGTTTAAAAGCCACCTTCCCATGAAAGGATCTTTTGTGAAGAGTGCAACCACAGCTAGCTGGTCAGAGCGCCTGATGAGGCTATCTTCCGAAGACGTTGAATGGTTTGATAGAGACCTGCTGGGATCTGAGCTCATCTTTAGCTGTGCTGGGTACCCTAATGTGCCATTGATAGGAAGAAAAGGGTGTATCAATTACAACCCTTCTCTATTCATTCGCCAGTTCGGATATGCGCTGAAGAATCCACCTCAAGAGGAAGAAGTACAGGAATCTCTGTACTTCACCGGTGACGTGAAGGGGGAGTTATTAGCCAAGTTGCGACATGCCTGGACGCATATTAACCGCAAAGGGAAGCCGTTGTTAGGAAAGAATGATTGTCAGGCCTATGCACCTTACAGGGTTTGGATCCAGGAGAGAGCAAGTCAGTTGCGGATGCCATTTCCAGATGCACCAGTTCTTGTCCCCATTCCGGTAGCAGAGCCAACTACTGTTTCTAGGGAGGCCTACGAGCAAGTTGTGAAAGAAAAAGAAGCCTTGATAAAGATCAACGAAGGGTTAGAGCAGGAGCTAGCCCAGATACGCAGTGAGAAAAACAAGGCCGTCCATGCTTTCCAACAGCAGATTGAGCTAATGAACAGGTTAGGGACTGAGTTGACTGAGGAGAGGAAGAAGCGCGAACGTCTGGGGCAAGAGTTCAGAAGCTCCCATGACATGCTTGAATCCAAGAAGAAAGCGTTTGACATCGCTCACCGAGAGGTCTCTTCTTGCAATAAGACCTGGAACGCCATGCTCACCAACAATAAGAAGAGGGAAGATAAGTTAAAGCAGCAAATTTCCGACCTCAAAGAGCAGTTGAAGTCCAGCATCAAGAAGTGTGAAGAAGAAGTGATGACCCGGTATAGTCTCCAGAATGCACTGAACAAGGCCATCAAAGGCAGAGATGAAGCCGTGTCTCAGAAGCGTAAACTAGAAGATCGCTTCGGAGAAGGGGCATGGGAGGAAACTGCTGAAGACGTGCGGCGTGTTCTTAAGAAAAGAAACCAACTTGTTGAAGGGCTGCTTGCTCGACCAAGTCATCCGGAGACCAAGAAGTTGCTAGAAGAATACCAAACTTTTGAGAGGATTTGATCATTCCATTATTTGTATGCTTTATTTGCATAGTGCTGACCATCACCAGGATTGTTGGTTGAGGTCATGCCTTCTCGTTGTACTCAGTGATGTCGTACCCTGGGATTATTAATTCTCTCTGCAATATATGAGGCTCTCTATGATTCAGCTCCGGTATTCTTATTGTCAGCACTGTCACTGCACCGGCACCCTCGCACTAGAACTGGGGGAATGAACTTCCCTAATGCACAGACACATTGCATTGCATTCATATTCATATTGCATGACAGGTAATCTTTGAATGGTGTCTTATCTCCTGCTTTGATTCAGGTACTTAACAGGATTCCAGATCAACATCCGCACCGCTATTCTACACGCTCCAACTGTCGGAAAGTCATGGACCAAATTCAGAACGAGATGCAGGATGTACGCGAGAAGCTCGCCCTCTTCATGCAGACCATGGAGGCTATAGCAAAAGGGCAAGAGAATTTGCAGGCCATGGTCCAGCCTTTGTTGGCTCGCAACGCTGGTCATGGTAACGAAGATCATCAGTCTGTCCGGGTTGATACTGCTCATGGAGACGGCACTCCCACGCCAGTGGCTCCGCCTGTCGTCAATATGAATGCTGCTAACGTCAACAATGCTACCGCTGCTGTGAATGGTAACGTCGGAGTTGGAAATGATACTGCTGTCCATAACGCTGGGCTGGGTGATGTCAATTTGGGAGATAATCTCGGAGGCAATGGCTTTGTCAATACTGGGTTCGGATTTAACGATCAGGGATTCGACAACACCGGCAAGTATGGCTTTAATGCTCAAGGCTTTGGGCAAGATGGTTATGGTATGGTCAATCAGGGTTACGGAGGCTTTGGAAACGGAAACGGTGCTGGTTTTATGGCTGGTGGTCCTGCTGGAGGTGTTCAAGGGTACGGCAACAGAGGCCGAGTTCCGGGGATGAATCAGGTCAGAGCTGGACGTAATAATGCATATGATGGATACGGGGCTGGAAACGGTATGTGGCAAGAGGATCAACAGGAGGACGCCTTCTCTGGAGGAGGCTTTGAAGGGCCGATGGATGATTCTCAAAAGATTAGAATGCTGGAAGAGCAAATGAAGGGAGTCCTAAACCAGAGTGCTGTGGGTCTGGACATGGCAACTATGGGCTTGGTACCTGGCTTGAGGGTGCCAATTAAGTTCAAAGCGCCTGTGTTCGATAAGTACAAAGGAGATACATGTCCGAAAGTGCATGTACGAGCTTACTACAGAAAGATGTCTGCATACTCTACTGATGAAAGAATGCTCATGCATTTCTTTCAGGATAGTCTGTCGGGCCCTTCCTTAGAGTGGTATATGGGGTTGGAGCCAACTGATATCAAGACTTGGAAGCAATTAGCGGAGGCATTCGTAGCCCATTACAAGTATAACAGCGACCTGGCGCCCAATCGGGTCCAGTTGGCCGGGCTTTCACAGAAGAAGGGGGAGAGTTTTAAAGAATACGCGCAAAGGTGGCGTGATATGGCTGCCAGGGTCCGTCCTCCTGTCGAAGATAAAGAAATGAACGATATGTTTGTTGGCACATTCACCGGACTGTTTCACGATATGCTGTTTCATACGTCTCTGGCTAGTTTTTCAAATCTGATTCTGATGGGTGAAAAGATTGAGCGGAACATTAAGCAAGGAAAGTTCCAGGTTGATGAATCAACTGCATCTGGCAGTAATAGGAAAGCTTATGGTGGGCGCCGTCAGGGCGAAGCTAGCGCGGTATTTGGAGGCCGAGGCCGAGGCCGAGGCAGGGGAAGAAATCAATATCGTCAGCCGCAGCAAGTGTCGAGTGTGACTATTCCTTACCAACAGCAACCAATCCAGCAACAACAACCGGTTCAGCAGCAACCAATGCCACAGCAGCAGCAGCCTCAGCAGGGGGCACAGCAAGCTCAGCGAAGATTCCAGGGTAATAAGCCGAGAAGGGTGTTCGAGAAGCCTCCCTCTAACTATGCTGATTTATTGCAGACATTGTTGGGATTGAATCTGGTAGAGAAAAGAACCTTGGCACCGATAACGGGAACTCCCCCGTTCGGCTATGATGCGAATAGACACTGCGAGTTTCATTCTGGGGCCCCGGGCCATGATATTGAAGGTTGTCATGCTTTTAAGCACGTTGTACAGGATCTCTTGGACAACAAGTCTATCAACTTCGGAACGACCGGTGCGAATATAGTCCAGAAACCCATGCCTAATCATGGGGCGAACGCTGTTCTGACTGAGGAAGGTCTGAATCTGATTATGAATGTTGAGGATTTAAAGACGCCGCTGAGCGAGATAAAAAGCCGACTGTTGCAGGGAGGTGTTTACCCGGGTTGTAATGAGTACTGTTTAGATTGTTGGGCCCTGTCTGGGGGGTGTGAAGATCTAAAGAAAGGCATCCAGGCCTTGATTGATGAAGGTATATTGCAGTTTGATAGAACAGCAACTGATGAGCCGGCAGGGGCGGTAGTGGATAATCGGAGTGATGTTGCCACAGTGACAATTCCTAGGAAGACGATCACTATTTCAGCACCAACTCAGCGACCACCGATTACTATAACTAAAGCCGGGCCAATCCCGTATGAGAACACGAGAGCAGTCCCATGGTCGTATGGGCTGGAGGTGTATTGTGACGGGATTAAAATCGATGTTAACAAGCAGTCAGCGGAGGTTGTGGATAATGTTGTGGGCTCAGGAGGCATGACGAGGAGCGGCAGGATCTTTATATCTCCTGAAGTGGAAGCCGAAAGGATAGCGAAAGGAAAGGGGAAAGCGGTTGAGAATGTTCCGGTTCAAGCAAATGAAAAAGAAGCAGCATCTAAGGATGTCGAAGAATTCATGCGCTTAATTCGGAAAAGTGATTATAAAATTGTGGAGCATCTACAGCAGACACCGTCCAAAATATCTATATTGTCGTTGCTGTTGTGTTCGGAAGCTCACAGGAACGCTTTGCTGAAAGTCCTGGACACTTCTTTTGTACCACAGGATGTCTCCGTGAACCAGCTAGAAGGAGTATTGGCACACGTAAATGCAGGCCACAGTCTGGGCTTTACTGATTTCGACTTGACTCCGAAAGGAAGGGATCATAATATGGCATTACATGTATCTGTTGAGTGCAGAGGGTCGACAATGTCGCACGTATTGGTTGACACCGGGTCGTCTTTGAATGTGCTGCCTAAGAAGGCTATGATGAAGCTGGATGTTCGAGGGATTTTGTGTACACCCAGCGATTTGGTAGTCAGAGCGTTTGACGGCACGCGGAGAACAGTCTTCGGATCGATTACCTTGCCGCTGCAAGTGGGGCCGGAAGTGTTTGCAACGGAGTTTTATATCATGGATATACAGCCTGCGTACAGCTGCTTGCTGGGAAGACCTTGGATTCACGGGGCAGGGGCAGTCACGTCTACCCTGCATCAGAAGTTAAAGTATATGGTCGGAGACAGTGTAGTCACCGTGTGCGGAGAGGAAGACATCCTGGTCAGCCATCTATCTTCGTTTAAATATGTGGAAGTCGACGGGGAGATCCACGAGACGCCATGCCAGGCATTCGAAGGTTTGCGCATTAAGGACAAGAGTCCCGGGCCAAGCAAAGTGCCAGAGATAGCTGTTTCTTCGTATAAAGAGGCTCAAGCGCTAGTGAAAGCAGGAGAAGCCAAAGGCTGGGGCAAAGTATTGGACATTCCTGTGAAAATGGACCGGTTCGGACTGGGGTACCGACCGTCGTCATCAACTCCTTCTGTGGGGGCCCCTCATTTCAGAAAGTCAATCACCATCTCTGCCAGTGGAGTATGCCATGAATCTGTCAATGCTGCTTCGGAGTCCGATGAAGGGGACAGCGACTGTGATATGGATGCCTGGATTCAGCCAAGCACGCCAGGACAAGGACTGTGCAACTGGTCTATTCAGGAGCTTGTTCCTGTGACTTTTAAACAGTAATGCTTTGCTTTATTAATTGTTGAATAATCTGATGTCTTGCCCGGGGCA
Organism: Lathyrus sativus; assembly: GCA_963859935.3. Classification (NCBI taxonomy): domain Eukaryota; kingdom Viridiplantae; phylum Streptophyta; class Magnoliopsida; order Fabales; family Fabaceae; genus Lathyrus; species Lathyrus sativus. Next base: position 7,217,366 of record CAWUDS030002219.1, on the reverse strand, counting down.
TCAGGATTTGCTTAGGGCTGTGTTGTTATAAACATTGTGCGTTAATCATTAAATAAATGGCGTTTTTTATGTGCAAATACTGTAATCCCTGTCTTTCTTGTTTTGTATTTTTCAATAAAATGGCAACGTGGTTATCCGCTGTATACGCATTTTGAGGCACTTAACCATTCCTTTTGCAGGATAACATTTTCAGATGACATCCTTGAACCACCTATGACTCGTCCCGACTTCGAGCACCCGGTATTCCAGACCGAAGAAGAGGTTGTCGAAGATAGCGACGTTCCTGAAGAACTGTCTTGGTTGGTGAAGCAAGAGGAAAGAGCCATTCTGCCTCACGACGAGGTTTATCGAGATTATCAACTTGGGGTCGGAAGGGGTTGAGAAAAATATTCGTATCGGAGCCGCACTGCAGAGTGATATCAAGCGAAAACTGGTTGAAATGCTCCGGGAGTATAATGATGTATTCGCTTGGTCGTATCAAGATATGCCAGGGCTCGATACTGATATGGTTGTGCATCGCCTGCCACTGAAAGAAGACTGCCCGCCGGTCAAACAAAAACTTCGCAGAACTCGACCAGATATGGCAATGAAGATCAAAGAGGAGGTTCAGAAACAGTGGGACGCTGGTTTCCTGGCTGTGACGAAATATCCTTCATGGGTTGCCAACATCGTACCGGTGCCAAAGAAAGATGGCAAGGTTCGAATGTGCGTGGATTATAGAGATTTGAATAAAGCAAGCCCAAAAGACGATTTTCCACTTCCTTATATTGACGTATTAGTTGATAATACCGCTCAATATTCTGTATTCTCCTTCATGGATGGCTTTTCAGGCTACAATCAAATTAAAATGGCGCCAGAGGATATGGAGAAGACTACTTTCATAACGCCTTGGGGAACATTTTGCTATAAAGTGATGCCCTTTGGTTTGAAAAATGCTGGGGCAACATATCAGCGTGCGATGACGACTCTCTTTCATGATATGATGCACAAAGAGATCGAAGTTTATGTTGACGATATGATTGCCAAATCCCAGACAGAGGAAGAGCATCTGGTGAATCTGTTGAAGTTGTTTAAAAGACTTAGGAAGTTCAGGCTGAGGCTGAACCCTAACAAATGCACCTTCGGGGTGAGATCGGGTAAACTGCTGGGGTTTATCGTAAGCGAAAGAGGAATAGAGGTCGATCCTGCTAAAATAAAAGCGATTCAAGAAATGCCGACGCCTAAAACAGAGAAAGAGGTGCGCGGGTTTTTAGGGAGGTTGAACTACATTGCCCGGTTCATATCTCACCTAACTGCCACGTGTGAACCATTATTCAAGCTCTTGAAGAAAGATCAAGCTGTAACATGGAACGAAAATTGTCAAAAGGCGTTCGACAAAATAAAGAAGTATCTGCAGGAGCCTCCTATTTTGATACCCCCAGTGGCAGGTAGACCCTTGATAATGTATTTGACGGTTCTTGAGGGAAGCATGGGTTGTGTTCTCGGTCAACACGACGAGACGGGGAGAAAAGAGCATGCAATCTATTATCTGAGTAAGAAATTTACAGACTGTGAATCTCGATACTCAATGCTGGAGAAAACTTGTTGCGCGCTAGCCTGGGCCGCCAAGCGTCTGAGGCAGTACATGCTGAATCATACAACCATGCTCATCTCGAAGATGGATCCAATCAAATATATATTCGAAAAGCAGGCGTTGTCAGGTAGAATTGCCCGGTGGCAGATGATCTTGACTGAATACGATATTCAATACGTCTCGCAAAAGGCGATAAAGGGGAGTGTGCTGGCTGAGTATCTGGCGGAGCAGCCTATTGAAGAGTACCAATCAATGAGATTCGATTTTCCTGACGAGGATATCATGTATCTCAAGATGAAGGATTGTGAAGAGCCGTTACCAGACGAAGGACCAGAGCCGGGGTCCAAATGGCAGATGATATTTGACGGAGCTGTGAATGCTTACGGTAGCGGAATAGGGGCAATTATCACTACGCCGCACGGGTCGCACATCCCGTTTACTGCCCGATTGACCTTCGCCGTTACCAACAATGAGGCCGAATACGAAGCTTGTATAATGGGGCTTGAAGAAGCCATTGATTTGCGAATCAAACATCTAGACGTATACGGAGACTCAGCTCTGGTAGTGAATCAGATCAAAGGGGAATGGGAGACACGTCAGCCCAATTTGATACATTATATGAATTATGCAAGGAGATTGTTGCCTTTCTTCGACAAAGTTGAATTGCATCACGTGCCGCGGGCAGAAAATCAAATGGCTGACGCCCTTGCCACCTTGTCTTCTATGTACAAGGTCAACTTCTGGAACGAAGCTCCCCAGATCACTATCTCTCGGTTAGACAGGCCAGCTTATGTATTTGCTCTTGATGAAGCATCTGATGGCAAACCGTGGTATTTTGATATCCTTAATTTCCTGAAGAATAAAGAGTATCCGGCTGGGGCATCCAGTCAAGATCAGAAAACTCTCAGGAGATTAGCGGGTAATTTCTACTTGAACCCGGATGGCGTCTTGTACAGAAGGAACCACGATTTGGTGTTGTTGCGTTGTGTAGACGAGAAAGAGGCCAAGCTTCTCATGGAGGAAATTCACGAAGGTGCATTCGGTACGCATGCTGGTGGACATGCTATGACAAGAAAATTGCTGCGGGCAGGTTACTTTTGGCTGACGATGGAAACTGATTGTTTCAAGTTTGCAAGGAAGTGCCACAAGTGCCAAATATATGCTGACAAGATACACGTGCCTCCGAGTCCTCTGAATGTGATGTCATCTCCATGGCCATTCTCGATGTGGGGAATCGATATGATTGGAAAGATTGAGCCGACGGCTTCTAATGGGCATCGGTTCATACTAGTAGCAATCGATTATTTCACCAAGTGGGTGGAAGCGGCGTCTTACGCAAACGTAACGAAGCAAGTGGTGGCTAGGTTCATCAAGAGAGATATCATTTGCCGATACGGAATCCCCGAGCGGATAATCACGGATAACGGTTCTAATCTGAACAACAAAATGATGAAGGAGCTCTGTCAGAATTTCAAGATCGAACATCACAACTCCTCCCCTTACCGACCCAAGATGAATGGCGCTGTCGAAGCGGCCAATAAGAATATCAAGAAGATTGTCCAGAAAATGGTGGTGACTTATAAAGACTGGCATGAGATGCTACCTTTCGCTTTGCACGGTTATCGTACGACGGTACGCACATCAACCGGGGCAACTCCGTTCTCGTTGGTATACGGAATGGAAGCGGTATTACCATTGGAAGTTGAGATCCCTTCTCTGAGGGTATTGCGGGACGTTCAGCTGGACGAGGCAGAATGGGTAACGAATAGATTGAACCAACTGAGTTTGATGGATGAAAAGAGGCTAGCTTCTCTGGCATACGGTCGTTTGTACCAAAGACGAATGAAGAAAGCGTACGACAAGAAGATACTTCCGCGAAGCTTTCAGACGGGCGACCTTGTGCTGAAAAGGATTCTCCCGCCGCAAGCAGATCACAGGGGCAAGTGGACCCCCAACTACGAAGGGCCATACGTTGTCAGTAAGGTCTTTTCAGGAGGAGCTTTATTGTTGTCCACCATGGACGGGGAAGACTTTGCGTCACCTGTGAATTCGGACGCAGTTAAAAAATACTTTGCTTAAAATAGACCCGCTGGACAGAAAAAAGAGAGTCCAGGCAAAAATGGGGCATCCTGGCGAACCAAAAACAGAATGAAAGGTTCGGGCAAAAGTTAGGGATAAAATTGAAAAAATGTACACCCGCGAAGTTGAAAACCTACACTGGGCGGCTTCGGCAAAAAGGGGTATCCCGGTGAACTGAAAACCCGTAAAGGGCGGTTCACGCAAAAGTTAGGGATGAGAAAAGCAAATGACTGCGGTCCGAATTTGAATTCAATGAGCGTCAATGCGGGAGAATGTATTTGGAGAGTCAGTTATCGGATACAACCTCTTCAGAAGTAGGGATACCGGGAAAGTATAAGAGTCGGACGAGTCATGGGAGGATCAGTTCGTGGTGTTCATCTGCATCCAGTTGCCGATATGTGTACAAAATTTAATTTGTCAATATTTATGCTTCTTGTGAATACTTGCATACTTGTATATTTGCTTTGCGTAGCTTCCTCTTTTCAGGAGTTACATCCCGTGTACAAAAACTCCGCCCATTCAGGGGCCCAATCAATGAAAATGTGTTATTCAGTACTTGATGCCTGTTCTTTACTGTTTTGCGCATGATAAAACGCCTAAGTTTGATGAAACTAGCACGAGTATAACATCATTGGCCCTTGCCAACAATTGATAAAGCTTTGAATTAACTGAAAATAATGTCACTAGCCTGAATCGATTTGGTTGCATAGGCTTGTCTTGTTTTGTTTGTGTTGTGGCAGGTTTCGTAGCCGTACGAGGAAGATGATCAAAAGATTGCAGTAATAAAAGACTCGATCTTCACGCAGGTCATGCATGTTCTTCCTGAAGAAGGATAGAATTCCCCAGCTAGCCGTAGCTTATCCGCAGGACGGGCCCCAGAAAAGTTATTCGTCCTCAACAGCATCTGGCGATTCCAAGATCGTAAGGCTGTATTCAGACAGGTTCATATTTCCCCGCAGGGTCATGCACTCTCCCCCAGTGGAGTCAGTTAATTTTCCCCGAGAGAATCATCCCATCCCCAGCGGAGTTCTCTTTTCAGTAAATGTTCTTTCCTTCCAGTGGAATTCGAAGATCAAGACTCTCCCCAGCAGAGTTGATGGCGGTTCCAGTCATTTATTTTGTCAGAGATACTGGTGATATCAGTTTGCATTCCAGCAGAAAGTCCGATCGTGCTGTGCACATCTGTTATTCTCCAGCAAAGTCATATTCCCCAGCAGGGGGTTACTTCAACAAGACGTGTGGTTTGAGTTCCCAACTTCCCAGCAGGGTCGACTTCATCCTACCAGCATTTATTTTGCCGGAATAATTTTGTAGCATCAGGCTACCCCCGGCGAGTCGGCGTTATCCTTCCAGCATTTATTTTGCTGAAGCAGTTTCTGTACTCTAGTAGTTCAGGTGGAGAGAGCTCTTGCTCAAATAAATTACCAAACAGTCAAGATCTCGGCAGGAGATATTCAATGATAATGTCAGTTTCGGCAGTATTCCCCACAGAGTTATCATGATAAAACTCTCTTTGTCTCCAGCAGAGTCATTTATGCAAATGTATCTTATTTTCCCCAGCCAGAGTGGCCAGGATAAGTGTCTTCTTATCCCCAAGCAGAGTTTGTTTGTCATCAACGGGTCGCATGAATCAGAATTTCAGAGACCACCGCCGGTTATCAGAGCAGGCGTCCGATAGTTGGTTTTCAGACATCCCCAGTAGAGTTCATCTCAAAGTCGCTGTCACGTCAGTGCTGAGCAGTTTGTGGGTGAGGATCATTGAAGAACTAAGTCCTGACGTGGACAATTTACTCCTAGAATGACGGGATTTCTTCAGAAGTGGGCGTCCTAACGTGAACAGGTTTGTTTTACCGGATTGGTAAGGTGTGTTAATCCTGACGTGGATAGATTCGGTCTCTCGAAATTTGGGGAAAGGGAGGTCATGACGTTGACAAAAGATTGGTTACTCTTCGTGTTGGTGTCCTGACGTGGATCATTTGTTTCCAGCAGATATCTTTATTCGTAATGGTGAAATGTGCGTCCTGACGTGGGCAAGTTTGTAGTTCTTTGTGATGACAAGATACAAGAATCCTGACATGGACAAATTTATCCTTCTTCGTGTTGTTGACAAAGTGTAAGTCCTAACGCGGATATTTCCCCAGCAAGTCGAAGACGCGTGAGTCCTTACGTGGACAAGTCTTATTTCCTCAGTGAGTCGAAGACGCCTGAGTCCTAACGTGGACAAATCAAGACGAGATCAGTGTCCTAACGCGGACAGATCAAAGAGATTATTATTCCTAACGTGGAAAGATGCAGTCCTTACGCGGACATATCAACAGAAGTGATTCCTAACGTGGAAAGACGGAGATTCCTAACGCGGAAAAGATGGAGTCCATACGCGGACGTATCAGAAGATAGTTTCCTTACGCGGAAATGACAGTATTCCTAACGTGGAAAGAAGAGAGTCCTTACGTGGACAGATTAAGATGGCATTCCTTACGTGGAAGAAAAATGGTTTCCTTACGTGGAAAGACGAGTTTATTCCTTACGCGGAAAGATTAAGTCCTGACGCGGACATATCAAGATTGATTCCTGACGTGGAAGAAGAAGTTTATTCCTTACGTGGAAAATAGATTGATTCTTAACGTGGAAGAAGAAGTTTATTCCTTACGCGGAGAAATTGGGGTCCTGACGTGGACAGATTCGAGAAGAGTGGGGTCCTGACGTGGACAGGTGCAGAACCAAAGTGGAATTCCTTACGTGGAAAGATTGAAGTCCTGACGCGGACATATAAAGGGGTGTTGAAGTCCTTACGTGGAAAGATTGATGTAGTTCTCCTTATGTGGAAAGAAGATTGCTTCCTAACGTGGAAAGATAAAAGCGTTACTCCTAACGTGGACGATGTGATTCCTAACGTGGACGATGTTATTCCTAACGTGGACAGGTGTTACTCCTAATGTGGAAGAGTATTGTTCCTAACGGGGACGATTCAGTTTATGGAAATGCAGGCGAATTATCCCCAGCGGAGTTGCCGAGATTTTTCTGGGTTAACAGTAAATGGAGTCCTGACGTGGACAGGTTTTAGTTGAGATTTCTTTGTATTGACAACGGACAGAATCCTAACGTGGACAAGCAAGCAAGTTGTGATGACAGAATCCTCTTCAGAACGATGAAGACAATCCCCAGCACGGTCGCGCAAGATCAGTGGGTTACTCTAACAGTCAGATTCAGCTGACGAATGTCATTCCTCAAGCAGGAGTGCAGTTTATTTCTGCGGTTGGCAAATTTCTGGTTTCACTAGTATTCAACCGTCTCGTACCGCGAGTGTCTGAAGGCTCCGGGCTCTTCATCCAATCGGGTCCAAGTCGCTTGAATAGGGGCAGCTGTTGCACCCTAAAATTTGCCCAACCTTATTCAATTGGTTTATGTTTCATCACCATTAGCATTTGCATATAGAGTCATGTACATAGACTAACCATCTGCATAGCATAAGCATAGCAAGTCATTCAACAGGGGACCAATCATTATTTTCATCTCTAGAGGCCTAGCAAGAGGTTATTATCCTAATCCCATCCTACTCAAGTCATCAGGAAAGAATTTGAAAGCAAAGAGTTCAGCAGATCAAGCCTTGAGTCTATCTCCTAGCTGAGGGTATCTGAGGATCAACAAGAGGGTTATGAGCTGTGAAATGAGAGCATGGAGAGCATTTAGACATCTTGAGAGACTTATAAAGTCATTTGGAGAAGAAAACAAGTCATTGATGAAAGCACAAGAGCTACAGTTGAAGACAGTCAACTAGGGTTTCATCTGGGTCCACCCTAGGTCAACCCTAGGTCAATTGACTGATTTAAGAGGGCATTCAAGGCTATTGGAGAGATGTGGGGTTCATCATTGGACATATAAAGAGGATATGGAGATATGCCAAGGAAGAATTCAAGAGAAATCAAGGAGAAGAGGAGTTACTAAATTAGGGTTTCTCTGTAAAATCCCCTAGTTTAGGTCAAATTTCCAAGCAAGATAAGTCAAAATGCTAGATTCAAATGGCTTCTTGGCCAACATGAAACTTGTAGAGGATCTCAAGACCTTTAATTTGAGTGGTGGAAGACCTCAAGGATATTTATAGAACTCAAGTTATGGTCCTTACAAGTTACAGGTCATCTGGGGTGTCTGAATTTTTGTCTGTGAAAGTGACTTGACTTCCAAGCTAATTTTGCCCCTCAAGGAGATTTCAAATGAATTCTTGGTCAACATAAGAATTGTTCCTCATTGTTTTAGCTTTCTAGAATGGTATAGCATGCCTTCATATGATGTGGAGAACTCAACTTATGGTCTTGGCAAGCAAAGGGTATTTTGGGCATTTGTGAATTACAGGTCATTTTGACCTATACCCAAAACTCATACAAGGAGGCCTCAAATGGAAAAACTTACAACATCAAACTTGCTCCAAATGGGATTTTAAGTCTAGAAAGAAAGTCACAAGTTATTGGAGAAGCTCATAGCATGGTGTTGCATAATTGGTCAAAATATGAACTAAAAAGGCTTATAAAGTGAATGATTTCAAAGTGAAAAATGGTTTGGGAGATTTACAAGTCCAAATGGAGACTTCCAATATATGATTTTGAATGGAAAAACAATTCTAAGAACAATGGTTCACACACTTTTTTGAGTTTAGAAGGAAAAAATGAAGTTATCCATGGTTGCTTGCCTTTTAAGAAACATAATCAAAATGAGCCAAAGTTAGAAAACAAGGGAATGTGCAAGATGGATCTAGAATGTACCATTGGGGTCTATATATTCATGAAAGATGAATTTGGCAAGGGTTGGCCTCATTTGCACCAAGAATTCCACAAATTTCTCATACTTTTTTCATAAAAGTTTCATTCCAAATCTCTCAAATTCTTCATCAATCTTCATCAAGATCAATTCAATTTTTCTCCATCATCATCATAGATCATAATTGAAGCAAGGTTTTGGTAGTTCTCATCCATTTTCGAGTGCTTTTTTCATCAACATCAAAATCACAAGTTCAAGTGAATAGCATAATTCAAGCAAGGAATCTCCAAAATTGTGCATACAGAATTGAGTACTGAATTGGTGAATCAAGATCCAAGTCTCAAAAGCTTCATATCTTCCATTTCCATAGCTGTTTTCAAGGTTTCTCATCAGGTAAGTTTTCCTTCGATTTGCTTAATTCAGTTAGTTTCACATGATTTTATTAGTTTAGACTTGATCTAGGTGGTTAGGAGATTAAGTTAGATGAATTTGGAAAGGATTGGTGATGGTTAGTGACAGGTGCAACAAACTGTTTGGATTAATATCTCTTAGGTTAAGCCATTAGAATATTAGATCGATAGTGTAGGTTAATCACCTTTATGTGTAGATTAGTTTATGGTAAGTTTGAGGGAGAATGGTGATGGTTCATATCAGTGCATTTCAATGGTGGCCAGTATGTGATTCAATCGTGTTTGTCGTTGTGGTGAGTTTCAAGATGAATTGATGCCCTAGGATTATAGAGTGATGAATTCTGAGCATGATTCATGTTTATGGCGTGGCGTTTCACTGCGTGTAGAAGGAGAACCGAAGGGTGTAAAGCTTGCTCGTGCATGGATCCATGGTGAATTGAAACCCTAGGTTCAGTTGAATGGAGGAAGAAGAGATAATCTGGACCCTTCATGTTGAGCAAGACTTTTGACTTTCAGCATGATCTTGTGGCTGTTATTCAATCTGAGCGTTTGGAGGGAATTGAGGTTTGGCCAAAACGCACCGTTTCATTAATTGAAACGGGCGGGCCTGAGTTGAAGCGTGCTAATCCCACCCCCCGTGCTAGGCCCAAACCAATTTCTAACGTAATTCCTCTTCTTTTCTCACCCCCCCTGGCATTTCTTTCTATTCTTTTTTTTGCTGAGCGAAGCTGGGCTTTGGTAACTGCTAGGCGCACCCCCATTGTGAGGGCCCATCATGGATATCAACTGGGGCGAGCTTCTATTCTAACCCCCCTCCCTCATTTAATTCATTTTATTTTTCTTAATTCCATTTTATTTTACCTATTTTCATTAAATCATAACTAAGTCATAAAAAATGCTTTTTAATCCATTCTTTTTACCATATTTTCATTAAAATGTCTAGAATATTATAGGAAAATAAAATGTCATTTTTAGTTTTATTTCATATTTTTTACATATTTTCTAAATAAATGTCATATTAAATAGTTTCATTTCATGCATTATTTTTATGATTTTTGTTCTCTCACATGCTTTAATATTTTTTGATCATTCTTTTCATATTGTTTAGATGAGATATTCAACTTGTAGAAATATTTTAGTTCCCATTTTTAGAGGGTAATTTTAGGTGATTACTAAATGCTTGAACATCATGTACAAAACTAGGGTTTTAGGTGACAACTTAGGAGTTTGATTTCATTTCCCTTAGGACTTAGGGTTTAGATAGATTAGTTATGGGACTATATGGGCTATGGGTAGCTATTAGATCCCTTAGAAAAATTAGGATTCCCCTACTGCTATTATTCCTGTCTGTATATCTGCTGTCTGGTGTGGTGTGCCCTCTGGGGTTTATTGATTGTTTGTTTGGGTATTGGGTTTGTCTGGGGCCCTGGGGAGCTGAAGATTTGTGAAGATGGATCATTGGAGATTCAAAGATTGAAGATCAACTGTCAGAGTTGAGGAGGAGATTCTTGCTAGCAGCTGCTGAGAAGACTAGGGTTTAGGAGCTAGGCAGAGCTCTAGATTAGAAAGCTTGTTTCTCAAACATGGATTGCCTTGTCTGCATCCATTCTTCTCTGTGATTCAGAGTCTCTCTAGGACACTCACCCCCTTCCTTTGGAAGGCTTGGTGATAGTGTCTATGAGATAGAACTCTTGAGAGAAAATGTCTCTTGTGTTAGAAGCAGTCTGTTCACCACCTTTGGTAGTCAACTGATTGCTTAACACCCAATTTACTCTTGTGACTAATCCCTCATCCTGGAGGTTTGAGCTTGAAGAAAAGCCATTGCAGATAGAAGACTGATGATCAAAGCCCTTACCTGAAGGTCATGAAGATGGAGATTGATGCTTGTTGAAGCCTGTAGCTGATTGGAGATTACTTGAAGCCAGATGCTGAGCTGCTGAAGCTGTTTCTTTTGTTGTTGTATTTCATTTGCTGATGTATTGATTGGTTTTCCTGACTGTATTGTTTGCTGTTTACCCTGTTGGGTTGAAAGTGAAGCCTGTTCACTTTTGCCTATTGTTTTCTAGGTTCGAGGTTGAGTGGGACTCCCTTGCCTCGCTTGTGCTGTTGCATCCATGCATTTTACTGCTTTACTGTATATGTCTGATATTTGTTTCTGTTTCTGCCTATCCCGTAGGATCTCTGTTTCTCTCTGTGCAAGAGAGGAGCATGATAGACACTAGGTCTTAACCCATGCATGATAACATTAGGTTAGTTTGTTTCCCTTCGCAACCGTAGGTTAGAGTTCTGTCTCTTTCTTTCTCAAAACAAACAGAAAAACACATAAAGATTTCAAACTCAATAAAAACACTTCTTTCGTAAAAGAATGTGAACTCATCAGAACGTCATTTTTGTCCGCTTGGACTGTTAATCAGAAAACCCTTTTTTCAGAAAGAATAAAAATCAACCAAGACAAGCTTGTGTCGTACGTGGCCCGAACTACGTTTGCTCTGATCTTCCATGCTGTGTGGAAGTACGTAGGCATAGGATGCGATATCCTAGCGAGCAACCTTCCCCTCCTTTCCCGTAGGTAGGCGAACTACGTTGACTCTGATTTCTCGTTCCAGACGGGAATACGTAGGCATAAAGTGCGATACTTTGCCGAGTCATTTTTATTTTCGTTTTATTTTCTATTTAACCCTTGACCTATAGAGTAGATAGAATAACAATCCATACCCGAAAACAAGTGTGGATCCCGTCGAGTACGACGGACGTGAGGGGTGCTAATACCTTCCCCTTGCGTAACCGACTCCCGAACCCAGGTTTTGGTTGCGATGACCATACCTTTCCCGTGTTGTGCGAGGTTTACTCTGAGCGTTTCCTTTCCCTCCCGTGGGATAAATAACGCACGGTGGCGACTCTTCTGTCCAGCCGGCGCCGATTTTCGCAGTAGCGACAGACATCAGCATCCGTTTCTTAGTCATCGAATGCCCATCCCTCTATAACTGCATCCTGGGCAGGACGACGATAGCAGAACTCACCGCGGTACCCTCCACCGTCCACCTGAAGATGAAATACTACACAAGAAGGGGAGCCGTGGTGACCCTCAACGGAGACATCGAGGCCGCCCGAAGATGTTTCGAAGCCGCGCTGAAAGGCCTAGACTCCATCGCCCCAGCGACCAAGAAGAAAACGTCAAGCACGACGCCAAAGGGCGAACCAACGGAGCTGGTCGGATCCGTTGAGCTCGACAGTCGCTTCACCGGCGAACTCGACCACGAAACAAAGACCAGCGAAGTCAACGGGCAGCCCTCACACCCAGCGCGCCCCATCCCGGACGGAGAATTCGAACTCGTCCCCCTCGGGGAAGACACGCGCAGAGCCGTGAGGATAGGCGTCGGACTCCCAGACCTCGCGAAACGACAGCTCCAAGCCTGCCTCCGCGAGAATGCCGACCTTTTCGCCTGGAGCGCCGCGGAAATGCCGGGACTTGACCCCGAGGTCGCCTGCCACCAGCTGTCCATCAGCCCGACCGCAAAGGCCGTTGTGCAACACCGGCGCCGCCAATCCCCCGAAAAATCGGCAGCGGCCGAACAAGCTGTAAAAGACCTCTTAGAGGCAAACTTTATTTCGGAAGCCCGGTATTCAACCTGGTTGTCCAATGTTGTACTCGTTAAAAATAATAATGGAAAATGGCGCATGTGTGTTGATTATACTGATCTCAATCGGGCATGTCCTAAGGACGCCTACCCCTTCCCCAACATCGACAAGCTCGTCGATAGCTCCGCGGGCTTCAAGCTCTTGTCCTTCATGGACGCGTACTCAGGATACAATCAGATCCCGATGGCCGAACATGATAAACAAGCCACGGCCTTCATGACGGCGTCGGGAAATTACTATTATAACGTGATGCCCTTCGGCCTCAAAAACGTCGGGGCCACATACCAGCGGATGATGAACCGCGTCTTCCATGACGAAATCGGAGACATGCTCGAAGTATACATGGACGACATGATCGTCAAATCCAGCACGGAGGACGACCACGCGGCACACCTCCGGAAGGTCTTCGAGACTGCAAGGTCATGCCGCATGCGTTTCAACCCGGAGAAGTGCACCTTCGGCGTCTGCGCCGGTAAATTCCTCGGCTACTACTTAACCGAATGGGGGATCGAAGCCAATCCGGAAAAATGTCACGCCTTATCCAATATCGCCACGCCTACCACGAAGAAGGCCATCCAGTCCCTCAACGGCGTGCTCGCCTCCCTGTCACGATTCATCGCCAAGTCGGCTCAACACGCCCTCCCGTTTTTCAAACTGCTCAGGAAGGAGACCAAATTCGAATGGAAGGACGAATGTGAGAAAGCCCTTTGCCACCTCAAACGCGTCCTATCCGAACCACCAGTACTGACGCGCCCCCGCGACGGGCGAAACCCTATACTTATATCTGGCTGTAGCCAACGAAGCCGTCAGCGCCGTCCTCGTCAGCGAATCCGGAGAGGGCCAAAAGCCCATATACTTTACCAGCAAAGCTCTCCACGACCCAGAAGTACGATACCAACTGATCGAGAAGGTCTCCCTGGCCCTCATAACAGTAGCACGCCGACTTCGACATTATTTCCTCGCACACACCATCGTGCTCCGCACCGATCAGCCCATCCGCCAGCTCCTCGGCCGCCCCGACATGGCCGGACGCATGCTGAAATGGTCGCTAGAACTCTCCGAGTTCGACATTACCTACGAGGGCCGGCACGCCGTCAAGGCTCAAGCCTTGGCCGATTTCGTCGCCGAGATGACCCCACCGCCCGACCCCACCGCCAGGAACCACCTCTGGACCATTTTTGTGGATGGCTCCTCCAATTCCACGGGAAGCGGCGCCGGAATCGTCCTCGACAACGACGAGGGAACGGTCATCGAAGTCTCCCTCACACTGGCATTCCCGACGACCAACAACCAGGCCGAGTACGAAGCGTTTCTGGCCGGCCTTCGCCTGGCGTCCGACCTGGGAGCCAGGGACATCCGAATCTACACGGACTCCCAGCTAGTCGCTTCACAAGTCCGAGGCGAATATCAAGCAAAAAACGACACCCTCGCCGGATACCTCGCGCTCATCACCGAAAAACTGCGAGGTTTCGACACAGCAGAGATTCAGCACGTCCCTCGCGAGCAGAACACCCGCACCGACATCCTCTCCAAACTGGCAAGCACCAAAAAGCAAGGCGGCCACAAGTCGGTCATTCAAGAGATCTTGTCGCAACCAAGTACCAGTGCGACCGCCACCCCCCTCGACATAAACATCGTCGGGGATGCCGACTGCTGGATGACCCCGCTCCACACCTATCTCAGCACCGGCCACCTTCTGGCCAACCCTGGAGAGGCCAGCGCAACAATACGACACGCATGCTCGTACGTTCTCCTCGAAGGACGACTATACCGCCGAGGCTTCGCAATCCCACTCCTCAAATGCATAGATAAGTCCCAGAGCGCAGCCGTTCTAGAGGAAATCCACGAAGGCATCAACGCGCAACACCTCGGCGGAAGATCCATAGCATGAAAGGCCCTACGCGCAGGCTATTACTGGACATCAATGCAATCCAACGCGAAGGAACATGTCAAACGATGTGATAAATGTCAACGACACGGGGACATGCACCTCGCCCCCCCAACCGACCTCACGCCCCTCTCATCTCCATGGCCGTTCGCCTGGTGGGGGCTGGACATCCTCAGTCCCTTCCCCTAGGTTCCTACCAGAACAAGTACCTCATCGTGGGAGTTGACTACTTCACCAAGTGGATCGAGGCCGAAGCTCTGGCCAAAATCACCGCCCACAACATACTCCGATTCTACAAACGCAACATCCTCGCCAGATTCGGGGTCCCACTCGCCATCGTCACCGACAACGGCACACAATTCACAGACAAAAACTTCTGCGACTTCATCACCAAACTCGGAACCAAACACCACTTCACCTCGGTCGAACACCCTCAGACGAACGGCCAGGCGGAATCGGCAAACAGAGTCATACTCAGGGGACTCCGACGACGACTCGGCGACGCCAAACGAGCATGGGTCGAGGAGCTCCACAGCTTCCTCTGGGCATACCGCACCACCCCCCACTCAACCATGGGGGAATCCCCATTTCGCCTCACGTACGGAACCGAGGCCGTGATACCGGTCTAAATTCGTGAACCATCCCGACGAACGGAAGCTCCCCTGGGCACCGACGACAATGACGGCGCCCTCCGAGAAGAACTCGACCTCGTCGAAGAAATCCGCTCCGGGGCAGCCCTCCGCGAAGCCCGGCTGAAACAACAAGTCACACTTCGCCACAACAACAAAGTCCTAAAACGCGACTTTCACACAGGCGCTTTAGTTCTACGCCGAAACCAGAAAGACCCCCACGAGGGAAAACTGGTTGCGAACTGGGAAGGCCCTTACCGAGTCCGGGACAAAACGGAGCACGGGGCCTATTACCTCGAAAACATGCACGGTGAACAACTAGCTCGACCATGGAACGCCGCGAAGCTTAAGCGGTACTACAGTTAGAACACTGCCCGCGACGACTCATCGTCCCGACCACTGGGGGGGTGACATGGTACCACCGCACACCCCCACGTCCACTAGCGACCAAAAGAAGCAAGCCCTGCCTCTCGTGTGCGCGGGCAGACGGCCTTGCTCGGCAGGGAACACCTCGACCGAGATTCCCCGCCGCCGTACCAAAAACGGCAGGACACCCAGCTCGTGATGGGACGTCCACGCCCCGGGGAGAACTACCCCCGAAACGGCCCGGCTACGTCGCCGGCCAAACCGGCCAGTTCCCTGCACCACCGGTAACAAATCGTCGAGCTAACACCCGAACATACCGAGCGCACACTTAGAAAATTTACAAGAAATATCATACACATCAAAAGCATTCAAAAGCATTCAAATAAACAAATACGAAAAATGAACATAAACGTCATGCAAATACCGAGCGCACACTTAGAAAATCCACAAAAAATATATTAAGCAAAAGGCGGGCACCAACCCAGTAGTCAATGTTATAAAAACAGAGCAAGCAGGCCCAAAAAAAGATGTCACAAACGTCGGCACGCAGGCCATAAAAACAACGAGCACGCAGGCCCGGCAACTCATGCTACCTCGTCCGCCCGATCAGCAACCGCGGGATCCTCATCAGGAACAACAAGATAGGGATCGACCACCTTCCCGTCAACGATCTCGTGGTACGGCCCAATCCCATCCACGGCCAGCGCGACACCGGGGTTGGCGACCTGAATCTGCTCAACAGCGCTCTTGAATCCGACGTCGACAGCCTCCAGACAGTCACTTTTCAGCACCCGGATACGGGCAATCAGGTCAGCACGAGTGATTAACCGTCGATCTCCATCTGTCTCGTCCTCGGCCGGACGAACTGCGCTGTCCAAGACTTCCGTGCGAACCTTCAGCGCCTGCACCTCGGCCGCCGCTTCCCTCAGCTTCTCCTCCAGCGAAGTCACCTTCCCCTCAGCGCCCTCTGCCCGTTTTCGCTGCTCAGCAACATCCTTCTGGCTCTTCTCCAACTCCTCAGTAAGCTTGGCCAATCGCGACTGCATAAAGGTAAGGTCCCCTTGCAGTTTAGACAGCTCGGCAGTGGAGCAGCCCTCCTCGTTCAGCACAAGAGCCGTCGTGAACGTCTGTATCATTGCAGCCAAGTCCTCCGCCAGAACACGTCGATGAGACTCTCGATCAGCCTGACGGACAGCCTTCACCTCCCCAGCAGAGACAGTAGGAGAACAGGCACCATGAAAATAGCCCGGATGCTGATGGCAGGGCGGGACGAAATAACCTTCCTCAGCCGTACCGACCGTCAGATCTACCACACCTCGGGGCTCCTCGGACCTCTGCCTCCTCGATGCTCCTTGAGACGTAGGATATTGACTACCTTGAGGGTAACCGGAGCCGAGCCTCTTTAAAGTAGAACTCGTGCATCGGGAACATCCGCCGCCCATATCGCGAGCAGATACGATGATGCTCCTTTGGTCGGTACACCTGCCAATGTTGTGGCTCCCCTATAGGCGTATCCTCGACGGTGGCGTACACGTCGGACGCATCGGCCACAAAACAAGACGGGGTAGAAAGCGGCTCCTCGGCCGCCCATTCCTCGGACGGGGCAATGCGCTCGTCGTCAAAGTCCGGAACCTCGGGTTCGTTGTCTTCGACCATTATCCCCGGTACCAGAGCCGACATCTACACCTGAAAAGCAGAGGACAACGGAGAATTCGATAGCCAGGATCAAATCCACCCTTCCACCGCAGGTCAAGTGAAAGGGCGACAAAGGCCGGAAAACGGCGAGCAAACACTCGCTCCCCGTCTACCCTCCTCGGGGCGTCTAAAGCCGACCCGCCATCCCTCCTCGGGACGGTCACCAGAAAAAGCGCGCCTACCCGGGGCATTCACCGAAAAAGGCACTCGTCCCCGGGGCATTCATCAAAGAAAGCCCCCGTCCTCGGGACATTCATAGGAATCAGCCGATTCTCCCCGGGATGCTCATCAGAAAGTTCACCAGATACGGCGGGTCTCGCGTCCCTCCTCGGGGCATTCATCATGCCCCGACCACACGTTCCAATTAAACGACGGAAATAAAAGAGGAGAGAAATGAGAACTCACTTGTAACGACGGCGAACGGAGGAAAGGATCAAACGATGCGGCGGCGATCGACGGCAAGCAGCGGACGAGCAGAGATGACAGAGCTTCGCAGACACAACAGCAGATTGAAAAGTAATAAAATGAGCGGGGACCCCCGTATTTATAACCCGGCGCGGGATTCGAAGCGACGCTAGGCTCATTAATGACATAGGGTAGCCGCCCCTACGACCGCTAAACACACGACACGTGGCGGCAGCCTGACAGTCGCGCCCCTTCGTCTACTTTCACCCCGTCGCCACCGACACGTGGGTAGCCGTCCCACCGTGCACGAGTCCCGACGAACCTCCCGCTCTGTTACCTCTCCCCCGACACAGCGACCTTAAGTCCTCGCTCTCTCCCCAGAGCTTCGACTTGGGGGGCTCCTGTTCCGGTCTGGGCCCGACCTCGGCAGGCCCAATACCACGTACGACCCAACAGGCGAATCGGGCACGCCGGGCATGTGCGTCCCACGAGACGAGCAGAGCATGCCACCGGACACAAGCAGCGCATCCAACAGCAGCTCGTCGTCCCTCTTACCAGCCGAACAGAACCGACCCCGGCGCATCAAAGCGCGGCCTTGGTTCCTCCCCTCCGCGGGGAGAACAACACGCTCTGGGGCACCTCGCGAGCTCCCCTCCGCGGGGAGAACAACGTGCCCGGTGCACATTCTCCACGTGCTCCCCTCCGCGGGGACACGTCATCAACCAACTGCCCACCTCCAAAAGAGCAGGTCAAACCCACTTTCCGGAGGTCTAGGAGCGGTTGGACTAGGGCGAAGACCACGTCCTGGTCTTCACTACGCCACGTAAGCCCTAGCAGTCATTAGGGTTGGGCCTGGTCATCCAGTCCAGCTCAAATGACCGTTGGCCCAGCGATGGGGTCTCTCTATAAATACCCTCTTCCTCAAGAGGGTCAGGTAATTCACATCTTGCCCCTTTCTGTACTTTTGCTCCCGCTCTGCCCAATTTCTTACTTTGGCATCGGAGTGTCTTGCAGGTACACCCCCCTCCTCCTCCTCATCACCAGTGAACAGGTAGCAGCCCAACAGTGTGTGGCCAGACCGTGATCCCCTCCTGATCAGGTCAAGATAATCCATTTCGAAATAAGTAAATAAAATAATTAATTATTTAATTGAATATGTGCTTAAATATAAGTGGATGTCAAGATAATCCATTTCGAAATAATGAGAATTCTAAATGATTATCATTCTATATATAGACTATGATCACAAATATATCATCCTATAAGAAGATTATTTCTTTTTATCCCCATTCGAAGAGTTTTCAAGACATTACGAGTACCGGTTGAGAAAAATCCACAAGCCAACCAGTGTCAAACACTTGTCTGTACACTTTTGTATTTTAGAATTATCGTTGTCATTGTCTAAAAATGTTTCTCATTATATTCATTAAGGTATTCCTATAATCATTAATATCAAAATGTCATAGATCCTAAGGTTTGTGTCCATGGGGAGACGCTTAAGCGCTCCCAGCGTGATGAGTGATCAGTGCATATTTATGCACTTTCTCCTATATTTTTACTTAGGCATTTCTTTACTTTATCTTGATTATTTTTTATATTTTATTTTGTTTTTATATTTTATTTTATTTTTGGCTTAATTTGATTTCCGCACTTATTTTTCAGCTTTAGCAGTCTGCACGGAAACGATCATAACTGGAGTTCCGGAAATCCGTTTGAGGCGTTCTAAAAATTGCCGGAAAGCTAAGAGAGAGAGCTACGACTTTCGTGTTGGAGTCGAAGTCAAATTAGGAGCCTAAAATTCCAGAATTCTGTTTGAAGTTACTGCATTAGAATTTTATTTTAGTGTTGGGTCATGTATTGGGCCTGGGTTATGTTTTCGACCCAGTTGGGTTATGACCCGAATTTGCTTTCTTTTTAAAGGAAAAATACTCGTGTTACTGTTCACCTAGTTACATTTTCACGAAAAATACATTCGGAGCTTTGAGAGAACCATGGAGAGCTAATTCCTTAGAGTCATTCTGCTGTAATCGCGTTCCAACGCTTTGAGGTTTTTACTTTATCAATCTAATTCGTTTCTCTTTAAACACTATTCTATGAATTGCTTTTGCTTAATCTGTTAGTTTATAGAATTGTTTTGATTAAATTCGTATGATTGCATCCTTAGCTTTTATTCGTCGTTACGTCGCTTTGTCGTTAATTCGCGTTTATAATTCGTGTTTGCTTAATTCACGAAAACTTAATTCGTTTGCTTAATTTGGAATATAGGATTGTTAATCTAGTTTATGTCTTTTGCGCTTGTTAATTTACATAGGAATCGAATAGAGATCAAAATCGCTTAGGAAATTGGTAAGGTAGAAACCCGTGATAATCTAGAACCGAAAACAGTAGATTGACTTATTTTGATAATCACTTATTTTAACCGTTTAATTGCATTTTCTTTATTTATCCGATAAGAAACCAAACCAACTCCCCCTTGTTGCACCCTAAAATTTGCTCAACCTATTTCACCTGGTTTATGTTTCAATTGCATTAGCATTTGCATATAGAGTCATGTACATAGTCTAATCATCTGCATAGCATAGCATAGCATAGCAAGTCATCCAACAAGGGACCAAGTACTATTCTCATCTCTATGAGCCTATCAAGAGGTTATTATTCAAATTCAGGCATATCCAAGTCATCAGAAAGAAATTGAAACCCAGAGAGGTCATTGGACCAAGCAGTGGATCTATCTCCTATCTTGAGGGTATTTGAAGATCATCAAAGAGGTTGTGAGCTGTGAATTGAGCATGGAGAGTATCTAGACATCATGGAGGACTTAGAGAGTCATTTTGAAAGTGATACAAGTCATTGATGTGATCACAAGAGTTGCAGTGGAAGACAGTCAACTAGGGTTTCATCTGGGTCAACCCTGGGTCAACCCTAGGTCAAATGATTGATTGAAAGGCATTGAGGTCTATTGGAGAGATGTGGGGTTCATCATTTGACATGTATAGAAGGATTTGTTGTTGTTCCAAGAAGAAATCAAGAGAAATCAAGAAGAAGAGGAGTTTCTAAATTAGGGTTTCTGTGTAAAATCCCCTGATTTAGGTCAAACTTCCAAGCAAGATAAGTCAAAATGCAAGCTTCAAATGGATCCTTGGAAAACATGAAACTTGTAGAGGATCTCAAGACCTTTAATTTGAGTGGTGGAAGACATCAAGGAGATTTATAGAACTCATGTTATGGTCCTTGCAAGTTACAGGTCATCTGGGGTATCTGAAATTTTGTCTGTGAAAGTTACTTGTCTTCCAAGCAACTTTCACCCCTCAAGGAAATTTCAAATGAATTTCTGGTCAACATAAGAGTTGTTCCTCATTGTCTTAGATTTCTATAAAGGTATGGTATGCCTTAATATGATTTGTGTAACTCTACTTATGGTCTTGGAAAGCAAAGGGTATTTTGGTCATTTGAGAATTACAGGTCATTTCAAGCCTATGCCCAAAACTCATACAAGGAAGCTTCAAATGAAAAACTTCACAACATCAAACTTGCTCCAAATGACATTTTGAGTCTAGAAAAGTGATCATGAAAGTGTGTAAATGCTCATAGCTCAAGGTTTCAAATTTGGTGAATTTAATGAATAAAAAGTGACCTAAAATTGAGATTTTTCATAACTTGGCCAAATGCGATGAAATTATAGGTCATTTTGATTGGAAAAAATGTTTTAAGAACATTGGCAAAAGTGGATTTTTGAGTTTGGTTCAAAATTTGAAAGTTATGCAAGTTGGCTTACAAAGGAAGTAACATAATCCAAAATTCAAGGAAAGTGTGCATGGGAAGTTTCTACAAAGTTCTAGAGCTTTCTAATCTCATCTATATATTGGATTGAGTAGCTTCATGCATGGGTTGGTGAATAATTGTGATCAAAATACCAAGTTATACCTCATTCTTCCATTTTTGCAAAATCACATCAAACTCCATCAAATCTCCATCAATTTCCAAAGTTCTTAATCCCATCATCATCTAGATCATTCAGGGATCAAATTTACATCAGAATCTGGTTGAATTGAGGAAGAAATCGTGCTATCCATCTTCATCATCCAAAGTGCAAGAAGAAGTGGTTACAAGAATCCAAGAGGTGTGAGCAAGAAATACTGCATACAGAATCAAGGATCAAGTGTGTGGATCAAATCTAGATCATTGCAAGCTTTGGATCTAAAGAATTCCCCAACTGTTTTCATCATTTACACCAGGTTAGTTTTCTCTTCAAATTGGTTGATTTAGTTAGCATGTTAGAGAATTATTAGGTTAGAATTGTTAGGTTAGGTTAGAGGATCATTTCCATAAAGTTTGAGAAGGTTTCATGGATGTTGCCATTGGAGTGCAAGAACTGTCAGGGCTTATAACATCTAGAATATGGCACGATAATCTTAGGTATGTAGCTTAGAATGATCAGCATGGCGTGTGGATTGTATTAGTGTAATAGTTGGCAAGAATTGGCAAGATGGATATCAGTGAATAATGGTGGAACCGAGTTCTTCTACCTATCGGGTTTGGTTGTTGATTGATTCTCAGGAGAAACTGAAGCCATGGTTGTGTAGAGGGAAGGATGTAGATCATTTTTTATCTTTACATCGTGAGATTTCATGGAGAATCGAGGGAGAACAGAGGGAGAGAAGTTGGATGCATGGGGAGGGTTTTTTCTGCAACCTAGGGTTTCTGAGGTAGACGATGGAGGGGGACCGTTGGATAATCATGAGACCATTGACCTGAGTTCGAATCCGAGGGCTCTCGTTTAATTGGAATTTGGAGGGAATGGCTGTATGTGGAACGCAGCGTTTTCATTTAACTGAAACGTTGGGCTTGAACCAAACTTGTTATTCGCACCCCTATCTGCAAGGTCCAATCCCAATTTAACTGAAATTTCTGCTCTTTGCACCGTTTCTTGTTTTTTTATTTTTTGTTGAGTTTTCTGAGTTGCTGGGCCTAGACGCGCTTTGCTATGCGCGCCCCCCAGTCTGGGCCCATTGTTTGTTTTCAATGCTTTTAAATACTAGTTGCACCCCTCATCCCATATAATTCATATTAATTTCTTTCATTTTTTTTTATTCTTTAAAAAATCATAACAAATTGGAAATTGCATGTTTTTAATTGGTTGTTTTTGCATATTTTTCATAATTCTGTCAAGAAAATTATCATATAAAAAAATTAGCATTTCATTTTATTTTTATATTTTTAGTATATTTTTCTTTTAAATAGGTTGTAAATAATGTTTAGTTTGATGCATGATATTGTTGATTTTAGTTTACTTAGACACTTTTACAATTTTGATCCATTCTTTTTAGGGTGATTAGCTTAGAACTCTAGCTTGTATATAAAATTTAATTCATGATTTTAGGATTTAATTTTAGATGATTTGTTTAGGTGTGATTAGGAGAACCAAAACTAGGGTTTAGGAGATAACATAGGTGTAGTAAAACATTTCTTTTAGGAGTTGTAGTTTAAATCTTTGGGGTAATGGGGACTATAGGGATTATGGGTAGATAATAGATCCTTTAGAAATTACTAGGTTTCCCCTATTCTACTATTACTATTAGTATACTGCTTGTATTTGCTTGACTGTGTGGTGTGCCCTTTCTAGGGTTATTTTTTGTCTGTGTGGGGTATTGGGCTTGTTTGGGGCTTGGGGCTTGAGCTGAAGACTGTGCTGATGAAGCCCATTTGGAGATCAAAGAGAATGAAGACTAATTTCCAGAGTTGATGGAGAGCATCTTGCTGGCAGCTGTTGAGGATTATAGGGTTTAGGAGCTAGGCAGATCTCTAGAGTAGAAAACTTGATTCACAAACATGGAAGGTCTTGTCTGCCTCCATTCTTTCTCTATGATTCAAAGTCTCTTTTAAATATCCACCTCCTTCCTTTGGAAGGATTAGTGAATATATTTAAAAGATAGAACTTTTGAGGGGAAACTGTCAGTATAATGTTAACAGTTAATGAGCCACCCTTGGTAGGCAATTGACTGTTTAACATCCATTTCATCTTGGGGACTGGTATTCATCTTGGAGATTGAGACTTGAAGAAAAGCCATTGCAGATTGAAGACAAAGACCTTGCTTGAAGGCTGTGGAGATGGAGACTGATGCTTGCTTGAAGCTTGTAGCTGTCTGGTGCTGACTTGAAGACAGATGCTGATGAAGACTGCTTTTGCTGTTTATTTTTTGCTGTTTATAATTTTTGATGTATTGATTGAATTTCCCTGACTGTATTGTTCGCTGTTTAACCTATTAGGTTGAAAGTGAACCTTGTTCACTTTTGCCTGTTGTTTTCTAGGTTCGAGGTTGAGAGGGACTCCCTTGCCTCGCTTGTATTGCTGCATCCATGCATTTTACTGCTTTATTGTATATATGCTATTGTTTCTGTTTCCGTTTATCCCTTAGGATCTCTGTTTCTCTCTGCGCAAGAGAGGAGCATGATAGACATTAGGTCTTAACCCATGCATGATAACATTAGGTTAGTTTGATTCCCTTCGCAACCATAGGTTAGAGTTCTGTCTCTTCTTTCTCAAAACAAACAGAAAAACACGATAAATATTTCAAACACAACAAAAAACACTTCTTCCGTAAAAGAATGTGAACTCATCAAAACTTCATTTTTGTCCGCTTGGACTGTTAATCAGAAAAACCCTTTTTCAGAAGGACTAAAAACCATCAAGACAGACTTGTGTCGTACGTGGCCCGAACTACGTTTGCTCTGATCTTTCATGCTGTATGAAAGTACGTAGGCATAGGATGCGATATCCTAGCGAGCAACCTTCCCCTCCTTTCCCGTAGGTAGGCGAACTACGTTGACTCTGATTTCTCGTTCCAGACGGGAATACGTAGGCATAAAGTGCGATACTTTGCCGAGTCCCTTTCTTTCTTTTTAACCCTTAACCTGTAGTTTAGATAGAAATAACAATCCATACCAGAAAACAAGTGTGGATCCCGTCGAGTACGACGGACGTGAGGGGTGCTAATACCTTCCCCTTGCGTAACCGACTCCCGAATCCAGGATTTGGTTGCGATGACCATTCCTTTCCCGTTTTTTGCGAGGTTTACTCTGAGCGTTTCCTTTCCCTTCTGTGGGATAAATAACGCACGGTGGCGACTCTTCTGTTCAGCCGGCGCCGATTTTCGCAGTAGCGACAGCTGACAACTCTGCTGAGGATTCAACGTCCCCTGGCTGCTAAGGACTGCGATAGTTCCTTATGCATTTGGGATCCAACGTCCCTTAAGCGAGTCAATCCTAGCGCTTGTTTTCCCGTCGAGGATTTTGTATGGATTTATATTTCTGTCATTTACTTTCAGCATTATATTATTGTTATTATTGTTGTATTGGGGTGTGACGGGTGTTCCATGATTGAGAGATAAGCCGGACCTGGCCTTGAGTGCACCTAGAATTAGAGTAGAAAGTAGTGGACGCGTGCCGGCTTTGCTTGCATTAGTGTCTCACGAAATCTACACTCGGACGAGGTTCTTCTGGTTGACTTCTTTTTCTACCCTTTGGGTCGAAGGGGTTGTTGGTTAGCTGAATTGTCGACTCCGGGAACCGATCATTTGGAAGTTGCCTAAGTGAGGCCTCTTCAGGATTTGATGATGCCACTCCTTCTGGGAATCGTATCATCAACCCTGAAAGTCTGTGACACCGACGACCGCATAGGATGCCATACCATTGTCAGTTACTAGGACACCTACCTGTGAGAGGGTTTGGGGTTATGCAGGTAACTAGACCTTCATATACCGGTTATTTCTTGATCTGAGATTCTGGGTATTTATGGATAGTTTGGAGGTCTGTCAGAGACCAGTTGGAGTTATGATATGAGGTCTATCAGAGACCAGTCAGAGTTATGTTGTGGGGTCTGTCAGAGACCAGTGTTGGAGCTTTGTATTGGGTCTATCTGAGACCAAGGTTTGAGGAATTCTGGAGGGTCTATCTGAGACTTTTGATATGGTTCAGGCTTCTCAGCCATGGCATTTGGTCCCTGTTGCATGTTACTTGCATTGCATTATTTGCATAACCATTATCATTGCATCCCATTAACGTGTGTCTGTGCTGCAGGTGCATTTGCATATTCCCTGGTTCTAGTGCCCGGACTTCTGCTTGTTGATCATGGCTGGTCTAAGGAAGACATTTGCGTACAAGTTGCCTACACCTGACGTTACTCCCTTACTTGGTCTGATGTCCCTTGCTGATGAGGAGGTTAGGAGAAGTTTCAGGATGAGTCATGGAAGATTGCTGAGATTAGTCTGCAAGCCAACTGCTGTTGAGATGAATGGGCTGTACACCTTGATGCAATTCTACGACCTTGCTCTGAGATGTTTCACGTTTGCTGACTTTATCTTGGGGCCTACCATTGAAGAGTATGTGGAGTTTACTGAGCTACCAGTACAGAATAGGGTTCCCTTTATTCACTCTGCTGCTGGGCCCAAGTTGGAGGACTTAGCTAAGGCCTTGCACATGAACGCTGCTGAACTATTAGTGACTTCTTCGCTTGGGGTTCCAGGTTTCTCCCTTGATTTTCTGGTTGGCAAAGCTCAAGAGTATGCCCAGAGCGGGTGCTGGATAGTCTTTAATGCTATCTTGGCTTTATGCATTTACGGAATAGTGTTGTTTCCCAACTTACCCAATTTTGTAGACTTGGACGCTTTCCATCTGTTTGCTGCTGGCAACCCGGTACCCACTTTGATTGGAGATCTTTATCATTCACTGCACTACAAAAATGAAAATAGAAGAGGAAAGACTGTTTACTGTTGTGCGCCGCTGTTGAACATGTGGTTTAAGAGTCATCTTCCCCTGAAGGGACCTTTTGTGGACAGTGCAACTACCGCTGACTGGCCAGAACGCCTGATGAGACTATCTTCTGAAGACATTGAGTGGTTTGACCGAGACTTGCTGGGGTCTGAGCTTATTTTCAGTTGTTCTGGGTATCCTAATGTTCCGTTGATAGGAAGAAAAGGGTGTATCAACTACAACCCATCTCTGTTCGTTCGCCAGTTTGGATACGCGTTGAAGAACCCACCAAAGGAGGAAGAAGTACAGGAATCTCTGTACTTCACCGGTGATTTGAAGGGAGAGTTACTAACCAAGCTTCAGCACGCATGGATGCGTATTAACAGAAGAGGGAAGCCACTGTTAGGGAAGAATGATTGTCAGGCTTATGCACCATACAGAGTTTGGGTCCAAGAGAGAGCAAGACAGTTGCTGATGCCATTTCCGGCTGCACCAGTCCCTGTTCACATCCCGGTGGAAGAGCCAACCACTGTTACTATGGAGGCCTACGAGCAAGTTGTGAAAGAAAAATAAGCCTTGATGAAGATCAACGAAGGTCTAGAAAAGGAGCTAGCTCAGATACGTAGTGAGAAAAACAAGGTTGTGCATGCTTTCCAACAGCAGGTCGAGCTAGTAAGCAGGCTAGGTGCTGAGTTGACTGAAGAGAAAAAGAAGCGCGAACGTCTGGGTCAAGAGTTCAGAAGCTCTCATGACATGCTGGAGTCCAAAAAGAAAGCACTCGATGCCGCTCATCGAGAAATCTCTTCTTGTAACAAGACTTGGAATGCTACGCTAACCAACAACAAAAAGAGGGAAGACAAATTGAAGCAGCAAATTTCTGACCTCGAAGAGCAGTTGAAGGCTAGCATTAAGAAGTACGAAGAAGAGGTGATGACCAGATATAGTCTCCAGAATGCATTGAACAAGGCCATCGAAGGCAGGAACGAAGCTGTGTCTCAGAAGCGGAAGCTAGAGGATCGCTTCAGAGAAGGGGCATGGGAAGAAACCGCTGGTGACGTGCGACGCGTTCTCAAGCGAAGAAATCAACTTGTTGAGGGTCTGCTTACCCGACCAAGTCATCCCGAGACTAAGAAGTTAATAGAAGAGTACCAGGCGTATGAGTGTACTTGACTATTTCATGTAGTGATGCTTTATTTACATAGCGCTGACCATCACCAGGAATGTTGGTTGAGGTCATGCCTTCTTATTGTACACTCAATGATATTGTATTCTTGGCTTAATGGATTTCTCCGTAATATATGAGGCTTTCTATGATTCGGCTCCGATCACCGTATTGCTAGCAATGTCACTGCACTGACACCTTCGCACTAGAATCGGGGAATGATATTCCCTAATGCACAGACACATATTGCATTGCATTCACATTCATATTGCATTACAGGTGATTATTGCATGGTATCTCATTCCTTGCATTGTACCAGGTCTTTTCAGGATTGAAGATCAGCGCCCGCACCGATACTCCACTCGCACCAACTGCCGAAGAATCATGGATCAAATGCAGAATGAGATGCAAGATATGCGGGAGAAGCTGGCGCTCTTCATGCAGACAATGGAGACCATTGTGAAAGGTCAGGAGAATTTGCAAGCTTTGGTGCAGCCTCTGTTGGTCAGAAATGCTGGGCATGGAAATAAGGATCATCAGTCTGTGCGAGTCGACACTATTCATGGGGATGGTACTCCCACGCCAGTGGCTCCACCTGTAGTCAACATACCTGCTGTTAATGTCAACAACGGTACTGCGGCTGGGAACGGTAACGTTGGAATTGGGAACGAGACTATCGTTAATAATGTTGGGCTTGGAGATGTTAACCTGGGTGATAATATGGGAGGCAATGGTTTCGGTAATGTTGGATTTGGCTTCAATGACCAGGGGTTCGATAATACTGGGAAGTACGGCTTCAATGCTCAAGGCTTCGGGCAGGACGGATTTGGTGTGACTAATCAGGGTTACGGTGGATTCGGAAATGGGAATGGCGCTGGGCTAATGACTGTTGGACCTGCTGGGGTCGCTCCGGGGTACGGTAACAGGGGGCGAGGCCCAGTGATGAATCAGATTAGAGCTGGCCGTAACAATGGATACGATGGGTATGGAGCTGGGAATGGTATGTGGCAAGAGGATCAGCAAGAGGACGCTTTCTCCGGTGGAGGTTTCGAAGGGCCGATGGATGATTCTCAGAGAATCAGAATGCTAGAGGAGCAGATGAGGGGGGGTCGTGAATCAAAGTGCTGTCGGCTTGGATATGTCAACAATGGGTCTGGTACCTGGCCTGAGGGTGCCAATTAAATTCAAAGCTCCCACATTTGACAAGTATAAGGGGGACACCTGCCCAAAAGTGCACGTGCGGTCATATTACAGAAGGATGTCGGCATATTCAACTGATGAAAGGATGCTAATGCATTTCTTTCAAGATAGCTTGTCTGGTCCTTCCCTCGAGTGGTATATGGGACTGGAACCAACTTATATAAAGACATGGAAGCAGCTGGCGGAAGCATTTGTAGCCCACTATAAGTATAACAGCGACTTGGCACCCAATCGGGTCCAATTGCAGGGGTTGTCCCAGAAGAAGGGTGAGAGCTTCAAAGAGTATGCGCAGAGATGGCGCGACATGGCTGCTAGAGTTCATCCCCCTTTAAAGGACAAGGAAATGAATGACATGTTCATAGGAACATTCACCGGCATGTTTTATGACAAGTTGTTTCACACTTCTTTGGGCAGTTTCTCAGACTTAATTCTGATGGGAGAAAAGATTGAAAGTAACATTAAACAGGGAAGATTCCAAGCTGAGGAATCCACCTCAACAGGCAGTAACAGAAGGGCTTTTGGTGGGCGCCGTCAGGGCGATGCAAGCGCGGTGTTTGGAGGCCGGGGCAGAGGCCAGAACCAGTACAATCAGCCGCAGCAGGTGGCAAGCGTTACTATTCCGTTTCAGCAACAACCAATGCAACAACAACAACAGCAACAGCAACCACAGCAGGGGGCACAGCCTGCCCAACGCAGATTCCAGGGGGGTAAACCAAGGAGAGTTTTTGAAAAGCCTCCTTCAACGTATGCGGATTTGCTACAGACGCTATTGGGTTTGAACTTGGTGGAGAAGAGAACTCTGGCTCCAATAACAGGCACTCCTCCGTATGGTTATGATGCAAGCAGGCACTGTGAATTCCACTCTGGGGCTCCTGGCCACGATGTAGAGGGTTGCCACGCATTCAAGCACGTAGTGCAGGATCTATTGGATAGTAAGGCTATCAATTTTGGAACGGCGGGTCCGAATATAGTGCAAAAGCCCATGCCCAATCATGGGGCAAACGCCATTTTAACTGAGGAGGGTTTGAATTTGATTATGAATGTCGATGACTTAAAGACACCGTTGTGCGAGATCAAGAGCAGATTATTGCAAGGTGGTGTGTATCCAGGGTGCGACGAGTATTATTTAGAGTGCTGGACCCTAGCTGGGGGTTGTGACGAATTAAAGAAGGGTATTCAGGCTTTAATTGATGGAGGCACGCTGCAATTTGACCGAGCTGCAATTGAAGAACCTGCAGGGGTATTAGCAGACAAGCAAAGTGATGTGGCTACTGTGACGATTCCTCGAAAGACAATCACTATAACAGCACCGGCCAAGAGACCGCCGATCACTATCACCAAGGCTGGACCAATCCCGTACGAGAGTACTAAGGCAGTCCCATGGTCCTATGGGTTGGAAGTGTATTGCGATGGGGTAAAGATCGATGTTAATAAGCAGCCAGCTGAGACTGTAGACAATGTTGTCGGTATTGGAGGTATGACAAGGAGTGGGAGGATCTTCATGTCGCCTGAGGTAGAGGCTGAAAGACTGGCGAAGGGAAAGGGAAAGATGATTGAGAATGTCCCAGTGCAGGGGAATAGAAAAGAAACGGCATCGAAGGATGTGGAAGAGTTCATGCACTTGATTCGTAAAAGTGATTATAAGATTGTTGAGCATCTGCAACAGACGCCGTCAAAGATATCTATACTGTCGCTGCTATTGTGCTCTGAAGCTCACAGAAATGCATTGCTGAAAGTTCTGGATACTTCCTTCGTACCCTAAGATGTTTCCGTGAATCAGCTGGAGGGAGTGTTGGCACATGTAAACGCAGGCCATAGCTTGGGCTTTACAGACTTTGATTTGACCCCGAAGGGGAGAGAGCATAATATGGCGCTGCACATCTCTGTGGAGTGTAGAGGATCAGTCATGTCTCACGTGCTGGTCGATACTGGATCGTCTCTGAATGTGCTGCCCAAGAAAGCGATGATGAAGCTAGATGTCAGAGGAATCCTGTGTACGCCCAGTGACTTGGTGGTCAGGGCGTTCGACGGTATGCGAAGAACAATTTTTGGATCGATAACATTACCTCTCCAGGTGG
Organism: Lathyrus sativus; assembly: GCA_963859935.3. Lineage (NCBI taxonomy): Eukaryota > Viridiplantae > Streptophyta > Magnoliopsida > Fabales > Fabaceae > Lathyrus > Lathyrus sativus. The sequence continues at coordinate 7,186,742 of CAWUDS030002219.1, read as the reverse complement.
GGCCGGAGGTTTTTGCGACTGAATTTTATATCATGGACATCCAGCCGGCATACAGCTGCCTTCTCGGACGACCCTGAATCCATGGTGCTGGGGCAGTCACGTCTACCTTGCATCAAAAGTTGAAATATATGGTAGGAGACAGCGTGGTCACTGTATGTGGAGAAGAAGATATACTGTTCAACCATCTATCATCATTTAAGTATGTGGAGGTCGACGGTGAGATTCACGAAACCCCCTGCCATGCATTTGAAGGGTTGCGCATCAAAGACAAAGGTCCCGGGCCGAGTAAAGTGTCAGAGGTAGCCGTCTCGTCATACAAAGAAGCTCAAGCTCTAGTGGAGACAGGTGAGACAAAGGGTTGGGGCAAAGTGCTGGATATTCCCGTAAAGATGGACCGGTTTGGGCTGGGATATCAACCGTCGTCATCAACACCTGCTGTGGGGGCACCCCGTTTCAGAGGACCAATAACCATCACTGCTAGTGGAGTATGTCACGAGACCATCAATGCTGCTTCAGAGTCTGACGAAGGAGACAACGACTGCGATATGGACGCCTGGATTCAGCCGAGCGTGCCAGGACAAGGATTGTGCAATTGGTCTATTCAGGAGATTGTTCCTGTGACTCTTAAACAATAATGCTTTGTTTTTTAATTGTTGAACAATCTGGTGTCTTGCCCGGGGCATCATGATTTGCTTAGGGTTGTGCTGTTATGAACATTGCGTGTTAATCATTAAATAAAAGGCGTTTTTCATGTACAAATATTGCGATCTCTGTTTTTCCTGTTTTGTGTTTTGCAATAAAATGGCAACGTGGTTATTCGCTTTATACGCATTTTGAAGCATTTAATCATTCCTTTTGCAGGATAACATTTTCAGATGACATCATTGAACCACCTATGACTCGTCTCGACTTTGAGCACCCGGTATTTCAGGCCGAAGAAGAGATTGTTGAAGATGGTGACGTTCCCGAAGAATTGTCTTGGTTGGTGAAGCAAGAAGAACGAGTCATTCTGCCTCACGAGGAGGTTGTCGAAATTATTAACCTGGGGTCGGAAGGGGTTGAAAAGAACATCCGTATAGGAGCCGCGTTGCAAAACGACATCAAGCGAAGACTGGTTGAAATGCTCAGAGAGTATAGTGATGTGTTCGCTTGGTCGTATGAAGACATGCCTGGGCTCGATACAGATATGGTTGTGCACTGTCTGCCGTTGAAAGAAGAATGCCCGCCGGTCAAGCAGAAGCTTCGTAGAACTAGACCCGATATGGCAGTGAAAATTAAGGAGGAAGTTCAAAAACAGTGGGATGCTGGTTTCCTGGCTGTGACAAAATATCCCTCATGGGTCGCTAACATTGTACCAGTGCCAAAGAAAGACGGTAAAGTGAGAATGTGCGTAGATTACCGTGATTTAAACAAAGCGAGCCCAAAAGATGATTTTCCGCTTCCTCACATCGATGTGCTAGTTGACAACACTGCTCAATTCTCCGTATTCTCCTTCATGGATGGCTTCTCGGGCTATAATCAGATTAAAATGGCGCCAGAGGACATGGAGAAGACTACTTTCATAACGCCTTGGGGAACATTTTGTTATAAAGTGATGCCCTTTGGACTCAAGAATGCTGGGGCAACGTATCAGCGTGCAATGACGACTCTTTTCCATGATATGATGCATAAGGAGATCGAAGTTTATGTTGATGATATGATTGCCAAATCCTAGACGGAGGAAGAGCATTTGGTGAATCTGCTGAAGTTATTCAAAAGGCTTAGGAAGTTCAGGCTGAGACTGAACCCTAACAAGTGCACCTTCGGGGTGAGATCGGGTAAACTGTTGGGGTTTATCGTGAGCGAAAGAGGAATAGAGGTTGATCCTGCAAAAATAAAAGCAATACAAGAGATGCCGACGCCTAAAACAGAGAAAGAGGTGCGCGGGTTTTTAGGGAGGTTGAACTACATCGCTCGGTTCATATCTCACCTAACAGCCACGTGTGAGCCATTATTCAAGCTGTTGAAAAAAGACCAGGCTGTAACGTGGAACGAAAATTGTCAAAAGGCGTTCGATAAAATAAAGCAGTATTTGCAGGAGCCTCCTATTTTGATACCCCCAGTGGCAGGGAGACCCTTGATTATGTATTTGACAGTTCTTGAGGGAAGCATGGGTTGTGTTCTCGGTCAACACGACGAGACAGGAAGAAAAGAGCATGCGATCTACTACTTGAGTAAGAAATTTACAGAATGTGAATCTCGATATTCAATGCTTGAAAAGACTTGTTGCGCGCTAGCCTGGGCCGCTAAGCGTTTGAGGCAATACATGCTGAATCATACAACCATGCTCATCTAGAAGATGGATCCTATCAAATATGTATTCGAAAAGCAGGCATTATCAGGGAGAATTGCCCGTTGGCAGATGGTCTTGACTGAATATGACATCCAGTATGTCTCGCAAAAGGCTATAAAGGGGAGTGTGCTGTCTGAGTACTTAGCAGAGCAGCCTATTGAAGATTACCAATCGATGAGGTTTGATTTTCCTGACGAGGATATCATGTACCTGAAGGTGAAAGATTGTGAAGAGCCGTTGCCAGACGAAGAACCAGAATTGGGTTCCAAATGGAAGTTGATCTTTGACGGAGTTGTAAATGCCTACGGTAGCGGAATAGGGGCAATCATCACTACTCCACACGGGTTGCACATCCCGTTTACTGCTCGATTGACCTTTCCAGTTACCAATAATGAAGCCGAATACGAAGCGTGTATCATGGGGCTTGAAGAAGCCATTGATTTGCGAATCAAAAATCTGGACGTATACGGAGATTCAGCTCTGGTGGTGAATCAGATAAAAGGGGAATGGGAGACACGTCATCCCAATTTAATACCGTACATGAATTATGCGAGGAGATTGTTGCCTTTCTTTGACAAGGTTGAATTGCATCATGTACCGCGAACGGAGAATCAGATGGCTGACGCCCTGGCCACCTTGTCTTCCATGTACAAAGTCAACTTCTGGAACGAGGCTCCCAGAATCGTTATCTCTCGACTTGACAGACCTGCCTTCGTATTTTCTATTGACGAAGCATCTGACGACAAACCGTGGTATTTTGATATCCTTAATTTCCTGAAGAATAAAGAGTATCCGGCTAGGGCATCCAGTCAAGATCAGAAAACTCTCAGGAGATTGGCGGGTAATTTCTATTTGAATCCGGATGGTGTCTTATACAGAAGAAATCACGACTTGGTGCTGCTACGTTGTGTAGACGAGAAAGAGGCAAAGTTGCTCATGGAGGAAATACATGAAGGTACATTTGGTACGCATGCTGGTGGGCATGCTATGACGAGGAAGTTGCTGCGAGCAGGTTATTTTTGGCTGACTATGGAAACTGACTGTTTCAAGTTTGCGAGGAAGTGCCACAAGTGCCTAATCTATGCTGATAAGATCCATGTGCCTCCGAGTCCTCTAAATGTGATGTCATCGCCATGGCCATTCTCGATGTGGGGAATCGATATGATTGGAAAGATCGAGCCGACAGCTTCTAACGGGCACCGGTTCATTCTCGTAGCAATCGATTATTTCACCAAGTGGGTGGAAGCGGCATCTTACGCAAACGTGACTAAGCAGGTGGTAGCCAGATTCATCAGGAGAGATATCATTTGCAGATATGGGATCCCCGAGCGGATAATCACTGACAACGGTTCAAACCTGAACAACAAAATGATGAAGGAGCTCTGTCAGAATTTCAAGATCGAACATCACAACTCCTCCCCTTACCGACGCAAGATGAATGGCGCTGTTGAAGCGGCCAATAAGAATATCAAGAAGATTGTGCAGAAGATGGTGGTGACCTATAAGGATTGGCATGAGATGATACCTTTCGCTTTGCACGGTTATCGTACGACGGTACGCACATCAACCGGAGCAACCCCGTTCTCGCTGGTATATGGAATGGAAGTAGTACTACCACTGGAAGTCGAGATTCCTTCTCTGAGAGTACTACGAGACGTCCAACTTGACGAGGCAGAATGGGTGAAGAACAGGTTGAACCAGCTGAGTTTAATGGACGAGAAGAGGCTAGCTTCTCTAGCATACGGTCGTTTGTACCAGAGCCGAATGAAGAAAGCATATGATAAGAAGATACATCCTCGGAGCTTTCAGACAGGCGACCTTGTGCTAAAAAGGATTCTCCCGCCGCAGGCAGATCACAGGGGCAAGTGGACCCCCAACTACGAAGGGCCATACGTTGTCAGAAAAGTCTTTTCAGGAGGAGCTTTATTGTTGTCCACCATGGACGGTGAAGACTTTACGTCGCCTGTGAATTCGGACGCAGTTAAAAAATACTTTGCTTAAAATTGACCCGCTGGACAGGAAAAAGAGAGTCCAGGCAAAAATGGGGCATCCTGGCGAACCAAAAACAGAATGAAAGGTTCGGGCAAAACTTAGGGATAAAAATGAAAAAATGTACACCCGCGAAGTTGAAAACCTACACTGGGCGGCTTCGGCAAAAAGGGGTATCCCGGTGAACTGAAAACCCGTAAAGGGCGGTTCACGCAAAAGTTAGGGATTTGAAAAGCAAATGACTGCAGTCCGAGTTTGATACTGCATTTGAGCTTTGGTGCGGGAGAATATATCTGAGGGGTCGATTATCAGATACAATCTCTTCGGAAGTGTGGATACCGGGAAAAGCATTAGAGTCGGGCGAGTCATAGGAGGATCAGATCATGATGTTCGTCTGCATCCCGTTACCGACATGTGTACAAATTTGATTTGTCAATATATTTATGCTTCTTGTGCATACTTGTGGATTTGTTGTGTGTAGCTTCCTCTTTTCAGGAGTTACATCCCGTGTACAAAACTCCGCCCATTAAGGGGCCCAATCAATAAAATGTGTTATTCAGTATTTGATGCTGGTTCTTTACTGTTTTGTGCATGATAAACGCCTAGGTTTGATGAAACTATCAAGTACACAACGCCGCTGGCCCTTGCCAATAATTGCTAAAACTTTGAATTAACTGAAATTGATGTCACTAACGCTAACCTGAATAGATTTGGTTGCGTAGACTTGTCTTGTCTTGTTTGTGGTGTTGCAGGGTTCATAGCCGTATGAAGAGGACGATCAAAAGATTGCAGTATTGACCATAGGCTCGTAACGAAAGACTCGCTCCCCACGCAGGTCGTGCTTCCAAGATAACAATGTCCCTTACTGAATAAGGATCAAATTCCCCAACTAGTCGCAGCTTATTCGAAGGACATTCTCCAGCAAAGTCGTTTACCCTCAGCAGAATTGACGATTCCAAGATCGAAGGCTGTATTCAGACAGTGTGGTATCCCCCAAAAGGATTCCCCATCTCAAGCAGAGTGGTTTAGCCTCAAAAGATTAATGTTTTCAACTTGTGAGTTGTACTCAGATAGTCTACCCTTTCCAGTAGGGTCATTTACTCTCCCCCAACGGAGCCAGTTGATTTTCCCCAAGACAATCATTCCATCCCCAGTGGAGTTCTCTTTCCAGCAAGTGTTTTCTTTCCTCCCAGTGGAACTCGAAGAAGAAGACTCTCCCCGGAAGAGTTGGTTGTGTGTCCCGACATTTATTTTGGCGGAATACCATGTGATACCTGTTCATTCCCCAGCAGAAGCCCAATCATACTTGGCACATCTGCTATTCCCCAGCAGAGTTATACTCCCCAGCAGGGTGTTACTTCAATGAGGTGCTTGGTTAAATTCCCAATATCCCAGCAGAGTTGGCTTCACTTTTCCAGCATTTCTTTTGCTGGAATAATTCTGTAGCACCTGGCTACCCCCAGCGGAGTTGGCTTTGTCTTCAGCATTTATTTTGCTGAAGCGGTTTCTGTATCCCAGCAGTTCAAGTTTGCATTTGCATCGACATATAGTGTCATATTTGCATCTACCAAATAAAATGCGTAGCATTTCCATGTCGAATGGAGCATTACGCCATTGTCAAACATATGCATTTTGAAACATGAACCAGGTTGGCTAACTGTTTGTTTCAAGCGTTGTTTCCCTTGCAGGTTGAGGGAGCTCTTGCTCAAATAAACTACCAAACATTCAAGATCTCGGCGTGAGACATTCAACGAAAATGTCGTTTTATTCCCCACAGAGTTATTAGGCAAAATTTCTCTTTGTCCCCGAGCAGAGTTATCTCTTGTTTTCCCCGCCAGAGTTGTTTGTTGAAGTGTCTCTAGTCCGACCAGCGGATTGCTTTCTTCAAAGTTGTTGTTACGTCAGCATCAAAGGGTTTCGTGAATCAGAATTTCAGAAGCTGCCGCCGGTTATCAGAACAGGCGTCCGGTAGTTTGGTTTCCAAATATCCCCAGTAGAGTCCGCTTCAAAGTCGCTGTCACGTCAGTGCTAAGAAGTTTGTGGGTTGGGATCAATGGAGAAATGGGTCCTGACGTGGACAATCTATTCCTATATTGACGGGATTTCTTCGTGCTAGAGAAGTGGGTGTCCTAACGTGGACAGTTTTATTTCCTCGGGTTGATGAGATGTGCTAGTCCTAACGTGGACAGATTCGATTTCTCCGTATTGATTGAATGTGAAGTCCTGACGTGGACAGAATTGATTACTCTTCGTGTTGGTGTCCTGACATGGACTATTTATTCCCAGCAGATATCTTCCTTCGTAGTGGTGAAATGTGCGTCCTGACGTGGACAAGTTTATAGTTCTTCATGTTCTCAAGATGCGCGAGTCCTGACGTGGACAAATCAAGACGAAGCGTGAGTCCTAACGTGGACAAGTTTTATTTCTTCAGTGGGTTGAGATCAGGTTGAGATGTGAGTCCCGACGTGGACAAATCAAGACGAAGCGTGAGTCCTAACGTGGACAAGTTTTATTTCTTCAGCAGGTTGAGATGTGAGTCCTGACGTGGACAAATCAAGACGAGATGTAAGTCCTTACGTGGACAAATCAAGATGAGTTGTATTCCTTACGTGGAAAGATGGTTTCCTTACGTGGAAAGATGTATTCCTTACGTGGAAAGATGGTTTCCTTACGTGGAAAGAAGACGTATTCCTTACGTGGAAAGAAGGTGATTCCTTACATGGAAAGAGGGTATTCCTTACGTGGAAAGAGATTTATTCCTTATGTGGAAAGATGTGATTCCTTACGTGGAAAGATGTATTCCTTACATGGAAAGACGTATTCCTTACGTGGAAATAGTTATTCCTTATGTGGAAAGATGGGTTTCCTTACGTGGAAAGATGGTATTCCTTACGTGGAGAGTTTATTCCTAACGTGGACAGATTATTCCTAACGTGGAAGAGTTTATTCCTAACGTGGACGATTTATGCCTGATGAAATGCAGACGAGTCATCCCCAGCGAGGTCGCCGAGATTTCTTCGTGTTGACGGCAGGCGGAATCCTAACGTGGACAAGTTTAGTTGAGATTTCTGCGATGATAGAATCTTTTTTAGGCTGATGTAAATAATCCCCAGCACGTCGCTAGTGGATCAGTCGGTTGCCGTAACAGTTAGATTCAGTTGCTGAATGTCGTTCCCTAAGCAGTGGTGCAGTGTATTTCTGCGGTTGGCAAATTTCCGGGTTCTTAGTATTCAACCGTCTCGTACCTCGAATGTTTGAAGGCCGTTCGCTCTTCACCCAATCGGGTCCAAGTCGCTTGAATAGGGGCAGCTGTTGCACCCTAAAAT